>JACDOX010000616.1:95192-115705 GCA_014549065.1 Cardinalis cardinalis
CCCTGGTCAGTGCCACCCCCCCAGGTGACCAGCACGGGTCACTGTCCCCGCGGTCACTGCCCAGGACAGAAACGGGAACTGACCCTGACTGGGGGTGGGGAATGGCCTGGGGGAGACAGTGGTCACTGCTGGGGACAGTGGTCACTCCTGGGGACAGAGGGGTGGTCACTCCCGGTGTCCATGGGGATGGTCACCTCCAGGTGTCCCCACAGATGTCCCCAATGTCCCTCTGGATGTCCCCAGTGTCCCCAGTGCCCCCTGTCCCCAATGTCCCCAATGTCCCCAATGTCCCCTGTCCCACAGATGTCCCCATGGATGTCCCCAGTGTCCCCAATGTCTCCAGTGTCCCTAATGTCCCCAATGTCCCCAATGTCCCCAATGTCCCTGTCCCTCTGGATGTCCTCAATGTCCCCACTGTTGCCAGGTGCCAGCCAAGGCGCTGCCGCAGGCGCCAGGGAAGCAGTTTGTGGTGGTGACAGCGCGGGTGGCTGGGGTGACACTGGAGAAGGTGCTGCTGGTGTCCCTGCAGAGCGGCCACATCTTCGTGCAGACCGACAAACCCATCTACACCCCGGGCAGCACCGGTGAGGGGACACCCCGGGGACACTGTGGGGACAGCTGGGGACAGCTGAGGACATTGGAGGGGATGGGGACACTGTGGGAACATCACAGGCAGGGGGACACCCCCGGCAGCACCAGTGAGCAACCCTGGGGACACCGGGGGACAGTTGGGGACACTGCAGGGACACTGCAGGGACACCGCAGGGACAGCTGGGGACACCGGGGGACAGTTGGGGACATTGGAGGGGATGGGGACACCGAGGGGATGCGGAGACTGTGGGGACATTGAGGGGATGGGGACACTCCTGACAACACCGGTGAGCGACCCTGGGGACACCTGGGGGCGCTGCAGGGACACCACAGGGACAGCTGGGGACACTGCAGGGACACCTGGGGACACTGCGGGGATGGGGACACTGTGGGGACATCACAGGCATGGGGACACCTCAGAGGGCTGGGGACACTGCCTGGGCCACTAATGGATGAGTGGGGACACCTGGGGACACCCAGGGACACCTGAGGACACTGCAGGGATGGCGACACTGTGAGGACACCGAGGGGATGGGGACACTGTGGGGACATCGCAGATGCTGGAGCCACTGGTGAGCATGCAGGGACACTTGGGGACACTGCAGGGACATCGAGGAGATGGGGACACTGTGGAGATGTCACAGCTGTGGGGACACCTTGGGCTGCTGGGACACCTTGAGGGTTGGGGACACCGTGGGGGGTTGGGAACACCTCAGGGTGATGGTGGCACCTCCTGATGACATCTCAGAGCACTGGGTACACCTGGAGGTTCTGTGTCACCCTTCTGTGACACCTCAGGGCGATGGTGGCACCTTGGGGTGTCTGTGTCACCCATTTGGGACCTCCCTGTGATGTCCCCAGTGGGACCCAGTGTCCCTGCCCTGTCCCTGCTCACCTTGTCCCCTATATCCCCTCTCAGTGCTAGATGTCCCCACATGTCCCCTCACCTTTTTCCCTTTTGTCCCCTCACCCTGTCCTTGTCCCCTCTCACCTTGTCCCCTCTCCCCTTGTCCCCGTGTCCCCTCACCTTGTCTCTTCTGTCCCCACCACGTCCTTGTCCCTTCTCACCTTTTCCCCTCACTTTGTCCCTTGTGTCCCCTCACCTTGTCCCCTCTCACCTTGTCCCTTGTGTCCCCTCCCAGTGCTGGCTGTCCCCACGTGTCCCCTGTGTCCCCTCACCTTGTCCTCTCCCAGTCCCCTGTGTCTCCTGCCAGTGCTGGCTGTCCCCAAGTGTCCCCTCATGTTGTCCCTTCACCTTGTCCCCTGTGTCCCCTCCCAGTGCTCTGCCGCCTCTTCACCGTGAACCACCTCATGCAGCCGGTGGCCAAGACAGTCATCGTGGAGGTCAAGGTGAGTGCCCTGGGGTGACACAGGTGGGTGACACGGGTGGGTGACACACGGGTGACACGGTGCCACCCGCGTGTCCCCTCAGACGCCCGACAACATCATCATCAAACAAGTCCTGGTGTCATCTCCGACCAAAAACGGGATCCTGTCCCTCACCCACAACCTGCCTGAGGTCGTCAGGTGGGTGTCACCGTCCTCTGTGGCGGCCTGGGGACACCTCCTGGGTTGTCACCTCCCTGTCACCTCCCTGTCACCTCCCCCAGCTTGGGCATGTGGACAATTTTGGCCAAATTCGAGGATTCTCCGGATCAGGATTTCAGTGCCCAATTCGAGGTCAAGGAATATGGTAGGTGCGGGGTGAGGGGTGGGCTTGGGGACATCGGGGGCTGTCCCCAAGGGGTGGCAGTGTCACTGTGTCACCGATGATGTCACCGCTGTCACCCCGCAGTGCTGCCGAGCTTCGAGGTGTCCCTGRTTCCTGAGAAGAAGTTCCTGTACATCGACAGCCAGGAGGATTTCAGGGTGTCCATCCTGGCCAGGTGACACCAAATTGTCCCTTTTTGGGGACAAAAGTGTCCCCTCTGGGGTCACAGCTGCGTGGGGGACAGGGGGCAGCTGGGCTCGGCTGATGGCCCTGGGGGTGGCCCGGGGACAGGGTAGAAGGGGACCCAGGGTGACACAGGGGGGCAATGGTGGAGGCAGGGATGGGATGACGGAGACAGGATGGCAGGATGGGGACATGGGGACAGAGTGACACAGTGACACAGTGATAGGGTGACACGGTGGCACAGTGACACCGTGACAGGGTGGCACAGTGACGTGGTGGCACAGTGGCTGTCCCGAGGTACCTGTGGGGACAGGAATGGCTGTAATGGGGATGTGCAGAGGACACGATGACACGGTGACACAGTGGTACAGTGATAGGGTGACAGGGTGGCACGGTGGCATGGTGGCTGTCCCCAGGTACCTGTACGGGAAGCGCGTGGAGGGGATGGCCTTTGTCCTCTTCGGGGTCATGGTGGATGATGAGAAGAAGAGCATCCCCCAGTCCCTGCGGCGCGTCCCGGTGAGCCYGGCACTGTCGCTGTCCCCAGTGCTGTCTCCAACCCTGGCACTGTCCCCAGCCCTGTCCCCAACCCTGTCCCGGTGAGCCTGGCGCTGTCCCTCTCCCCAGCCCTGTGCTAACCCGGTCCCCAACCATGTCCCCATGTCCCCAGGTTCAGGACGGTGACGCTGAGGCCGTGCTGTCTCCCTGCTGTCCCTAACCCTGTCCCTAACCCTGTCCCCATGTCCCCAATGTGTCCCCAGGTCCAGGCTGGTGATGCCAACGCCGTGCTGTCCCTGTGCTGTCCCCCTGCTGTCCCTAACCCTGTCCCCTTGTCCCCAGTGTGTCCTCAATGTGTCCCCAGGTCCAGGACAGTGACGCTGACACCCTGCTGTCCCTCTGCTATCCCTAACCCTGTCCCCAATGTGTCCCCAATGTGTCCCCAGGTGCAGGACAGTGACACTGATGCCCTGCTGTCTGTAACCCTGTCCCCATGTCCTCAGTGTGTCCCCAGGTCCAGGCTGGTGACGCTGATGCCCTGCTGTCCCTGTGCTGTCCCTGTGCTGTCCCCCTGCTGTCCCTAACCCTGTCCCCATGTCCCCAGGTGCAGGACAGTTACACTGACGCCCTGCTATCCTCCTGCCGTCCCCCTGCTGTCCCTAACCCTGTCCCCATGTCCCCAGTGTGTCCCCAGGTGCAGGATGGTGATGCTGATGCCCTGCTGTCCCTGTGCTGTCCCTAACCCTGTCCCCAATGTGTCCCCAGTGTGTCCCCAGGTGCAGGACGGTGACGCTGACGCCCTGCTGTCCCTAACCCTGTCCCCAATGTGTCCCCAGTGTGTCCCCAGGTGCAGGACGGTGACGCTGATGCCCTGCTGTCCCTAACCCTGTCCCCAATGTGTCCCCAATGTGTCCCCAGGTGCAGGACGGTGATGCTGACGCCCTGCTGTCCATGGCTCACCTGCGTGAGCGCTTCCCCAACCCCCAGGAGCTGGTGGGACACTCCCTCTATGTCACTGTCACCGTCATCACTGAGTCAGGTCTGTGTGGGGACAGGGGGGGACACGGAGAGACATGGGGGACATGGGGGGATGGGCAGAGGGGGGACATGGAGGGACACGGGGGGACATGGGGGGACAGGGACAGCAAGGGCACACAGGAGGACACAGGGGGACATGGGGGACGTGGGGGGACAGGGACCGTGCGGGGACATGGGGGGACACAGCAGGACCGTGGGGGGACATGGGGGGAAATGAGGGGACATGGGGAGACACAAGGGGACAGGGACAGCAGGGGACACAGGGGGACACGAGGGGACATGGGGGGACAGGGACAGTGGGGGGACACGAGGGGACTCTGAAACAGATGGAGAGGATGCAGGAGACAGGGTAGGATGAGGAGATGGGGAGACACCTGGGGTGGGGGACAGGGACCCCAGGTGACACGGCCACCATGGAGTCCCCACCGGCAGTGACATGGAGGGTGGTGGGGGACAGTGAGGGGACAGGGACAGTGAGGATGGAGGGACACCTAGGACAGGGACCTCAGGTGACATGGCCACCGAGGTGTCCCCACAGGCAGTGACATGGAGGACATCCAGGGTGGTGGCAGGGGGACATAGAAGGGACAGGGACGGTGAGAATGGGGGGACACCTGAGGTGGGGACAGGGACCAGAGGTGACATGGCCACCGTGGTGTCCCCACAGGCAGTGACATGGTAGAGGCCCAGCTTGGTGACATCAAGATTGTGATGTCCCCCTACAGCATCCACTTCACCCGCACCCCCAAGTACTTCAAGCCAGGGATGCCCTTTGACGTCATGGTTGGTGACACCTTGGGGACAGCGGTGGCCCAGAGTGGTGGCACAGGACCCACAGGGTGTCCTGGGGTGGAGACAGGGCACAAATGGGGGTGGAGGAGAAGTTGGTCCCTGGGTGACGTCCCTGTGTCACCTGAGAGGGGCTGGGGACCGTGAGCTGGCCCTGTGTCACTGGGGTGGCACTTCCTGGTGCCAGTGTCCCTTTTCAGTGCCACCACCCCCTCCCAGTGCCACCACCCCTTCCCAGTATCAGTGTCCCCTCCCAGTGCCACCACCCCTTCCCAATGTCCCTTCCCAGTGCCACCACCCCTTCCCAGTGTCCCCTCTCAGTGCCACCACCCCTTCACAGTGTCCCTCCCAGTGCCACCACCCATGCCCAATGTCCCTTCCCTGTGCCACCACCCCTTCCCAGTATCAATGTCCCCTCCCATGTCACCACCCCTTCCCAGTATCAGTGTCCCTTTCCCAGGGCCACCACCCCTTCCCAGTGCCACCACCCCTTCCCAGTATCAGTGTCCCCTCCCAGTGCCACCACCCCTTCCCAGTATCAGTGTCCCCTCCCAGTGCCACCACCCCTTCCCTGTGTCCCTTCCCTCACTCCATGTCCCCCTGTAATGTCCCCACATCCCCCGGTGTCCTCTCCAGGTTTATGTCACCACCCCACCAGTGTCCCCTGCAGGTTTATGTCACCAACCCCCAGTGTCCCCTGTCCCCTGCAGGTTTATGTCACCAACCCCGACCGGTCCCCAGCACCGCGTGTCACCGTCGAGGCCGATGGCTTCCAGGTCCAGGTGTCCACCCGAGGCGATGGCACGGCCAGGCTGGTCCTCAACATGCCGGCCACCAAGGACAGTGTCCCCATCACTGTGAGTGGGGACACCGCTGTCACCTCACCATGGTGGCCCAGGGCTGGGGAGGTGACCGGGGGACGAGGTGGCTGAGATGGCCAGAGTGACCAAGGACCAGAGGGCTGAGGTGGCCGGAGTGACCCATGGTTGTAATGACCAAGGGTCAGGAGAGCAGGACTGGACATCCGTGATGGTCAGTAGACGATCCATCCACTGGACTGTGGTGGTCAAGATGTCCAGAGTGACCAAGGACCAGGGATTTGAGGTGACTGTGGTGGTCAAGATGTCCACAGTGACCAAGGACTGGGGCTATCCCAGTCACCACTGGCCAAGGAGAAGGACAGCCCAGGTCAGGCTGACCATGGTGGCCAACTCACTTGGGTTGACCAAAACATGAGAGTGACCAAGGACCAGATGTCAAAGAGGCTGGTGGAGGTGCCCACAGTGGTCAGTTGTCCAAGGTGGCATGTGGCAAGGGTGACCAGTGACCAGGAACTGGGATGGCCAAAGCCAGGGAGACAAAAGTGGCCAAGACATTGAGGGTGGCCAAGAGCCAAGGTCAGGGAGACCACAGTGGTGGAGTGGCCAAATCATCCAATGTAGCAGATGGTCAGTTTGACCATGGAGATGGTCACCAAGGACCAGGGCACCAGGGAGGGGCAGGGAGACCATGACAGACAAGACCTCTTTGTGGCCAAGACCTTCATGGTAGCCAGGATCTCCAAGGTGGCCAAGACCTCCATGGAGAGCAAAATCTCTAGGGTGCCCAAGACTTCCATAGTGGCCAAGGCCTCCGTGATGATTAACACACCTCCACAATGGCCAAGACTTCTATGGTGGCCAAGACCACCATGACGGCCAAAATCTCCATGATAACCATTACACTTCCATGATGGCCAAGATCTCTATGGAACATCTATGATGGCCAAGACCTTTGTGGTGGCCAAGACCTTTGTGGTGGCCAAGACCTCTATGGAACCCCTATGGTGGCCCAGCCCTCCATGATGGCCAAGCCCTCCATGGTGGCCAAGACCTCTATGGAACCTCTATGGTGGCCAAGCCTTCCATGATGGCCAAGACCTCTATGGTGGCCAAGACTGCCATGATGGCCAAGACCTCTATGGAAACTCTATAGTGTCCAGGCCCTCCATGATGGCCAAGATCTCTAGGGTGGACAAGGCCTCTGTGATGGCCAAGACCTCCACGGTGGCCAAAATCTCCATGATAACCAACACACCTCCATGATGGTCAAGACCTCCATGATGGCCAACACCTCTATAGAACCTCTATGGTGGCCAAAGTTTCCATGATAACCAACACACCTCTGTGATGGCCAAGACCTCTATGGAACCTCTATGGTGGCCAAGCCCTCCATGATGGCCAAGCCCTCCATGGTGGCCAAGACCTTTATGGAGCCTCTCTGGTGACCGAGCCCTCCCCGCTGCCCCCAGCCAGGCCCATGTCCCTCCCCACTGACCGAGTGCCACCGTGTCACCTGTGCCAGGTGAGGACGGCGCAGGCAGGGCTGCCCCCGGAGCGCCAGGCCTCGCGGCAGATGACGGCCCAGGCCTATCGCAGCCAGGCTGGCTCGGGCAACTTCCTACACCTGGCGGTGGCCGCCACCGAGCTCCAGCCCGGGGATAACCTGGCCGTCGACTTCCACCTCAAGACCAGCAACAACAACGTCCGCAATTCCGTCCCATTCTTCACCTACCTGGTAGGTACCTGTGATTGATCGGTGGTGCCCCCACCTTGACCATCTGGACGTCCAGGGACCTGGAGGACATTTGGATGAGCTTGGGGGGCCCTTGAGGGACTTGGGGGGCACCTGAAGGGCTTGGGGGACCTTTGGAAGGGTTTGGGTGGCCTTGAGGGACCCTTGAGGGATGTGGGGGACCTTTGGAAGGGTTTGGGGGACCTTGAGATCCTTAGGAACCTTTGGAAGAACTTGAGGGGACATTGACATTGAGGGACGTCCAGGTGGTCACCAAGCTTGGGTTCCTGGCAGATCATGACCAAGGGACGCATCCTCCGAGCTGGCCGGCAGCGGCATGAGGCTGGGCAGAGCTTGGTGACCATGACCCTGCCGGTGACGCCCGAGCTCATTCCGTCCTTCCGCATCGTGGCCTACTACTTTGTCCTGCCCGGCGAGATCGTGGCCGACTCCGTCTGGGTGGACGTCAAGGACACYTGCATGGGCTCCGTGAGTGTCCCCTGGTGGTCCCAGGGGGGTCAAAGCGGGTCTTGGAGACATTGGATGGGCCTTGGTGGTGGATGGAGCTGTCCTTGAGGTGGCCCTTGAGGGGTCTGGGAGGCCTTGGAGATGTTTGAGGGATCCTTGAGAGGTTTGGGAGGCCCTTGAGGGATCTGGGAGGTCCTTGAGGGGTTTGGGGTCCTTGAGAGGTTTGGGGGGCCCTTGAGGGGTTTGGGAGTTCTTTGAGGGGCTTGGGTGGCCCTTGAGGGACCTGGGAGGTCCATGAGGGGTTTGGCCCTTGAGGGACCTGGGAGGTCCATGAGGCCTTGGATATGTTTGGGGGGCCCTTGAAGGACCTAGGACGTCCATGAGGGACTTGGGTGGCCTTCAAGGACCTGGGAGATCCTTGAGGGACTTGGGTGGCCTTGAGGGGGCTTTTGAGGGGCTTGGGGCACCCTTGAGGGACCTGGGAGGTCCTTGAGGGGTTTGGGAGATCCTTGAGGGACCTGAGAGGTCCTTGAGGGACTTGGGTGGCCTTGAGGGACCTGGAGGACATTTGGATGAGCTTGGGGAGCCCTTGAGGGACATGGGGGGCACCTGAAGGGCTTGGGGGACCTTTGAAAGTGTTTGGGGGAGTCTTGAGGGACCCTTGAGGGGTTTGGGGGCTTTTGAAAGAGATGGTGGGGACCTTGTGGGACCTGGGGGTCCTTGAGGGTCTTTGAGGGATCTAAGAAATGTTTGGAAGGGTTTAGGGGACCTCGAGATCCTTGGGAATCTTTGGAAGAACTTGAGGGGACATTGAGGGACCTGAGTGGTCCCTGGTGGGGATTTGGTGTCACTTGTGTGGTTTTGGACGCTCCATGAGGTGCTTGGACATCTCCTGGGTGACCCAGGTGGCCCTGGTAGCCCTGGTGGCCCAGTGATGGCCCAGCCCATGGCCACCAACTGCTCCTGGAGGTCCAAATTTGGTGTCTGCTGTGGTGGGGGAGGAAAAAAGTGGCTTTTGAGGACATCTTGGGGACGTCACCTCCTGTGTCTGTGGCAGCTGGTGGTGAAGGGGGCGACAGAAGGTGACAACCGTGACCAAGAGCCGGGGACAGGGATGAGGCTGCGCATCGAGGGCGACCACAAGGCCCACGTGGGGCTGGTGGCCGTAGACAAGGGGGTCTACGTCCTCAACAAGAACAAGTTCACCCAGACCAAGGTGGGTGGCCCTGTCCTGGATGTCCCCAAGGGGTGGCCATGGCCATTCCCAGCATCCTTGGGTGGTGGCTATCATGATTGTCCCTGTCCCTGCTGTCCCATGGTGGTGGCCATCATGGTTGTCCCTGTCCCCATCATCCCATGGTGGTGGCCGTGGACAAGGGGGTCTGCGTCCTCAACAAGAACAAGTTCACCCAGATCAAGGTGGGTGGCCCTGTCCTCAATGTCCCCAAGGGATGGCCATGGCCATCCCCAGCATCCTTGAGTGGTGGCTGTAATGGTTGTCCTTGTCCCTGCTGTCCCTGGGTGGGGGCCATCACAACTGTCCCCATCATCCCTGGGTGGTGGCAGTGGCCATCACAGCTGTCCCCTGTGGTTGCAGGTTTGGGACACGGTGGAGAAAAGTGACATCGGCTGCACCGCRGGCAGTGGCMGGGACAAYGTYGGCGTCTTCGCGGACGCTGGCCTGAGCCTGACCACCAGCGTCAAGGTCACCACGCCCCAGCGGTCAGGTGGGGACAGCTGTGGTGGCACCTCGGGGACAGGGGTGGCACCTCAGGGAGGTGGCATCTTACAGAGGTGGCACCTTGGGGATGGAGCAGGGGACAGGGATGGTGGAGGAGGTGGCACCTTGGGGATGGTGGAGGTGACATCTCAGGGATGGTGGAGGTGACACCTTGGGGATGGGGGAGGTGACACTTCAAGGATGTGGCACCTCAGGAACCAGGGAGGTGACACCTTGAGAATGGGAAAGGTGACACCTTGAGAATGGGAGAGGTGACATCTCAGAGATGGTGCAGGTTGGGGATGGGGGACATGACATGTCAGGGACGGGGAAGGCGATATCTCAGGAATGGTGGAGGTGGCACCTCAGGGATGGAGGAGGTGACATTTAGGGGGATGGGGATGGTGACACCTCAGGGATGGGTGAGGTAACCCTGAACTTTGGGATGTGACACCTGGGACACCTTGAGGTCATGACCAGTGTCCCCTCTGTCCCCAGAGCTCCTGTGTCCCCAGTCTGCCAAACACAAGCGGCGCTCGCTGGCACTTGTCGAGTACAAGGGCACCAAGGGTAGGTGGCCCTGGGGTGTCCCTTGTCCCCAGGGGTCACCAGGGTGTCCTTTGTCCCCAGGGGTCACCAGTGTGTCCCTTGTTCCCGAGGCTGCCAAAGTGTCCCAGACCTTGAGGGACACCAGTGTGCCATGTGCCAAATGCCACCAGAGGAGCATCCCATGTCCCTGAGGGCCACCAGAGTGTCCCACATCCCTGAGAGCCACCAGTGTCCCACACCCCTGAGGGCCACCAGTGTCCCATGTCCCTGAAGGCCACCAGAGTGTCCCATGTCCCAGTCAACATCAGTGTCCCATGTCCCTGAGGGCAACCAGAGTGTCCCATGTCCCAAAGAGACACCAGGGTGTCCCACACCCTGAGGTCTCCATTCTCGAGAGCCACCAGAATGCCCCACACCCTGAGGTCCTCATTCCAGAGCCACCAGAGCGTCCCACACCCTGAGGTTACCATTCCAGAGCCACCAGAGCGTCCCACACCCCAAGGTCCCGTTCCAGAGCCACCAGAGCGTCCCACACCCCAAGGTCCCGTTCCAGAGCCACCAGAGCGTCCCACAGCCCCAGATCCCCATTCCCAAGAGCCACTAGGCCTGTCCCAGCCCTGTCCTGGTGTCCACCAGCGGCCGAGTACTCGGACAAGCTGGAGAGGAAGTGCTGCGAGGACGGGATGAAGGACAACCCGATGGGGCACGGCTGCGAGCAGAGGAGCGAGTACATCCTGGAGGGCGAGTCCTGCGTCCGCGCCTTCCTCGACTGCTGCAGATACATCAAGGCCAAGCGGGACCGGCAGAACATCTCACCCAGCACCGGCCTGGCCAGAAGCAAGTGTTGGGTCACCGAGGGTGGGAGAAGGTTAGGGGAGGCTGGAGGAACCTTGGGTGGAGCTTTGGTGGAGTGTCTTAGGTAGGTTTTGGGTGTTCCTTGGTGGATCTCAGGTGAAGGTGAGCTTGACCAGAGCTTGGGTGAAGGTTGGATGTTCTTTGGTGAAGGTGAGGTGAACCTTGGGTGTTCTTTGGTGAAGGTCAGGTGAACCTTGGGTGTTCCTTGAGTGTTCCTTGGACTTTCCTTGGTGAAGGTCAGGCTAACCTTGGATGTTCCTTGGGTGTTCTTTGGATGTTCCTTGGGTGTTCTTTGGGTGTTCCTTGGGTGTTCCTTGGACTTTCCCTGGTGGAAGGTCAGGTGAACCTCAGACATTCCTTGGGTACTCCTCAGGTGGAACTTGGGTGAAGGTTGGGAGGGTCTTGGGTGGGTTTGGGGCATTCCTTCGGTGAAGGTCAAGTTGCCCTCAGGCATTCCTTATGCAATCCTTGGACAACCCATCAGGCAATGCTTGGGTGGCAGTTGAGTGACCTTGGGCAAGACAAAGGGTGGCACTGGGGTGGCACTGAGGTGGCACTCAGTGGCACTGGGGTGGTGCTGGRGTGATACTGGCTCTGCTCAGGGGTCTCAGCCCTGAGGCCATGTTCAAGATGTCTGATGCCACCACCCCCAGGCCATGAGGACGAGGATCCCTTCTTGGAGGATGATGAAATCACCTCGCGGACCCTCTTCCCSGAGAGCTGGCTGTGGCAGGTGGAGCAGCTGACGGAGCCACCCAACGAGCTGGGGTGAGCCTGGACCTCCTGTCCCACCACCCTCCCACCCCACAGCCCAGCCTGGGCACGGTCACCCTGTCCCCATCCAGCTTGGACGTCTCTGGAGACCAGTTGTGGTCACCCCAAAGCCAGACAAAGGTCACTGCTAAACTCTCGGTCCAGCTTCAGGTGTTCTTGGTCCACTCAGGGGTCATCTTCAAGCTCCTGGTCCTGCCTGGGGGTCTGTGGGGCGGAAATATCTCTGGGGACCAAGGAGGTCCCACTGTGGGTTTGGGACATCTCTGGGGACCAGGAAAGTCCAGCTGTGGGTTTGTGACATCTTTGGAGACCAGGAAAGTCCAGCTGTGGGGCTGGGACATCTTTGGGGACCAGGGAGGTCCCACAGTGGGTTTGGGACGTCTTTGGGGACCAGGAAAGTCCAGCTGTGGGTTTGTGACATCTTTGGGGACCAGGAAGGTTCCACTGAGGGTTTGGGACATCTTTGCGGAAAGGAAAGTCCAGCTGTGGGGCTGGGACATCTTTGGAGACCAGGAAGGTTCCACTGTAAGTTTGGGACATCTTTGGGGACCAGGGAGGTCCCGCTGTGGGTTTGGGACATCTTTGGGGACCAGGAAGGTCCCGCTGTGAGTTTGGGACATCTCTGGGGACCAGGAAAGTCCCATGGTGACACCCTCTGGGCCTGGCCTGGGGTGGGCCATGACCCCCTTGGTCACTCCTATCCTCTCCAGGGTCTCAGGCAAGACACTGCCCGTGTTCCTGCAGGACTCCATCACCACCTGGGAGGTCCTGGCCGTCAGCCTCTCCCCCACCAAAGGTACGGGGTCATGGAGGACAAAGGAGTTCCTGGGGCCAGCAGAATGTCCCCAAACCTTGTAGGGGGTCAGTGAGACCTGAAGGGTCCCCCAAAGCTTGGAGTGGCTCACCGGGATTTGAGAGATCTCCAAAACCTGAAGGGGAGATGCCTCAAAGCCTGGTGGCCATCCTTGGGATTTGAGGGATCTCCACGGAACTTGAGGGATCTCCTAAACTTTGGGATACAAGGGGTCTCCTAAACCTTGGGAGGACTCTGTGGGTCTTGATGGATCTCCTAAACCTTTTGAGGACTCCCTGGACTTCCAGGGACCTCTGAAGACCTTGGGGCTGCCTTGGGACACGAGGAGTCCCCAACCCCAAAGCCTCACGTGTCCCCAACCCCAGGGCTGTGTGTGGCCACCCCCTACGAGATCACGGTGATGAAGCCGTTCTTCATCGACCTCCGCCTGCCCTACTCGGTGGTGAGGAACGAGCAGGTGGAGATCCGCGCCATCCTCTACAACTACTGGCTGCATGACATCACGGTCAGTTGGGGACATTTTTCTGGGGACACCAAACATCACCCTCTCCAGACCTCAGGTGTGACCTCCTTGTCACCGTCCAGGTGCGCGTGGAGCTGGTCCACAACCCCGACCTGTGCAGCCCCTCCACGGCCAAGCGGCGCTTCCAGCAGGTGCTGCGGATGAAGGCCCAGTCCTCGCACGCCGTGCCCTTCGTCATCGTCCCCCTCAAGCTTGGCCAGCTGGACGTCGAGGTCAAGGCGTCTGTCCGTGACCGATTCATGGGTGATGGGGTCAAGAAGAAGCTCCGGGTGGTGGTGAGTGGCCACCAGTGGCTGTGGTGGTGGTGGTGGCATCTACGTTCTTGAGATGTTCCCAGCATGGTGGCATCAGTGGTGGCATCCCAGCATGGTGGCATCCATGGTGTTCTCCTTCAGTGGCTGGGCGGCCACCATGGATGGGCCAGATCCACCACAGCAGAGGGGGGTGGTGGGTGGTGGCACGTCCAGTCAGCCGTGGTGGCACCAAGGGGTCGGGGTGTGTGGCCAGTTTGGTTTGATTGCATTACTGATTTGGAATTTTTAATCAATATCTTCATTAATCACCTGGATGGGATCAGGCTGACCATGGGATTTAATGTTTTTAATCATATCTTCATTGATGATCTGGATGGGGTCGCCAAGGCCAGGATGACCATGGGACTTGATGCCCTCATTGATTTGATATTTTCAATCAATATCTTCATTGATGATCTCAATGGGGTCACCAAGGTCAGGCTGACCATGGTGGCCACACAATGAAGTTGACCAAGACACAAGAGTGACCTTGGGGTCTCCAGGACCTCAGCAACCTGTGTGACCTGGTGTGGCCTCCTGGGGTTGTCCCCATGTGTCACTGAGGGTAGTGGTTTATACTGGGAGGCCTCTCCCAGTGGTCCAGAAGGGTTGGGACGGGGAGGACCCCAGACCCAAGCCCACCCTCACTGCCAGACTCTGCCCTGGACAGCCCGAGGGGATGCGGCTGGAGAAAACGGTGAAGATTGTGGAGCTGGACCCGCAGCACAAGGGAGTCAGTGAGTGACATCTCTGGGGAGGTCCCATGGTGGCTTTGGGACATCTCTGGGGATCAAGGAGGTCTCACTGTGGCTTTGGGACATCTTTGGGGACCAGGAAGGTCCCACAGTGGCTTTGGGACATCTTTGGGGTCCATGGAGGTCCCATGGCGGCTTCGAGACATCTTTGGGGCCCAGGAAGGTCCCACAGTGGCTTTGGGACAACTTTGGGGACCATGGTGGTCCCACCGTGGGTCTGGGATGTCTTTGGGGACCAGGAAGGACCCACTGTGGGTTTGGGGCATCTTTTGGAGACCAGGGAGGTCCCACTGTGGGTCTGGGACATCTGGAGGGCTCAAGGAGGTACCTCCAAGCTCAGGTTTGGGACAACTTGGAGGACAAGGGATGTCCCACCACAGAACTCGGATATCACGAGGAAAAAGGTCCCTCTGATATGGGGTGGGGCTGGGTCACCTCAGGAGAGGATTTGGGGTCACCACATCCACCCCACCCCACAGACGGGGTGCAGGAGGAGCAGGTGAAGGCCGCGGACCTCTCGGACATCGTTCCCAACACCGAGTCAGAGACCAAAGTCAGCATCCAGGGTGAGCACCACGGAGAAGACACATGGGGACAACCTGGTTGTGGGGTGGGACATCTTGAGCGTGACACGTCCTCTCCTGGCGCAGGCAACCCCGTGTCCATCATCGTGGAGAAGGCCATCGATGGGGCCAAGCTGCAGCACCTGATCGTGACGCCGAAGGGCTGTGGGGAGCAGAACATGATCTTCATGACGCCCACGGTCATCGCTGTCCACTACCTGGACAACACCATGCAGTGGGAGACCTTCGGCATCGACCGCCGGGCCGGCGCCATCGAGCTGATCAAGAAAGGTGGGAACGGCCCCAGAATGGAGGGATGTCCTTAAAATGGTGGGAACAGCACCAAAATGGTGGGAACAGCCCCAGAAGTGGTGGGAGTGTCCCCAAAGTGGTGGGAACAGCACCGAAAGTAGTGAGAATGTCCTCAGAATAGTGGAAATGGCACCAAAATGGTGGGAACTGCGCTGAAAATGGTGGGAATGGCCTCAAAAGTGGTGGGAGCGTCCTCAGAAGGGTGGGAACAGCACCGAAAGTAGTGAGAATGTCCTCAGAATAGTGGAAATGGCACCAAAATGGTGGGAACTGCGCTGAAAATGGTGGGAATGGCCTCAAAAGTGGTGGGAGCGTCCTCAGAAGGGTGGGAATGGCACCAAAAGTAGTGGGAATGGCCTTAAAACAGTGGGAATGGCACCAAAATGGTGAGAATGTCCTCAGAAGGGTGGGAACAGCTCCAAAATGGTGGGAACAGCCCCGAAATTGGTGGGAGTGTCCTCAAAATGGTGGAATGTCCTCGGAAGGGTGGGAACAGCTCCAAAATGGTGGGAACAGCTCCGAAAGTGGTGGGAATGTCTTCAAAATCGTGGAACATCCTCAAAAGGGTGGAATGTCCTCGAAATGGTGGGAATGGCCTCAAAAATGGTGGGAGTGTCCTCAGAATGGTGGGAACGGCAACAAAAGTGATGGGAATGTCATCAAAATGGTGGGAACAGAACCGAAAGTGGTGGGAGTGTCCCAAAATGGTGGGAACAGCACCAAAAGTGGTGGGAATGTCCTCAGAAGGGTGGGAATGGCTCCAAAATGCTGGGATCATCTTCAAAATGGTGGTAACGGCACCAAAATGGTGGGAATGTACTCAAAATAGTGGGATGTCCTCAAAATGGTGAGAGTGGCACCAAAATGTTGGGAACGTCCTCAAAAGGGTGGGAATGACACCAAAAGTGGTGGGAATGTATTCAAAATGGTGGGAATGGTCCTAAAAGTGGTGAGAGTGTCCCCAAAATGGTGGGAACGGCCCCGAAATGGTGGGAATGTCCTCAAAATGGTGTGAACAGCCTCAAAAGTGATGGAAAGGTCCTCAAAAGGGGTGGGAATGTCCCTCAGTGTCTTCTCTCGGGTCACAGAAGGTTCCTATCATCCGAGGTTGTGCAGAAGGTGGCTCCTCAGGAGGTGACCTGGGTTGGGTGGCACCAGTTTGGGGTTTCCAGAGTTACTGGTGTTCACTGGGAGGCGCTTCAGAGCGGGTTGGTGGCCTGAGGGTTCCTCAGCTTGGGTGGGTGGTCTTTGTGTTGGCCAGTGGTTGGAGGACATTGGTGGCCTGAAGCCCACCCAAGCCACCCCTCATTTTGACCAATGGTTGGAGAACACTGATGGCCTGAGGCCACCCCTCATGTTGACCAACAGTTGGAGGCCATTGGTGGCCTTGAAGCCCACCCAGGCTACCCCTCGTGTTGACCAACAGCCATCTCCTCGCAGGTTACACCCAACAGTTGGCCTTCCGCAAGCCAGACAACTCCTACGCCGCCTTCCTCAATCGCCCCGCCAGCACCTGGTGAGGGACCTGCTGCCACCACCACCACCCAGCCCAGGTGACAGGGACAGGTGTGACCCTCAGGTGTCCCCATCTCCAGGTTGACTGCCTACGTGGTGAAGGTGTTCGCCATGGCCAGGAAGCTGACGGACATCGAGCACGGTGAGATCTGYGGCCCCATCAAGTGGCTCATCCTCAACAAGCAGAAGCCGGACGGGGTCTTCCAGGAGGACGCGCCCGTCATCCATAAGGGGATGATGGTAAGGGGACACTTCAACCCTGTGGCTGGTGGCCGAAGCTCAGGGGACCTCGGGTGGAGGGTGGGAGGTTTTGTGTGGGTTTTGGGTGAGGGTCGGGTGTTTCTTGGACGTTCCTTGGGTGAAGGTCAGGTGAACCTCAGGAATTCTTTGAGTGTTTCTTGGTTGAAGTTTGGGTGGGTTTTGGGTGTTCCTTGCCTGAAGATCAAGTGTTCCTTAGATGGTTTTTGGATGTTCCTTGGACCTTCCTGGGATGAAGGTCAGGTGAAGGTCAAACATTCCTTGGATGTTCCTTTGGTGTCCCTTGCGCAAAGTTGGGGTGTCCATTGGATGTCCCTTGTGTGACCCTTGAGTGACCYTTGAGTGTCTCTTGAGTGTTCCTCACATGAARGTCAGGTGAAGGTCAGATATTCTTTGAATGTCCCTTGGGTGACGTTTGAGTGTCCACTGGGTATCTGTTGGGTGTCCCTTGGTTGTCCATTGGGTGTCTCTTGGATGTCCCTTGATTATCCCTTGAGTGTTCCTTGGGTGTTCCTCACATGAAGGTCAGATACCCTTTGGATGTCCCTCGGGTAACATTTGAAAGTCCCTTGGCTGTCTCTTGGCTGTCCCTCAGATCAGTTAAGGACAGATCTTTGGAATGAGCTGCTGGTGGACCCCCAAATGCTTGGAAAACCCTGATCCCGAGGTTTTTTCCCTCTTTTTCATCCCACAGGGAGGCTACCAAGGTGCCGAGCCCGAGGTGTCCCTCACCGCCTTYGTCCTCATCGCCCTGGAGGAGGCACGGGACATCTGCAAGGACCACATCAACGTGAGTGACCCCACAGGTGACATTCCTGAGGTTCCAGACCATCATGGAAGTCACCTGAGATGCCAAATTCTTCATCCTTGGTTCCCAGAGCTTGGACGACAGCATCAACAAGGCTGCCRGGTTCCTGGCGCGGCGCTACGAGGGGCTGGCCCGGCCCTACACAGTGGCCCTGGCGTCCTACGCGCTGGCCCTGGCCGGGAAGCTCAAGAGCGAGAGGATCCTCATGAGGTTCTCCAAAGGTGACATCTCAACAGGGGTCAAGCTGGGGTGAAAGGAGGTGGGTTTGGGTCTTCATGAGGTTCTCCAAAGGTGACGTCTCAAGAGGGGTCAAAATTGAGGTGAAAGGAGGTGGGTTTGGAGGTTGTCCAAAGGAGACACCACAAGAGAGGTCAAATCAAGGTGAAAGGAGGTGGGTTTAGGTCTTCAGGAGGTTCTCCAAAGATGACACCAAACTTGGGGTGGAAATTGGGGTGAGGGGAGGTAGTTTCACCTGGGAGATCCAATTTGAGGTGAAAGGAGGTGGTTTGGGATCATCATGAGGTTCATCAAAGATGACATCTCCCCTTGGTGTGGAAAGGGTTGAAATTGGGGTCAGGGGAGGTGGTTTTGGGTTCTCCTGAGGTCCTCCAAAACTGAATCCTCTCCCAGGGTTGGAATATGGGGTCAGGAGAGGTGGTTTTGGGTCCTCCTGAGGTTCTCCAAGGTGACATCTCACCTTGGGGTAAAAGGGATGAAACTGGGGTGAAGGGAGGTGGTTTTGGGTCCTCACAAGGGTTCTCCAAAGTGTGTTTTGCGTTCTCCTGAGGTTTCTGAAGATGACACCTCACCTTGGTGTTGAAAGGTTTGAAACTGGAGGGAGGGGAGGAGGTTTTGGGTTCTCACAAGGTTCTCCAAAGCCGGTTTTGGGTCCTCATGACGTTCTCCAGAACTGAATTCTCACCCAGGGTTGGATTTTAGGGTCAGAGAAAGTGGTTTTGGGTCCTCCTGAGGTTCTCCAAATCTGGTTTTGGGTTCTCCTGAGGTTCTCCAACCTCATCTTGGGGTTAAAAGGGATGAAACTGGCATCAGAGGAGGTAGTTTTTGGTCCTCCTGAGGTTCTCCAGAAGTGGTTTAGGACCCTCCTGAGATAACGCCTCACCCAGGGTGTAGTTTGTGGCCGGGCTGAGGTGGCTGTGGGGGTCCCTGGTGGCCGAAGGTGTCCCCGATGTCCCTGCAGGTGGGGCCAGCTGGGAGGAGCGCGGTGCCCGCACCTACAACATCGAGGGCACGTCCTACGCGCTGCTGGCCCTGGTGCAGATGAAGAAGTCCGAGCTGGCTGGGCCAGTGGTCCGGTGGCTGGCCCAGCAGAACTACTACGGAGGAGGCTACGGCTCCACCCAGGTGGGACACGGGACAGCCCCGGCCACCCGCGGGGACCTCCCTGGGACACCTGGTGGCTCTGAGGGTGACAGGGATGGGCGCTGTCATTTTGGGGACATCTTGGGTGGCATAGGAGCCAAAGGTCACTCAGAAGACTTTGGGGGTGCTGCAGGTGATGTCCCCAAGCCATGGTGACCCTGATGTCCCCTCAGGCCACCCAGGAGAACTTGTGGGTTCTCCATCAGTGTCCCCAAACCCTGGTGACCCCAGTGTCCCCTCAGGCCACCATCCTGGTGTTCCAAGCACTGGCTCAGCACCAGGTGGACACACAGCTGGCGTCCCCAAGCCCTGGTGACACTGGTGTCCCCTCAGACCATCCAGGAGCCCTTGTGGGTTCTCCACCCAGTGTCCCCAAGCCATGGTGACCCCAGTGTCCCCTCAGGCCACCATCCTGGTGTTCCAAGCACTGGCCCAGTACCAGGTGGCTGCACAGGCCCAGGAGCAACTGGAGCTGGACGTGTCGGTGCTGCTGCCGCGCCGCGCCAGCCCCGTCAAGTACCGCATTGAGAACCGCAACGCGCTGGTGGCACGCTCCGCCGAGGTACCTGTCCTTGTCACCTGTCCCTGTCACTGTCTCCTTGTCACCTGTCCCTGGCACCTGTCCCTGGCATTGTCACCTGGCACTGTCACCTGGCACTGTCACCTCTGGGTCTCCTCATGGGATAATCCCATCCCGTCACTATGGTCACCATTGTCCTTGTCCTTTCCATGTTCCCTCCTGTCACCTCTGTGTTCTCTCCAGGCATGGGATGCCCCAGGCTGGCCTTGTCCCCTCCCCTGCTGTGACCTGCAATGTCCTTGTCACCTCCCTGTCCTCCTGATCTCCGTGTCTCCTCTGTGTCCTTCAACGTCCCTGTCCCCTCTATCTCTGCAGCACTGCCACCCCCTCTGTGTCCTGCCTGTCCCCTCCATGTCCCCATGCGCCCCTGCACCTCCGCTTGTCCTTTCTGGGGACATCCCTTGTCCCTTCCCAATGTCCCCTGTCCCCTTCCCAATGTCACCTGTAGCTTCCCAATGTCCCTTGTCCCTCCTGGGGATGTCCCCTGTCTCCTCCCAATGTCACCTGTCCCCAGTGTCCCCTGTCCCCTCCCRATGTCCCCTGTCCCCTCCCAATGTCCCTGTCCCCTCCCGATGTACCCAATGTCCCCTGTCCCTTTCCAATGTCCCCTCCCAATGTCCCCTGTCCCCTCTCAGTGTCACCTGTCCCCTTCCAATGTCCCCAGTGTCCCCTGTCCCCTCCTGGGGACATCCCCTGTCCCCTCCCATGTCCCCTGTCCTCTCCCAATGTCCTCTCCCAATATCACCTCCCAATGTCCCCTCCCGATGTCCCTAATGTCCCCTGTCCCCTCCTGATGTCTGCACTGTCCCCTGTCCCCTCAGACCAAGGAGAACGAGGACTTCACGGTCAAGGCCGAGGGCGTGGGCAAGGGGACAATGACAGTGGTGACCGTGTACCACGCCAAGGTCCCCGAGAGGGAGAACAAGTGTGACAAGTTCCAGCTGAGCGTGGACGTGCAGGAGGTCAACAAGGGTGGGTCCCCA
>JACDOX010000616.1:116615-151726 GCA_014549065.1 Cardinalis cardinalis
TGGGGGCAGTGGGGACACTGGGGACAGCAGAGATAGGGAGAAGGGGAGGGAGGGACATTGGGGACGAGGAGGAAAATGGGGACATTGGGGATAGGGACAGCAGGGAAAGGATGGGGACATTGGGGACAGGGTAGGGAATGGGATGGAGGGACACGGGGGACATTGGGGATGTTGGGGACACAGGGGACGCTGGGGACAACAGAGACAGAGAGGGGGTGTTGGGGACAGGGACACCAAGGAGAGGATGGGGACATTGAGGACAGCATGGGGACACTGGGGACAGGGAGGGGATTTTGGGGACAGGGACGTCGGGGAAAGGGTGGGGACATTGGAGACATTGGGGGCAGTGGGGACAGGGTGAGGAATGGGATGGAGGGACATTGGGGACACTGGGGACAAAAAGCACTCACCTTGTCCCATGGGGGCATTGGGTACATCAGGCAGGGGACGCTGGGGACACTGCAGGGGTGGGGACAGGTGGGGTGGCCTCAGCTGTGTCCCCTCAGGTACCTGGAAGCTGTGGATGCCACCATGTCTATCCTGGATGTGTCCATGCTCACGGGATTCACACCGGACGTGCAGGACCTCAGGAGGGTCAGTCTGGGGATGTGGGGACACTGTGGGGACACCGTGGGGACATGGGGACACCGGGGGGACTTGGGGACACCGGGGGGACTTGGGGACACCAGGGGGACACTGCGGGAACATGGGGACACTGTGGATGCCACCGTGTCCATCCTGGCCGTGTCCATGCTCACAGGATTCACACTGGATGTGCAGGACCTCAGGAGGATCAGTGTGGGGACGTGGGGACACTGCAGGGACATGGGAACACCATGGGGACATGGGGACAACGTGGGGACATGGGGACAACGTGGGGACACTACGGGGACATGCGGACACAACAGGGGACATGGGGACACCACAGGGACATGGGGACAATGTGGTGGGGACACCATGGGGACATGGGGACACTGTGGGGACATGGGGACACCACAGGGGACATGGGGACAGCTGGGGGACATGGGAACAACATGGTGGGGACACCACAGGAACATGGGGACACTGTGGGGACATGGGGACACTGTGGGGACATGGGGACACTGAGGGGACATGGAGACAACAGGGGGACATGGGGAAAGCAGGGGACATGGGGGCCCTGGGGTGGGGGGGGACATAGGGACACTCAGTGTCACACTGTCCCAAGTATCACGCTGTCCCTGTTGTCCCCATCGTCCCCCGTGCCCGGTGTCACACTGTCCCTTGTGTCACTCTGTCCCTGATGTCACTCTGTCCCTGGTGTCATGCTGTCCCCGGTGTCACTCTGTCCCCGATGTCACTCTGTCCCTGGTGTCATGCTGTCCCCGGTGCCACTCTGTCCCCAATATCACTCTGTCCCTGCTGTCCCTAGTGTCACGCTGCCCTGCTGTCCCCATTGTCCCCCATCCCCAGTGTCACACTGTCCCTGCTGTCCCTGGTGTCTCTCTGTCCCCAATGTCACTCTGTCCCTGCTGTCCCCATTGTCCTCCATGCCCGGTGTCACTCTGTCCCCAGTGTCACTCTGTCCCCATTGTTCCTGGTGTGACACTATCCCCGCTGTCCTTGGTGTCACACTGTCCCCTCTGTCCCCAATGTCACTGTGTCCCCAGCTGTCCGAGGGCGTGGACAGGTACATCTCCAAGTTYGAGCTGGACCAGGACAAAGAGCGGAGCAATGTCGTCATTTACCTGGACAAGGTGGGGACATTGGGGACACTGGGGACACGTGGGTGGGGACAGAACTGGGGTGGTGGCAGAGACAAGATGGGACAAAGACAGGATGGGACAGGGACAGGGAGAAGATGGGACAGGGGTGGGGACAAGATGGGACAGGGACCAAGGTGGAGTTGGAGACATGAGCAGGGACAGGAGGGTGACAGGCATGATGATGAAGGTGGGGACACAGGGGACACTTGGGACAGGAGGGACACGGGGACAAGATGGGACAGGAATGTGAGAGGACAGGGATGGGGACAGGAGCAGGGATCAGAATGGAGTTGGGGACATGGGCAGGGACAGGAGGGGGACAGGGCTGTGACAGGGACATAGCTGGGGACAGGGGTGGTGACAGCAACAGTCTCAAGGTGGTGACAAGGACAGGGATGGGTGAGGACAGCATGGGGACATGGCTGGGGACAGGATGTGTGTGGAGGTGGCTCACAGCCTGTCTGAGTGCCACCCCCATGTCCCCTGTCCCCGTGTCCCCGTGTCCCCCTGTCCTCTGTCCCTGTCCCTGTGCTGTCCCCTGTCCCTGTCCCTGTCCCTGTCCCTGTCCCCTGTCCCTGTGCTTTCCCCAGGTGTCACACAGGGCCCAGGAGTGTTTCGCCTTCAAGGCCCACCAGAGGTTCCAGGTGGGGCTGATCCAGCCTGCGGCCGTCAGCATCTACAGCTACTACAGCATTGGTGTGTCCTTGTCACTGTCATTATCCTTGTCCCCTCTGTCATTGTCACTGTCCCTGTCACTGGCACTGTCATTGTCCCCTGTATCTCTTCCCTGTCACTGTCCCTGTCATTGTCACTGTCACTGTCACTGTCACTGTCCCCACTGTCACTGTCACTGTCACTGTCCCTGTCCCCTCCCTGTCACTGTCCCTGGCACTGTCCCCTCTGTCCCCCCTCTGTCCCCATCCCTGTCCCCTATCCTCGTCCCTGTCTCCATCCTTGTCCGTCCCCATCCCTGTCTCCTGTCCCGCTCCTTTGTCCCCTGTCCCCTGTCCCCTCCCCGTCCCCACCCTGTCCCTGTCCCTATCCCTGTCCCTGTCCCTGTCCCCTTTCCCTGTCCCCAGTGCCACCCAGGTCATCTGGGTCACCTCTGTCACCTGTGTCCCGATCTCCTTGTGTCCCCCTGGCTGATGTCTCCTGATGCTCCCTGCTGTCTCCTGCTGTCCCCTGCTGTCCCCTGAGGTCCCCTGATGTCCCCTGCTGTCCACCTCTGTCCCTGATGTCCCCTCATGTCCCCTGCTGTCCCTCTCTGTCCCCTGATGTCCCCTGCCATCCCCTGATGTCCCCTGATGTCCCTCTCTGTCCTCTGATGTCCCCAGCTGTCCCCGATGTTCCCTGATGTCCCCGTGTCCCCACAGACGATCGCTGCACCCGGTTCTACCACCCGGACAAGGAGGGAGGGAAACTGAACAAGATCTGCCAGGGGGACGTTTGTCACTGCGCTGAAGGTGACACGGGGACACCCGGGCACGGGGACTCCCGGACATGGGGACAGGGTGGGACACATCATGACCATGATGGGGACATGTCCTGGCCATGGTGGGACACGTTGATGTGATGAGACACTTCATGGCCATGGTGGGACGCATCAGTAATGAGATGTCACATGTCACCATGATGGGGACGTGTCATGGCCATGGTGGGGACCTGTCATGGTCATGGTGGGACATGTCATGGCCATGGTGGGACACGTTGATGTGATGAGTAACTTCATGGCCATGATGGGGACATGTCTTGGTCATGGTGGGACACATCAATGATGAGATGTCACATGTCACCATGGTGGGGACATACCCTGGCCATGATGGGACACGATGTGATGGGACACTTCATGGTCATGATGGGGACATGTCATGGTCGTGGTGGGACACATCAAGGCCATGATGGGGACACGTCCCTGGTGTGGTGGGACACGTCATGACCCTGGTTGGGACACGTCATTGATGAGATGTCACATTTCATGACTGTGATGGGGACACGTCCCTGCCACGGTTGACCTTGTCATGGCTGTGTCCCCGTGATGTCCCCATGATGTTCCCATGATGTCCCTGTGATATCCTCATGATGTCCCTGTGATGTCCCCACAATGTCCCTGCGATATCCCCATGATGTCCTCGTGATGTCCCCACAATGTCCCCACAGAGAGCTGCTTCAAGCGTCAGGAGGAGCCCAGGGACATCACTGTCAACCAACGCATTGAGCGTGCCTGCGAGCCCGGGGTGGACTTCGGTGGGAAATGGGGACACTGGGGACATTGGGGGCAACAGGGACATTGGGGATATTGGGGGAATTGGGGGAATTGGGGACATCAGGGACATCGAGGACATTGGGGACAATGGGGACATTGAGGGCATTTGGGACATTGGGGACAATGGGGACAATGGAGGCAATGAGGACATCAGGGATGTTGGGGACATTGGGGACATTGGGGACATTGGGGACGTTGGGGGAATTTGGGGAATTGGGGACATCAGGGACATTGGGGACATTGGGAGCAATGGGGACATCAGGGATGTTGGGGGCAATGGGGAATTTCAGGGACTATGGGGACATTTGGGACAGTGGGGGCATTGGGGACAATGGTGACATTGGGGACATTGGGGACAATGAGGACATTGGGGGCAACAGGGACATCAGGGACATTGGGAACAACAGGGACGTTGGGGACAATGGGGATGTTGGGGACAATGGAGACATTGGGGGACAATGGGGACATTGGGGGCATTTGGACCATCGAGGATATTTGGGACATTGGGGACATGGTGAGGACATGGGGACAATGGGGACATTGGGGGCAATTGGGACAATGGGGACATTGAGCGCATTGGGGACATTGGGGGCAACAGGGACATAGGGGACATTTGGGGACAATGGGGGCAATGGGGACATTGGGGACAATGGGGACAATGGGGACAATGGGGCATTGGGGACAATGGAGACATTGGAGACATTGGGGACGTTGGGGACATCGGGGACAATGGAGACACATGGGACATTGAAGACATTGGGTCAACTGGAGGAATTGGGGACATCAGGGACTTCGGGGACATGAGGGGCAATAGGGACATCAGGTATGTTGGGGACAATGGGGATACTGGAGGACAATGGGGACATTGAGGGCATTTGGGACACTGGGGACATCGGGAACAATGGGGACACTGAGGACAATGGTGATATTGAGGACATTGGGGGCATTGGGGAAAATGGTGATATTGAGGACATTGGGGACATTGGGGACAATGGGGACATTGGGGGCAATTGGGACATTGGGGACATTGGGGGACAATGGGGACATTGAGAGCATTGGGGACATTGGGGGCAACAGGGACATAGGGGACATTGGGGACAATGGAGATATTGGGGCATTGGAGACAATGGGGACATTGGGGACATTGGGGACATTGGGGACATGGAGGCAATGGGGACATTGGGGATGATAGGGGGTCATGGCGGGTGGCATTAGGGACATTGGGGACAGGGCGGGGCAGGGAGGGACACAGTGGGGACAGGGGACACGGAAGGGCCACCCTGGCGGGGGTGACTGTCCCCATTGTCCCCGTGTCCCCTGGCAGTGTACAAGGTGAGGGTGGTGGCCCAGGAGGAGACCCCAACCTACGACAACTACGTCATGGAGGTCCTGTCGGTCATCAAGATGGGTATGGCCACCATGGGCTGGGGACAAGGCCACCACAGGGGAGACAAGGCCACCACAGGGAGACAAAGCCACCCCAGAAGGGGACAAGGCCATCATGGGGGGACATGGCTGTCATGAGTGCACATGGATGGAGGACAAGGTCACCTCAACAAGGTGACATAGTCACCTCAGGGGGACACAAGGCCACCACAGGGTGGACACGGCCATGGTGCCACAGTGCCATGGTGCCATGGTGCCACAGTGCCATGGTGCCATGGTGACACAGTGACATGGTGCCATGGTGACACGGTGCCACAGTGCCACGGTGACACCATGACATAGTGCCATGGTGCCATGGTACCATGGTGACATGGTGCCACAGTGACACGGTGACACTGTGGCAGGCACAGACGAGGACCCAGCTGGCAGCAACAGGACCTTTGTGAGCCACCAGCAGTGCAGGGACGTCCTGAGGCTGCAGAGGGGACAGGACTACCTGGTCTGGGGACAGGCCAGCGACCTCTGGGCCAGTGGCAGACAGTAGGACATGGTCCCCATTGTCCCCATTGTCCCCATTGTCCCCATTGTCCCCATGGTCCTCACTGGCCCTATTGCCCCTAAATCCCCATTTTCCCCATTGTCCCCATTGTCCCCTGAATTCCGGATGTCCCTGTTGTCCCCATTGTTCCCATTTTCTCCATTGTCCCCATTGCCCCTCTATCCCTATTGTCCCCATTGTGCCCTGAATTCCCAATGTCCCCATTGCCCCATTGTCCCCACTGTCCCCACTGTCCCCATTGCCTCTCTATCCCCTATTGTCCCCACTGTCCCCTTTGTCCCCTATCTGCTCTATCCCCATTGCCCCCACTGTCCCGTGTCCCATTATCCCCATTGTCCCCTAAATTCCCAATGTCCCCATTGTCCCCACTGTCCCCATGTCCCCATGGCTGTCCCCTGTGTCCCCATTGTCCCCTATAGCCTCATTATCCCCAACTGCCCCCACTGTCCCCATTATACTCATGGCTGTCCCCATGTCCCAATGGCTGTCCCCATGTCCCCAGCTGTCCACTGTGTCCCCACTGGCCCCATATCCCCGCTGTCCCCACAGCTGTCCCCATGTCCCCGTGGCTGTCCCCACCTCCCCAGCTGTCCCCATGTCCCCATGGCTGTCTTCACGGCTGTCCCTATATTCCCATAGCTGTTCCAAAGGCTTTCCCCATGTCCCACAGGCTGTCGCCTGTGTCCCCATTGCCCGTATATCCCCATTGTCCCCACTGTCCCCAATATCCCCACTGTCCCCATGTCTCCATGTATGTCCGCCTGGCTGTCTCCATGTCCCCAGCTGTCCCCTGTCTCCCAATTGCTCACTATATCCCCATGTGTCCCCATTGCCCCCATTATCTCCACTGTCCCCATTGTCCTTATTGTACCCATTGTCCCCATGTCCCCCTGTCTGTCCCCATGTCCCCCAGCTGTCCCCATGTCCCCAGCTGTCCCTGGTGTCCCCAGGTACAGGTACCTGATCGGGAAGGACACCTGGCTGGAGAAGTGGCCCTCAGAGGCTGCCCCTATATCCCCTGTGTCCCCACTGTCCCCATGGCTGTCCCCCTGTCTGTCCCCATGTCCCCAGCTGTCCCCTGTGTCTCCAGGTACAGGTACCTGATCGGGAAGGACACCTGGCTGGAGCAGTGGCCCTCGGAGGCCGCGTGCCAGGATGCGCAGCTCCAGCGGCGCTGCCAGGACTTCGTGGAGTTCTCCGAGTCCATGACGTTCTTCGGCTGTCCCAGCTGAGTCCCCGAGGTGCCACCACCCTGGGGTGTCACCACCCTGGAGTGTCACCAACCCGCTGGTGGCACCCAGTCCTGGGGTGTCACCGCTCTTCTCCTGTTGCTTTTTGTCCCCTCCTCACGTTTTTGGGGTTTTTTTTGGTTAAAAAAGTAATTTCTCAGCAATTGGCTTTGGTGTCCTTGAAGGGGGGACATGTGGGGGGGAGTGGGGACATCAGAGGGAACATGGGGACATCAGAGGGACTATATGGGGACTTCAGAGGGGGCATGGGGATATGGTAAGGGACATGAGGACATCATAGAGGTCATGTGGACACCACAGGGGTCATGGGGACACCATAAGGGACATGGGGACATCATAAAGGACATGGGTACATGACGTGGTTTGACAGGAATTCTGGGATGCTGTGGTCACACCACCAATGGGTGCTCAGATTTTAATATTGGCATTTGGTTCGACCATTAAAATTTGAGTACACCTCTGGGAACACACAGGGGTTAAAAGCAGGGCTGCTTCCCTGGGAAGGCCTTTTGAATTTCCAGCGGGAAGATGCTCAGATTTCTCCCCCCGACCCAGCTGCTAGCTGGGCAGAGGGAGGGGAAGACGCGCAGCCATGAGGTGGGCCCAGCCCCTGAGGGTGGAAGGGTAGAAGAGAGAGAGAAGTACCAGAGTACCGGGAGGCACTGGCAGCCCGTTCCTCCCGCCCCTCCCCTCCCTTTGGGAGACAGAGAGAGAAAGCATCCTGTGCTTGTTACCTTGAAACTCGGTAAACGTGCTGGCGACAGGCAGCACGGCTGAGAAGAAGAGGGAGAGGAAGGAGGCAGYGATGGGTCCAGCCGCTTGGAGGAGCTTTTAACCCTTTGTGGACAATGAAAACTTTACAGAACATTAACTCTTCTTAGAAGAGAGATAAGAGTGGAAGATGAAGAAGGATTGAGCAAGTGTTGAAGGTCTGGGCAAGGGCAAGATGTGAATAGGATAAAGAACCTTGGGTGGAAGGGATGGTGGAGTGGCATTTTTGCTGGACGCTTTTCTGTATAGCCATGGACTGTTTCCTTGTGATACAGAGACTGCATTCCAGGGGGAGGCCAGGTCTCAGAACCAGGAGGATTCAGTGTGGGTACCCCTTGGCCCCAGGAGGAGGAAAAATGTGGGGGGGACAGGTGTCGCAAAGGAGAGACTGTGCCCTTTTGGAGTGGGACAATGCATCCTTAAAAGATAACTCTCAAAGCAGCTCTGGTCCGTGTTCAGTGGTGAGAGCATTGGACATGAAAAGGAAGGGGTCACCATGGCCACAAGAAGGATTCCTCTCCCCTTGATGAACTGAGGATTGAGATTTTTAAAGGGTGGTGCTGGACTGAGAGCTGATGATTTGGGGGGATGTTTTGGGGGGATGTATTGTATTGGAGAGTTGGTGGGGAGGAGGAGGAGATGTATTTGTGAAGTTTTCATTTTCCTTGTGGTTTTTTTTTCCCTTCTCTTGTAGTTTAGGGTTTTTTTCCTCATAGTTTAGTTAATAAAGTCCTCTTTATTTCTAAGGGAAGGCCTGCTTTGCTTACTCCTGGTCACATCTCACAGCATACACCAAGGAGAGGGTATTTTCATGGGGGCACTGGCATTGTGCCAGCGTCAAACCATGACAGGACATCATAGGGGTCACCCCAGAGATACCTTTGGCTGGCTGGATGTGTGGTGTTTCACCCCAGAGACACTTTTGGCTGGCTGTATATGTGGTGTTTCACTCCAGAGACACTTTGGGCTGGCTGGGTGCTGCAGCTGGGCACATGGAGACAAGTCCAGGCATCTAGGAGCTCTGGTGGTGGCAGGATGGAGCCTCCTCCCTTAAGAGGGTCTGCTCCTCAGTTTACTTCTGCCAGAGAAGCTTTAAGGCGATGGTGAAAGAAAGGAGTTGGTTCTGATGGAGGGTTTGGATCCAGAGCTTTATTCTGGCCCACAGGCCTCTGAATGCAGCACCAGCTCCAACAGAACTCCCTGACCCCGTGGTTGCTGTTCCTTTAACCCCAGGGAGAGGGGAGGGAAGGAGTAGGGAGCCACCAAYCAGGTACAGGAGGGGAGGTCTCAAGGGACAAAGGACACCTGGATGGCCCAATGCCCCCCAGGGGTAGAGGGCATCCTTTGAATCTGCCAATCACTCGAGGCCCTTCTGGAATTCCAAGATTGACAGACAGTGCTGGGAGGGGGCAAGAGAGGGGGAAGGAGAGGTGACTGACACACCTGGCAGGGTACTATCAGGGGAGGGACCCGAGGTTCTGAGGTGAACCCTGAAATCACAACGCAACACTGAGGGGCTCGTGGTGTCCTTGTCTTCCATCTCTGTGCTCTGGGTGATCTCAGGGTGTTCTCCAGGCTGGGAACGGCCAAAGCAGCTGCAGGATTTTGGGCTTGGACTCCGCAGGAAGTTTTGTGTCTCTGCTTTGGTGCTGTGTCTGGTATTTCAGGTCCTTGGCACGTGCAATTTCCCAGGATCGCTGATGGGAAAAGCTGGGTTTAGGTGGGAAAAGTCGGGTTTAGGTGGGAAGAACTGGGTTTGAGTGTTGCCTTTGGACAGTGGGTGAAACATTGGGAATTCCACTGCTGACAGGGGTTCTGCAGCTTCCACAGAAATTCCCATTTGTGCTGCCCTGTAGCAGCGTGCAGCTACATTGATGAGATCTTGTCCACGGAGGCCACAGCTGACAGCAGGAGAAACAGACAAGACAAATTTCTTCGTTGTTTAGCATGGGAGTCCATTTTATTTCCCTCCCCACCCCATGCTGGGGGAGTGGGGGCAGGAGGTGGAGGCCTGGGAGCCCGAGCAGAGCCCCAGAGAGCCGAGAGCAGAGAGAAAAAAGAGCAGAGCAGACTCGCGGTGGGGGTTTTATCAGATGTCCCATGGGAGGAGCCTTAATGTCAGATTACAGCCTTCTCAGAACAGGAAAGCTCAACACTGTCCTTGATGAATCCATGTCTTGGCTTAAAAAGATAGGTGTCTGCTAATGGAAAATGGAAAATGTAGACTTCTTTCCTCTGAATTATTATGATTTTGAAATTAAGAGACTCTCAGGTAAAGATAAGGGAAAAGGAATAACAGTTCTGTCCTAGGAAAATTAAAAATATAAAAACAATAGTACGAACAGAAAAAAAAAAACCACTGACAGTCAGAATCCAACCTGGCACGCTGTTGGTAGCAGTCTGATTAAGTGGTGGCTGCAGTCCTCCTGGAGTGACAGATATGGTTCTGTTGAGCAATGATCCTGTTGAAGGCTGTAGTTTTCCTCTGAAGATCCAATGGTGGTGTAGATGGGCCCGGTCTTCCTCTAAGAATCCAGTAGAGAAAAAAGCTGCTCCTCTGGGAATTCAGTGGGAAAAGGCTGGCTGTGGACTTCCAAATCTCTGATTATATCCAGGCAGGAATGCTTGGCTCCTCCCTCTGGGCGGAGCTTCTCACAATGGGATGATGTCATTGTTATCAGTCATGCAGTAGGATTCAATGGTTCATTAACAGAAGAGATCTCCTTGGAGGGAGGGTTGGTTGTGGAAGTAGTAAAGAAAACTACCCAATTAACAGACAATAACTGCCCCACCTCTAACTGATAGGAATAGAATACACACACCCATTTCCAAATTAAGACATTTTCCACCCCTTATTCTATTACTATCTGCATCTCAATGAAATCTTACACACAGCTCTCACTTAAAACTACGTTTTCCTGTGGGACATAATGGGCTTCTCCATCTTTGTGCATTACCCACCAAGTGTAACCAGTAGAGCAAAAACAATCCCACAGGTGGGTTTGTCTTTGCCTGAGATGAAACGAATCCAAATAGTCTTTCCTAAATTTCCTTCCATGTGTACCACAGGGACTTTATCTCCATCACTGTGTGCAAGGGTTCAGACTGGGCAGGACCAACTCAACGGATGGACCCTCGGGTTTTGACCATCCAGATTTTTACCTCATCGGTATTTAAATCGATTATCACGCCGGCAGTTTATTTACAGCACGAACGGGACGGGACACTTGGAATCAGGTCCTTGAGAGGTTTATTTCCCACATCAGTCTCATAACATTGTTTTACAATGGAGACAGCTTGATGTGGCCATCTCACTGGTTCCACAGAATGCCAAAGAAGCTTGWTATTACCGAAGAGCATAAAACAGATACAGAGTAAATTTCATCCAATCACATAGAGAAAAGGCATATTGACAATAATTCTATCCAATAATCTTACAGCATACGTAATTCTTGTTAAAACAATGAGGCTTTTTCYAAACACAATAGCTTGTTCATAGAAACCTAAGCACAACGCTCYATTCATTTTTAACCTTCTAAAATATACATTAAATAAACTTGTTGCAACTWAGAAGGCGAGCTAACACAAGACTATTGTTCTATTTCTCACGTCTACACCATGGCCTAGAAATCTTTTTTGCTGCTTTAGCATCTGTTCCCATAACTTCTGCTTAAGGCCTGCTTTCTTAATTTTCCTAAAACCCTCTGATTTTTATGACTCTCCAACACAGATGACTTTTGCTAAGTTCATTTCCCAGTTTCTAAAGGTTCCCCTGCCAAGTAGGGGAAGTCTTCAGGGTAGTCTTGAGTAGTCCATTGCACCGTTCAACTTTCCCAGCAGCTGGTGCCTGATAAGGGACATGATCTATCCATCCAATACCATGTTCTCTGGCCCAGGTGTTGATAAGGCCATTCTTGAAATGGCTCCATTGTCCGAGTCGATTCTCTCAGGATGCCATGTCTCCACAGGATTTGCTTTTGCAGGCCCAGGATGGTGCTCCAGGCAGTGATGTGAGGCACAGGGGAAGTCTTCAGCCTTCCAGTAGTGGCTTCCACCTATTGTTGGTTGGGGGTTATGTATAAATTGTGAATGGGATGGGATTGTTAGGAACACACGTTGAGTTGTCTTATTTTTTAGTATTAGCTTTATTATATGGTCATGATAATGGGAAGACGCTAGTAGTTTACATCTTAGGTAGTAGACTAAGAACCTAATGTTATCATTTACTTTAAAAGTTTTTTTACTAATTACACAAAGTAAGAGTATATTGACAGTAGTTCTAACTAACTACTATAAGTGTACGTATTTTTGGCTAAAATAATGTTTATTTTGAATACAATACTTGTTTGTAAGTTTTAAAATACAATGTAGAGCTTTATTATTAAGCTTAGAACTTCTTAATATTTTGTTGGATTTTTTTTGTAGCTTTGGGAGTTATTTTAGATAAGTGTTAATATAGAGACTATTGTTTTAGTTGTCTTTATTTTTCTATTTTTTACATAATTTTTTTGTTGAATAATCTTATGGTGACTGTTTAGCTTCAATTACAGTTTTTTTTTGTTTTGAGATTTGTTTTTTGTAGCTTTTAAAAAATTTTTTTGATTTTATGGATTTTTACAAGTCTCTTTTTCAGTTTACTTAAAAAGAAATTTTGTAATTGTGTTGCGTATTAACTACTTTGTGTTTTGTAGTTTTACTATAATATATTTGTTTATTACTTACCTAAAGTATTTTTTTGTTTGTATTAAGTATTGTTATATTATAATATAGAAATATTAATGTTGTGAAAGTTTAGTTAGTTAAAGGGTGTAAGTTATGTTTGATAACAATTATAAGTTATTGTTTGAAAAAGTTTAGTTGCTTTTAAGGTTTTAATTTAAAACGTTTTTTGTAAGATTTTTGTATTTTTGTAAGATTTTGAGAATTTGTGAATTTTTTTCTTTTGTATGATAAAAACTTTTTTGATCATTTTGTTTATTGTTTGTTGCACACACTGAAGTATGTAAGGTGTTACTACTAATATGACTATTAAAATACTTAACACCTATAGAGTTATTTTATAAATAAGTCTCGGAGGCTGTTCCAGCCCCGAGGAGCAGGGGCGGTTCTGGGGCAGCCCGCGCTTTGAAGGACGAGACTGGACTCTTCTCTTTTCGGTCTTCAAGTTGTTTATTATTTCTTATCTACAAAATTTTCCTCCTGCCCAGCCGAGGTCTGGACAGCAAGGCAGCCAAAGGCACTCTGACCGCCCCCGAGGCGATCTTGTCTTTATGTACTACAGATTACATGTGACATATTTACCTTCATTCCCCAATACCAATCACCCATATTGAACTGTGCACCTATGTGTCAAACCAATCCCCACGTGCCAACATCACCACTGAAAATGGATGACAAGAAGAAGAAAGAAGAAGGATGAGACACACCCTGATTCCTCCATCTTGTCTCCTTAACCCCCCTGTACCAAAACCTAAAATCTATATATATACACCAGGGGGAGGGTATCTTCATGGGGGCACTGGCATTGTGCCAGTGTCAAACCATGACAACCTTATAAATACATCATTCCCACACCATTCAAACCTGAGTGCCTCTCATGTCCTCATACACAGGAGGCAATTCCCTCGATGGATCGAAGTCAAGCCACCAGGTGCTTCTGGCAACATTCCAGGTCTTCTGAGCCCCCCAAGAGGGTTCTCAGCAACTCTGGACATCCGGAGTGATGTGCTGAGTTCCCACATCTCCCCCTTCTGTTTGCACCAAAACYACCTCTTTTGCAATTTGACTCATGGCTCGCCGCACGCATAAAAAGATGCATGGTACAATGACCATGAGGACTAAGAGCACTATCAAAACATAAGGTACTATTCTTAAAAGCTCTTTCCATATAGGAAAAAGATCAAAAAACTTAGCTACATCATCAATCCAAGACCCAGTGATCTCGCCAAGTTTCTTTATGCTATCTTTTATCTTTTGAATGTTTTCATGAATTGACYTTGAATGATCAGAGAGATTCATGCAGCACATTCCCTCGAATTCTTCACATCCATGCCCATGAGCGAGCAACAGAAAATCGATTGCCACTCAGTTCTGAAGAGCCGTTTGTCTCACACTGCTTGTCTTTCAGCATGTCACTCAGTGCAATAGAGATGGATTGAGCATGCTTGCTCAACCAGCAACCTATCCGGTCCAGTTGAGTCAAGGCCAGCCCCGACGCTGTCTGAGGTGAGAAAATTGCTGTCGCAATTCTCCTTGCCTTGTCCCAAGTGTACAGTTCATCGTCACAATCTGCACTATAATGTTGCAAGGATCTTTTTTCTTTATGCTTTTGTTCTTTTGCCAATTTCGAATCTGGTGACAACATTGAAATCTTCCCAATGCTGCATGGACCTCCTCTGACATTAGCAGGAATGCCGTACCAAGTTCTGGCTCCGCAGATCAAAAAGAACCCTCGTGGCACTGGAACCTAGAGTGACCCTCTGGTTGTCGTCTTGGTGTATTTGCACCAAGCCGATGCATTTCTAAAAAAAGCATGATTCGGAGTGACATCGATGGTTTTATTTGTTTTTGCCACATCCGGAATCTCAAAAATCATGCCTAGCTCCATTGTCGTGGACCCGAAAATTTCCAATTCCTGGGGTTCAGTAGAAGCCACAGGAAGGAAATTCATCCAAGAACACCACTCATTCACAGGATCTTTAACGATCTGCGAAATCTCAACTGGAGAGTGTCCTGGAATTGGTCATTCGTCCACTGGCAATCCAACCATGCATGCTGAGAATGGTCTCCCTGGCCTTGAGTGAGTCAGGCAGATACTTTCTAAATTCGCTGCCTGGGCTAAAGCCTCCCAAACATTCTGCTTTGGTTGGTCAACAGGTAAATTTGCCTCGTTGCTTAAAGCAACAGATGAAAAAGTGAGGCAGATGAGCACTATGAAGCTCATGACTTCACCCCTGTGAGGAAGTATTGCCATCTCTTTCTCCCAAAACCCAAAGGAAAACCCCCCAAAGTTCTTGTTCTTCATTTTTCTTCCGAGTCGTTATTTGCAGCTTGAGCCTCTTCTTCTGTCTGCATGCCCACCTCTCTGTTTCTGGGATCAGTGCTCTCTTGTTCTCACGTCCAAAATGACTTCACGTGCCACGCTGACACCCACTTCAGACCTCACCCTGTGGAAACACAAGTGAAACCCTTGCCCCACATGATTAGTTTGAACGGACCCTCTATTTGTCCTGTTTCTGGGTTTCTGATCAAAACCAAAGGRTTTTCCCTTAGTTTTGCCTGAGAGCTGTTTGAAAAATGTCTCAGAATTGGTGGATTGGGTTCTGAAGACGAACTGCTAAGAAAATTCAACACATACAACGCTTTGTTTAATTTCATGTGAGGYGTCGCCTCTGGCTCCCCCCTTTTTTGCCTATCCAAAAGGGATTTCAGGGTATGATGTGTTCTTTCAATGATTGCTTGCGTGAGTGAGGAATGCCGAATGTGTGTTTGACACCCCATCTCTTCAGAAATCTGTCAAGCACTCTGCCTATGTATGTTGGGCCATTGTCTGTTTTTATTTCTTGAGGCACACCTAATGATGCAAATGCTTGTAAAAAATGTCGACAAGCGTGTTCTGCTGTTTCTCCTGCATGTGCTGAAGCAAAGACTGCYCCTGAAAAGGTGTCAACTGAAACATGAACATTTTTGAGCCTCCAAAATTATGGATATTTTGTGACATCAGCTTGCCACAGTTGAAGACTTTGCAGTCCCCGTGGATTGACTGCTCCTGTGGATGCAGGTGGCTGCACAAGCTGACAATCTGGACAAGCACTAATGATTTCCCTCGCCTGACTCTTTGTGAGATGAAAGGATTCCATCAGTGCCTGTGCATTCTGATGAAAAACCGCATGACTCAGTCTTGCTTGCTCAAAAATGTCTGGAAGTGTCTGTGAAATGGGTGTTGTCAGCCTGTCTGCCTGAGCATTCCCTTCCACTAGAAACCCCGGAAGTGTTGTGTGCGTTCTGATATGAGTGATAAAATATTAGTGTTGCCTGCTTTCTAGCAATGTTTTCATGACTGTCAGATATTAATATAAAACTTCATTGCTGGCTTGTTTCAAGAGCAAACCTTCCAGTCATTTGACCACATCCGCAACATACGTGGAATCCGTGACCAAATTGAGAGGTTGCTTGAACAACTGAAATGCTTGGACGACAGCTGCCAATTCCACAATTTGTGGAGAGCCTTGAACTGTCTTCACGTTTGAGTCCCATTCCCCTGTTGTTGAGTTCATCCACATGATCACCGACTTGTGTGTCTTCCCTGAACCATCAATGAACACTGTGATCCCATCCAGAGGTTCTTCACTCACTCTTGGCTTTGCTCTATAGCATAAATGCGATTGCAATAGTCTGTGTGGCGGAAAGTGAATTGTGCAAATTCCCGGGAAAGCTAAAAACGCAATTAACAAGTCTTTCAATTTCTGCATCGCCCAATCAAAATAATCTTTTTTCAAAGGTAAATGGATCTTTGAGAATTCCCATCCTGCCATTGTCAGCAACCTTGTCCTTGCTTCTATGATGATCTGCACCGCCATCTCCAGATCTGTGAGAATTGTCTTTGAAGGCCTGTATGGTAAGAAAATCCATTCTATGATTAATAAAGAATCTCTTTGAGATGCATCCCATTGAAAGATCAAACCATGGAACAGCATTTTCTCTCCCAGCACTGCCAACTCAAAAGTCAACGATTCAACGAATCAATGAGCCTGCCTTTTCTGTATAGCATCTGTGACTTTCTCCAATTCCTTCTTTGCTTCTCACGTGAGTGTCCTGGGAGATCAGATGTCTGTGTCTCCTCTCAAAAGATYGAGCAATGCTGGAATGTYGCTGTTCGTGATTCCCAAAATCGGTCTCATCCAGTTGATTTCTCCTAAAAGTTGTTGTAAATCATGCAAGTTCCTGACTTTTGCGCTGACCTGCATCTTCTGAGGTCTTATCGTTTTCTCTGAGATCTTCCACCCTAGATATTTCCAAGGCGCAACCTCCTGAATCTTTGAAACACTGATTTACAGGCCTGCCTTCTGCACTTCTGCAATCACACAGTCACGAGCCTTTTGCAGCTCCTGTTGTGTTGATGCCTCAATGAGCAAATCATCCATGATAATGAATGATCTTCGCCTTCGGGAATTTCTCCCGCGCTGGTGACAAAGCTCGTGCCACGTACCACTGGCAGATCGTGGGAGAATTCTTCAAAACTTGTGGAAGAACGACCCAATGGTACCGCTGCAGAGGCATTTCCTTGTTGATACTTGGAATGGAAAAGACAAGTCTTGGAGCATCATCTGAATGAAGCGGAATGCTGAAGAAACAGTCCTTGAGGTCAATGACCACAAGCAGCCAATCTCTGGGAATCATCGAGACAGATGGAAGTCCCAATTGAAGTGGTCCCATGTCTTCAAGAACTTCATTGATCTTCCTGAGATCATGCAACAGCCTCCATTTGCCTGACATTTGCTTCTTGATGACGAACACTGGAGAGTTTCAAGTACTGTCTGTTGGCTTGATGTGTCCCTTCTGCAATTGTTCCTGGACCAGGTTTTTCAACGCACTCAACTTTTTTCGCTCAAGGGGCCACTGATCCACCCAGATGGGATCGTCCGTTTTCCAGGTCAACTTCAGTGTGGCAAGTGTCGCAGTGACCCCTATTAAAAATCCACTTTGATCTTCGTGCCCCATTGTGCCAGAAGATCCCTTCCCCATACTGTGATGGGCTTCTGCACTACAAAGGGATGAATGATCGCCATCTTGTTTCCTGGTCCCGTGACAACGATGGAATTCTCGCTCTGCAGACACAGAGAAACTCCCCCTATGCCTGAGAGAGATCCCAAGGGCGCAATCAAGCTCCAATCACGGGGCCAAAAGATGTAAGATATTACTGTGTCGTCTGCCCCTGTGTCGAGCATTCCTCTGACGGCTATAGTTCTGTTTCCACAAGTCAACTGACAAGTAAGCGTGGGTCGATCTCGGCCTATGTGTTTTATCCATGTGGTATGTATTTCAACATGTTCCTTCAAAGGAAGCCCCTCCTCATCGAACACCAACATGACCTGTTCCTTGGCATGTGGTGGCAAGGCGAAAGCTCTCGCTACCGGAGTGTTTTCTGCCATGGTCAACGTTGGTTGAAGAGCTTTGGCTAAGACTGTCAACTCTTCATTCTTGTTTGCTGAAACAACTGAGGGGTAAACAATGAGACCTAGGATACTGCTTCTGTCCTGTCCTACTATCAAGAAGTCTTGTCTTTTGTATGAATCCCTGCGGATACCTGTTGGCATCACCGCATGACTTTCATCTAAGAAACATACTAATTTCGAACTTGCCATTGTGCACTGTACTCCTGGTTGGAGGAGGTCTGGGTCACTGGGGAATTGGCTGAGGACTTTGCGGAGGGCGTCTGCTTCATGTTCTCTGATGATTGTCCTGCCTGCTCTTGTGCCATCGTCATCACTTGTGTCTGAGCGCATTGGCGGTTTCCCGTGCTCCTTTTTCTGTTTCCTGGATACGGTAAAGGATTCCCTTCCACATCCGTCTGGGAATAGCATTCTCTCACAGAGTGTCTTCCTCTTCCACATCGTGCGCAAAGTGGCCTTTCTGGTTTCGGTGCCTGCACTTGTACGTGTGCTTGCAGACAATTCTTCTTCATGTGTACAAATGCCCCACACCTGAAGCATTGTCCTCCTGGTGAATTGTTCTTCTTCTGGATGGTTGCAAGAACTTTGTCCATCTTTTCATTTTGCTGTTGTAGCATTTTTTCCAGCACCTTCTCTTTCGATTGTTTCTCTGATAGTCCTTTCATCTGTTCTTCCCATTCTACTCGCAGCTCTTCCCTCACAATTGATGCGACATGCTGAGGTGTTCCCACCTTGCTGCATGCCTCCACCATCTCCACCAAGGATGGTCTTCCTGGCATCGCGCTGATGACCCGTTGACAATCTGGGTTGGCATTGCCAAAAGCTAAACTGTCCAGAATAGGTCTCTTCACATTCTCATCCGTCACCTGTCTATCCACAGCTTGTGTGAGCTGATCTATGAAGAATGCATATGGTTCTGTGGGACCTTGCCTGACGCATGAGAATGGAACATCTAGAACTCCTGCTGGAGCAATCTGCAAGATCGCTCTTTGCGTTGCTTCCTTGATGTCACCCAACACTCGCCTTGGGAGTCGCACTGCTTGCTCTGCTGGGTTGTCATCAGGAGGATCTCCTGCTAACTGTGCCACTGTGAGGTTTGCATTTGGTCCACCTTGATAACTGTTCCTCAACTCTGTGAGATACCTTTGCCATCCTCTGCCCCAGATGAGATTTTGTGTGTCTGTGAGGATCATTGACACAAGGTATCTAATATCATATGGTGTGAGATCGTACATATTGAATGTCTCCTTTAAAAGTTGTTTAAAATACTGTGAATTTAATCCATTGCTCTGAATTTCCTTTGCTAAATCTTTGATCACATCGCCACCCATCCTGTCCCACCTTGGGTTCTGACCTTGCGCATCATATGTTACTGGCATTGTCAGATCTCCTGAACCTTGTAGTAAATCCTTTTCCCTTGATAATTCTTTCTTGATTTTCTTCCAATCCATTGTTTTCACCGGCTGTTCTTCTTCCTCTTCTGAAAACTCCATTGGTATTTGCATGCACAGTGGAGTTGTGGAAGTCATTGGTGACTCTGTGATGCACGTTCTTTGCCTTGTAGTCTTTGGCCTTGCTCCCAAATCCGACCAAGGAACTTGATGTTCCTGTGACTGTGCCTTCCTGGCTGTATCGAAAGAATCCAGAAAGCTGTTTGCTGCTTCTGCTGCCGAAAACATCCATGCTGGAATTCCCTCCGATGCAGTGATTCATATCATGTTGTCTCCTTGTAGTTGTGTTTCATTTGAAATATCTTGTGATTCACTAAATTCCGAAGTTGAAGGATAATCCATTTGTTGCGTTGTTCTGTTTTCTTTGATGTAACTTTCTTTTCATATGTTGTTGGAAAAAACCACTGCATTGTTGCAGTCCCGCCACATGGTGGCGCTGTGGCTCCGCCTAAAAGGTCTGGCATGTCCTGCAAATGGGGTCGTCCTACCATAGGGTGGCGCTGTTGTCTGCCTGGGCGACCACAAACTCAATCAGTTCCTGTTACGCCAACTGCAGCATTGGCGGTTGTGATTGAGACTGAGTTTGTGAGATTTCTGCCTGAGCTGACAATGGAGACCGAGTACTCAAACGTCTCCCCGGGATGGAAGAGGTTTGGAACACAGGGAGTTATCTCGGAAGGGCTGGGACCAGAGAGGAGGAGGAGACCCAGGATGTCGAACCCCGAGCACGGCCCCTCCTGGTCCGTGACGTCACTGGGGATCGGACCCGCCTCCGACCGAGCTCCTTCTGCCTCCCCTAAGCTGACGTCACTGTCCCTGTCGCATTCTGCCTCCGACGTTTCCCCCCTGGTCTGATCTGTTCTGGAATCCCTCTCCTCCTCCTCTGACACTGTAGTCGCCCCTCCCACCGGCAAGGGGCGGTGCCACGATGTGTCACCATGATGTGAGGGGCGGTGCCCCCGGTCTTTGCCCGTGCCACGATGTGGGCCGGCCTCCACACCCCAACCCCCGGGCTTGGCGTCAATCACCGCGCGTCTCCTGCCTCCTACGGGTGCTGGCTGGGGCCCTGCAGCTGCCCCTGCTGGCTGACCACCTGTATCTGATGCGGCCGCTTTGGTTTGAGAGCACCCCCCGGATCGGTCGAGAGTTTTGCCCCTCGCATGCACTTTTGGCACCGCGCCTGTGGAAGCCGCCACCGCTGCCAGCGCTGAGCTCACAGAAGCCGCATCAAACTCCGTGTCTCCCGCCGCCTCCATGCCCCCGCCACTAGCTAGCGCCGCCACCGCCGTGCCCTGAGGCTGCCATTGCTGGCTCCCCTCCACTGCTCAGCCGCGCCCGCAGTGAGAGAGCGCTTCCCGCCGCCCCTCTGGTCCCGTTTCGACCCCCCCCTTCCGATTCGACAGCCCGCTCCCCTCTGCTCCCTTGTGGCTTTTGCGAATCGGGAGAACGCACCCTTCTGGTGTGATCTGTCTCCTCAATCTCGCTCGGGGGTGTTTAAATCCGCAGCTCATCTGGGATGGGGATCGTGTCTGCACTCGAATCGGAATCTGAAGCCCCAGCACTCTCTGGAGTTTTTGGGCGTTCTAGGAGTCTCTTGGGCTTTTGGGGTGGTGGGATTGGAGGTGATGACGTTTCCCCCTGCTCCCCTAGCTTGGGAGCTATCTCCCTTGGGGCAACTGGGACTAGAGCCAGCCTCTACTCCGAGTCCTGCTCTCCCCCCTCTGCCCCCATGGGGCTGCTAACAAGCTGCTGTTGCTGCGCCATCCTCCTAGACTTTGTAGAGGTGGCCTCTAGCATAACTCTTGCTGGTGCTAACAATTTCAAGGCCGTTTCATACTTTTGAGTAGCTAAGAGATAAAGATGCCTGTTAATTTCTTGCCAAAAACCCACTTCAAACAGTAGACATGTCTCTGAATGCGGATGATTACAACGGACCCATAACAACAGGTTTTTGAGCTCTCTTTTTGGGATCCCCCGAGCATATGCCTCTGCCACGCCCTGTAGGGTGGACAGAATTTCTAATTGTTCCTGGGAGTATGTGCCCCCCATGTTCTTAATTTTGACCTTCTCACCAAATGTTGAGTCGTCAGAGCAGTCTGAAGGCCCCCGGTCGCAGGCCAGCAGGTCTCAGGAGAGTGGATCCAGGCGTGCTTCTGGCTCTGGTCCGGACTGTTCTGCTGAATCCCTTCGACAGAAGCAGAGTTAGGTGGAAACGGTGGCTGCTGCGTCTTCAGGCTCCTCTGGCTGCTTTCCAAGGAGGTTTATCAGTGCCCTCCTGGGCGCAAGTCCAGCTCAGGAGCTGCCCACTCGAGCCCATCTGGGGACGCCAAGATCTCGGAGGCTGTTTCAGCCCCGAGGAGCAGGGGCGGTTCTGGGGCAGCCCGCGCTTTGAAGGACGAGACTGGACTCTTCTCTTTTCGGTCTTCAAGTTGTTTATTATTTCTTATCTACAAAATTTTCCTCCTGCCCAGCCRAGGTCTGGACAGCAAGGCAGCCAAASGCACTCTGACCGCCCCCGAGGCGRTCTTGTCTTTATGTACTACRAATTACGTGTGACATATTTACCTTTACTTCCCAATACCAATCACCCATATTGAACTGTGCACCTATGTGTCAAACCAATCCCCAAGTGCCAACATCACCACTGAAAATGGATGACAAGAAGAAGAAAGAAGAAGGACGAGACACGCCCTGATTCCTCCATCTTGTCTCCATAACCCCCCTGTACCAAAACCTAAAATCTACATATTCACCTGTAAATACATCATTCCTACACCATTCAAACCTGAGTGCCTCATGTCCTCATACACAGGAGGCAATTCCCTAGATGGATCAAAGCCAAGCCACCAGGCACTCCTGGCAACATTCCAGGTCTTCCGAGCCCCTCAAGAGGGTTCTCGGCAACTCTGGACATCCGGAGTGATGTGCTGAGTTCCCACAGTTAAGGTGTAAATTTCTATTTTTTTTGAATGAATTATCTAATTATGACTTACTATTTTTTTAAAATTTGAATTGTTAAATCTTTTAGCTTTTGTATGTTTTGTGGATGGATTTAGAATTATTAGATAGTTTTATACAACACAGTCTTTTAAATTCTTTGCAACTGCGTTTATGTGTTAGTAAAGGAGAAATAACTTCCGCTTTATTTTGAAGGGTAGTATGTTTTACACTATTAACATTTGTTAACCTATCACTGTTTGTAGTGGATGTGGTATTAGTTTGTTTGCTTAGTCAACTTGATTTAATTGTTTTAATGTTGTTGTTGAAGTTAGTTGGGGTAAAAATAAACTTGTTTGTTGTGTTGTGTTCAGTTGGACTGTTCTGTTTCCCCTGTTTTGTAATGGTTCTGCCCTGGTTCTCCCTCTCCTCGGTAAATGTCAATCACCCCTGTCCACCACCCTCTTTTCCAGAAAATTCTGTCCTTCGCTTCGAGGGATTCGATCAGGGACCTGGGTCCCTCCTTCCAGTTACCCTGATTGTTCTGTTTCATCTGTCTATCTCATGTACCCCACTCCCCCCCCCGGATTCCTATTGGCTGCTGGGATTTGTTCCTCCCCTATCTCTTCACACTTTATAACCCGAGGGGKGGCACGCCTCCCCCTTGGTCTCCTGCTGCCGGTGCCCCTGAGTTCAAGTAAACTTGGATTATACCCAGCTGGAGTCCGCCTTCTCATTTCTGCTGTAAGCAGCTTTCGTCAGCTTCGTCCTGCATCTGGCAACGTCCCTGGATTCCCCTCTGGGTGCCTGCCTGATGCGCTAGCCCGGTGCCGCCGCTGCACCGGGGCGAAGCGCTCCCTCGCTGCAAGTGGCTGCTGGACAAGCAAGCCGGGACATTTTTACCAGCTGACTGCTGCACTTGTTGAAACTCTTTTTGTAGTATTTTGAGGCATGAGCTTTTATAGTTTTCATCATAATGATGAGTAGATCTTGTTCTCTTATGAGTTTTTTTTAATGACTGCTTTAGCAGTAGGTGTTATTACAATGAGCATTCTAATGCTACATGGGCTACTTTCGAGGTGTGACAGAATGCTGTGTTAAGCTCTATCTCTATAAATGAACTAATATCTTTTTGGTAATTGTTGTGGATATTGGTTCATCTTGGGAAGTATATCTTGATTATTTCAATATTTATACTAAAAACTTTTTTTTTTGTATGTAAAATAATGGGAAGTTACATTGTATTTTGGAAGATTACTTTTTTGTTAATCATTAGCTGTAAACATAAGGTAAAAATTTATTGTTAAAGAACTAAGGATTTTTAATTTTGGGGGTTTAGATACTGCTTGGGGAAGTTTTTTGGTCTAAGTGTTTTCATTTAATATAAGATTGTTTGCATTGTTAATTTTATTAGGCTTACTATTAAATTGCTTTTTGATTAAATGTAATTTTTTATTGGTATACTGATTACATAGGTTGAGAAAGGTTTTTTTTTTGTTCTGAATTAGACAAACATGGTACTTGAGTTTGTTGTTTTGGTTAAGGTTACTTAAACATTTGGTTTTAGTTGTTTTATAGGTAAATTTGTATTATAAGAAGTAATTAAAACTAACTAACAGTAGTATATTACTCGATTTGGTTTTATTTTTTGTGAGCTGATTTTTGGCAAAAAAATCTTTCTAAATATATTAATTTTAAAACCTTTGTTTTTGACTTTGAAATAAAATTTTACTTCTGAAAGTCTAACAGAGGGAATTTATAACATAACAAAATAAAAATTATGCTTTTGCCAAAAATTAGCTCTACGAAACTAATAATTGACACATTTTTAAATAGCATAAAATTAGAGTTTGTAGGTTTTACTGATAAATAAGGAACGTTAGTTGTGGCTTKTGATCTTTTGGTTTGGTTCACGTTTGTGTACTTGTTTTATGGCTTTGGACTTGTTAACACATTTTGGGGTGTGATATGGTTTGATTGTTTTGGTTGGTACTCAGTTTTTGTACTTGTAGAGACAGAAGTATTTGCTTTAAGTGATTTATTGGAAAGGACTTTTAATTTGTTTGGGTTTAGGGTTTTTAATTAAAACAGAGGGATTTTTTTTTTTAGTTTTGCTTGTGTGTATTTGAAAAATGCTTAAAAATTGGTGGATTGGGTTTTGTTTAATAACAGAGTTATTAAACATATAAATCTTTTTTTATTTGTTGTGTGACCTTTACTTCCCTCTTCTCTTGATTAAGAATGTGTTTTAATGTTTGATGAAGTTTTTTAATAATTGTTTGACTTGTGGGAGAGTGAAGAATACTAAAGATGTGACGAGCACTATATTTTTTTTAAATGTGGTTAACTTTTGAGATATATATATATATTGCACTATTGTTGGTTTTTAATTTTTGGGGTAAGTTTAATGAAGCAGAAGTTTGTAAAAAATGGTGATAGGTATGATTACTTGTTTCACTTGTGTGAAGAGAAGTAAAAATTGTTCTAGAGAATGTGTTTACTGAARCATGAATATTTTAAAATTTACTAAAGGAATGGTATTTAGTGATATTTGTTTGCCATAACTGCAGGTTTTGTAAGCTTTGAAGGTTGATCACTCTTGTAGAAACAGGAGGCTGTATAAGTTCACAGGGTAAGTACTGACGATAGCTTAAGCTTGACTTTTGGAAATTTGAAACATTTGCACAAGTGCTTGTGCATTTTGGTGAAAAAAGGCGTGACTTAGTTTTGCTTGTTTAAAAATGTTTGGTAAAGTGTTGGAAATAACTCTTGTTGGTTTGTTTGCTCTCACGTTTTTTCTACTAAAAATCTAGGAAGCAAAGAATGRGCCTTAATGTGAGAAACAAAATATGGATTAGTTCTATATTGTAAAGTTGTATAAAGGTATGAAAGCTAATGATATAAAGTGTTATTTCTAACATTTTTTCAAAACGGATCTTTTTAATCTTTTAACAACATTAGCAACATAAGTAGAATTTGTGATTAAATTAAAAGGTTGTTGAAAGAGCTGAAAAGTTTGAACTATAGTAGTAAGTTCAACAATTTGAGGAGATCTTTTTACTATTTGACTATATCTGACTATATTTGAATATCTGACTCTTAATCATTAGTTTTTGGTTTAACTAAGTTACGACTAATTTGTGACTTTTGCTAGATTTATTAGTGAAGAGAGTTCTTGGGTTTAAAGGTTCTTTATTTAACATAGGTATCTCTCTAAAGCCTAATTTTGTTTGTAATAGTTTGTGAGTTGGGTAATGAATAGAATAAACATGTGGGAAGTTCAACAATGTATACTGCAAATCATTAGAATTTTATATTGCTTAATTAAGAGAATTTTTTTTAAAGAGTAAATACAGGACTGTAAATTTTGGACTTGTTAAATTTAATAATTTTGTTTTGGCTTTAATTATAATTTGTGTTATCATCTTTAAAACTGTAAAAATAGTCTCTGGAAACTTGTAGGGAAGAAAAACCTATTATCAATAAAGGATTTTTCTTAAAAGGGTTTTACTGAAAAATAAGGCTATAAAGTTGTGGTTTTTCTCTAAAAATTGTAAAGACGAAAGGCTTTTTTGGAATATAATGATGAGTTTGTTGCCTTTGGAGAGCTTTTATGACTGTTAAGGGCTGTACGAGCTTTAGGTGTTAGAGTTTTAGGAGAGATGATGTTGCAGTTTCTTCTTAATAAATTGAAAAGTGGATTTAGCTCGTTGTTGGTAATTTTTAAAATAGGTTTGACTCAATTGATTTTTCTTAGATGTTGTAAATTTTGTAGGTTGTTGACATTGGTTTGGAGCTGTATCTTTTGTGGTGTAATTGTTTTCTTAGTTATCTTTTATTTTAGATATCTTTAGAATGGAACTTTTTGGATTTCGGTAATAGAAATTTGAAGTTTAGTATTTTGGATTTTAGTAACAACAATAGCATGGGTTTGTTTTATTTTTGTTTGTGTTGGAGCTGTGATGAGCAAATTATCTATGTGGTGTAGAATCATGGATCTTGGATACTTTTTTTGGACTGGAGACAAAGTTTGTGTAAGAAAATATTGATAAATTATAGGTGAATTCTTCATTCTTTGGGGCAATGATTTTTAGTGATATCTCTGTATGGGTTCTCTTTGATTGATGATGGGAACTGAAAAAGTAAATTTTGGAGTATTATTAGGATGAAGTGGGATGTGGGAAAAAGTGTATTTTAAATTAACCATAATGAGAGGCTGGTGGTTTGGGATTCTTGATAAAGAAGGGAGTTTAGGTTGAGGAGATCTTTTGTCTTTAATCATTTTACTGATCTTTTTCAGGTCATGAAGTAACTTCTAGGAGTCTGATGTCTTTTTATAGGTGGCAAATATTGGTGAATTTTAGGGACTATTTGTGGGGGTGATGTGACTTTGCTGTAATTGTTCTTTTATTAATCTTTTAAGGATTTTTTTAAAAGGTTATTGATTAATTTATATAGGATGATTAGTTTTTTAGTTTAGCTTTGAAATGGTTTTCATCACAGGCCTACTTCTAGTTTTGTTCTCTATTGGGACAGGACGTCTCTCTTCTAGATGGTGAGAGGATTCTGAACAGCAAAAGGATGCACTGCTGCTGCCTTTCTTTTAGGACTTGTTAATTATGGATGTACTTTGTAAACACACAGTAGTACCTCTAATCTTTGTGAGGGAACTTGCAGGAGCTACTAGATCTTAATCACTGGGCTAAAACATGTGAGAAATTACAGTGATATTTGCACTAGTATTTGSTATGCTTGTAATGTGAATTGTTTTACTGTGATGAGTTATGTTGTAAGTCAATTTTGGTTGGTTGTGTAAAGATTGTACTTAAAAGACTTTAGGACTTGAGATACTAAATGGCAGAGACAACTGAATTCTTTGGAAAGTTGTTTTGCTTGGGTGTATTCATGGGTAAAAGAAATGTAATAGCTATAGGTGGTTTTGGTGGAATTACTATAGGAATATTAAATGTAAGAGCTAAAATTACTAGCTCTTTGTTACAATTTACTGAAACAACAGCAGGAAGGATTGAAAGTCTAACAATTTTGTTGTTGGTTTTGCTTAGAATCAAAAAATCTTGGTTTTGTTGAAAAAAAAATGATAATTTCCGTAGGAATGCTTTTAGAACAAAACTTATTTAAAAGGTGTATTARTTTTGAGGAGGCTAATTTGAACTTTGTACTTGAAGGTATTGAKTTGGGACTATTTGAGGAATGGTTGATTGAGGGATAAATGACTGAGGTACCAATACTATTTGATTGGGTAATTGACTGTAAGGAAGTACCACTACTTGTGTCGAGGAGCAGTGCTAATCCGGGCTCTTTTTTGAGTTTAATGACAAAGATTTGCTATCAATATTAAAGTGAGAGTGACAGTACTTAGCAAGATGCTTCTCTTTCTGAAATCGAGGATAAATAGAAAGTTGTTTAGGTTGGATTGTTTTCGTTAGGGCAATATTTTTAATGTGTCTTGGCTTACTACAATCAAAGCAATAAGCTTTTTTATTAGTCTAACTGTACAGTACTAACAGATTTTTWAAAAAAWTTTGGTTTGTGCTTTTARGGTCTTTTAAAWTTTTTTTCTTTGTTGTCCTAAATTTTCTCYTAAAGYTCTTSCTAAATTATTTCCTAATGTTYTTCTTAACTKTTTTTGAGATTCTGTAATCTGCTTTCTAAAAGCATTGATTTGCCCATTAGCAAGATGTTGTGGAGATAGGAGTTTACTGTAAGCTGTTAGCATCTGTCTTACAGTTGGAGCCTGATCAGGTAAAGTTAAAATAATTTTTCTACATTCTTTATTAGCATATAAAAAAGCAAGGTTTTGAATAATACAGGAATGAGCTCGTTCATCTGGACATTGTCTTTTGACTGCTTGGGTTAATCTATCTAGGAAAGAACCAAAGGATTTTATGTTACCTCGTCTGATAGTGGTATAAGAATTTACATGGATACTAGTTGGTTTAACTGAAAAAAAAGCTTTTCTAGCAGCATCTTTAATATCTGTTAGTATAGGTTGAGGCAATTCTACTGCCTGATTTTCTGGTTTATGGAAAGGTGGATCACTTGTCTGTTGGGTAATATCTATATTCTTATAAGGAGTATTTTCATACCTTTTAACTAATTTATTAAGAAGTTTTTTTAATTSTAATTTTTWTAAAAGATATTGTGAATTGGTTAAAATCAGGGAAGCTGGAATTTTGACAATTAGTAGGGACTAAGTTATAAGAATTAAATATACTTTTCAACACTTTATTAAAATAAGGAGAAGAGACCTTGCTTTCTTTTAAAGCTTGATGGAGTTCTTTTATATTATGGTGAGAAAGAATTTCATATTGTGGATTTACATCATTACGACCATATCTTACAGGTAAGGTAAGTAGTTTGTTTTTTGAATTTAAATATTTTTAAACTTTGTGATGAATATTAGACTAATTAGGTAGTTGTAATGRAAGGTTTACTTATGATTTAGATTGTGTTTTGGTTTTCCCTCTCATCRCTCTTGTATCTCATACAGAAGAACAGGTAGTGTTGTTACAGCTATTGGCTGTCCTAGGAACCTTACTAAGAAGCTTTGAGTTCTTCTTGGCAGAAGTGTTGGCAGCAGCAACAAACTCTTTTGGGAGTCTTGTTAGAAAGGGTTGGGGAAGACAGCTCTAAGTTTTTGGCAGTAGTGTTGCTTGAGCAACATGCTTCTTTGGGAGCCTTGTTAGGAAGGGTAGAGGAGGAGAGCTCTACATCCTTAATAAACCCCCAAGCCCCCACTGTAGATAGTGGCTGAGGAATGTGTTGTATTGGTTGCAGGAAGAAAGCTGGAGCTTGATAAATCACATCTCAATTCACTAAATTGGGTTTTATTAGAATCATACAAATTGGGCTGCTTTTGAGCTGTAGATCTTGAATTTGTATTTGTGATACTTTTCACTGGATTGTTACAGGTTCTGCACTTATGAGCCTGATATTTGGTCTTCTTATGAGCACAGCTTTAGCCCAGAGCCAGCTCTCCAGGGAGAAAAGGTGCCAGGGCTGGCTCGAGACCAAAAGCCTCGGGGGGACAAGCCAGCAGTAAGCTTAGTGATATTCAGCTCTTTAGTGATTAGCAGCTCAGTGATCCCAGCATAGCTATCTGGTACTTAGGCTCCAGCAGATTGAGAGAGGGAGAAGACCCAGAGCTGAGATATTCCGCAGCATGCTCTTTATTCAGGGTCTTGCGAAGGGGCTCATCTCTGCAGCTTCTGCCAAGTCAGTAGGACCGGCAGGCTATTTTTGCAGCCTTGGCCAGGATCCATAACTGACCAATGGCAAAGGGTCAAGATACAAGCAATACTGACCAATAGTGAAGCTAACACAATTTTTCCTTATAAGGGTAAAATATAAGTTCTGGGTAAGGGGCCAGAAACTGCGTGTGTAAGCATTTCTATTGTTAGTTTCTCCATGGTGCTTTAGAAATCCCAACAGAGTTTGCCACACTGCACCGTATCCCTGCCCGCAGGGATACAGCTGGAAAACACTTAGCTCTAAGCTGTGACCTCGACATGTTGTTTTCTTGCCTAGCAGTGAATGAGACAGGCTTCAAGGCTTCTAAATGATCTGTCTGTGTCTCTACAGAAACTTTCTTGAGCTTTCTCCATCTAGCTCTCTGGGTAGAGCTATCTCACTCTTGCTCAGCTCTTGGTTGCCGCCTGCCGCTTTTGTTTTCTCCCTTACCTGCTCTTCTGCAGGCAAAGCTAAATCTAAAGCCCCCTTACTACTTGTAACTGGAGTTTGGGAATTAAAAGTAGCAAAAACTTCGGAAGAGTCTTGAGGGAGGAATCTATATGAAAAGAATTCTTAGAACTGCAAAGCAATCTGCTTGCTTGAGACTAATTGGAGAGGATGACTTCTTGGGAAGAAGAAACTGTGGCAGGGGTGGCTTTCACAGCTCCTCAGGTAGGTAGAGTGGATTTAGAGATTTTTATGGTAGATTCCCCCCTGTACAACTTCAGAACAAGATCTGGTCACAACTTGTTTGGAAGAAGAATGGGGTACAGAAACAATAGCTCTTGTTTTGTAAAGTTCCTCCAAACTCTCATCTCTCAGACTTCTTTGACTCTTAACGTGCCTAGAACACAACCCCTGACCCCCCAAATTCTCGGAACCCAACAAAAATCTCAAACACTTTCTTGGGAAATCGGGGGGTGGATGATTCTATGGAGGAATGGGAGGATGTTTAGTTGCAGCATCAGTGATGTCGGGAGTTTTGTAGGAAACAGAGGACATGACTGAAGTTGGAAGCTGATCTGATTCTCCCTTCTTGGGGATTAGGCTGTTGTCTACACTGCTTGGAGAAACACTGGACACGCTAGGAGAAGGGAAGGAACCCCGAACAAAACTTGAGATCCGCCCAGAAGAGGACGAAGGCTTAGCACGACTCCAAATTAAAGTCTCAGAACCAGGTGTTTTGTTTTGGTGTTTGAGAACGTTTCTATGATGATCATTCTGTTTAAAACTCTCCATTAAAGTTCTGGAGAAAGGCATTAGTTTAACCAAAGTATCTTCCTTTTTGAGAGAGACTAGATTATTATTTTTCTGGTTTATCAGGTCCTAAAAATAAAAGGTAAAAGTAGACTTCAAGTCTATATTTTGAGTATTTGCTTTTACCTAGATTAATAAGTTTTTCAGTTCATGTTTTGAAATGACTGAATGTCTTCTATCTTGTAAAATTGTTTGAAGCTGGTAAAAAAAGTCCTACTCTGTTTTAGATAAATGATTTCCCAACTCCTTGCCCAGGAGCCCCTAAAGTTGCTACTTATTACTTACAAGGATATCAGCTACAGGTGACGAAGGGGATGATCTATTCTTCTTATTAACAAATTGGGCCTCTGGTGACTACACTGTCTACGATCTTCTGTTTTATTCTTCTAGTCTAACAAAGTTCCTCACAGAGGAGCAGCATTTCTTGCCGCTCAGGGGCTGTTTGCAAATCACAAACGGGACGGGACTGCTGAGGAATGTGCTTTGAGCTGTTCTATTTTCCAGCATCAGTCTCGTTGCATGGTTATGACAATGGGAAGRTGCCCTCAGCTCAAATCCCAGGCAGCAGACCAAGAACTTAATGTTACAACTTACTTGAAAAYTTTTTGGACCAATCACACRAAGAAAAAGCATATTGACAGGAGTTCTATCCAACCACTATAAGCACACGTAGCGTTGGTTAAAACAATTCTTGCTKATTTCGAATACAATACCTACTTGTAAGCCTTAAAACACAATGCACAGAGCCCCATTATTAAGCTTCAAACTTTCTAATATCTTGCTAGATAAACTTTTCTGTAGCTTACAAAGTTATACTAGACAAGCATTAGTACACAGACCATTGTTCTTTTTGTCCTTGCTTTTCTACTTTTTAAATAATTTTTCTGCTGAACTAGCTCATGGCTGCTGCTTAGCTCCAATCACAGTTCTACTATCTCTGCAGCCTGCCTTTTGCAACTTTGCCAAAACCCTCTGATTTTGTAGATTCCCACATAGCCGRGAGCCCCAAATGCCTCTCAGAGAGCTGTGAATTCAAAGCCCTTTATGCACACATTGATGCCATCTTCCCTATCTGCTGTGTTTGAACTCTTGGCAAGATGAGTTTGCCTATTGCTTGCTGGAAGCTGCTCTGCTCCAAGGCCGGCACCGAGCTGGGCTGTGCGGGCACTGTGGAGAGTCCTTCCCCAAGCACTTGGCGGGTCTTGGTGTGTCCAGGGCTGTGTTAGACRCTCGGGACAATGGATTCCTTCAACCAAGGGCAACTTGGGTGGGGAGGGGATGGCCCCGGGGCACGTGGAAGCGTGTCCCTTTGTGACACGGTGTAGCGGGGTCACTGTGGGACCGAAAGGGACAGGGTGTCAGAGCAGCCCTTTGTGACACRCTCTGACCTAGGTGCTGGCGGCGACGCGGCCACACCGCAGTGCTCGGTGCACGCGACGGGACAGGACGGGATAGAGCGGTGCTGTGAGGCGTCCCCGCACAGCCAGCTTGCTCGTTGCTGACCCGGAGCTTTTCCAAGGCGTTCCTCCTGTGGCTGGCCTCACGGCCAGACCTCGGGATTCCGTGGCTCAGAGCTTTTCCGAAGCATCTCCCATCCCTGTGGCCGGTGCCCTCGTGGCCAGGCCATGGGACTTGGTGAACTCCATCGTTCACCAGGAGTCTCCTGTCATTGTGGCAGGAGCCCTGGAGTGCAGGACTTGCTATGCTGTAGCCTTCCTGAGGCTCTTCTGTTGCAGCAGCCTGCAAGGCACGACTGCAGCACTCGCTGACTCAGACCGTTGCCGAGGCATCTGTCTGGAGGGTGCCCCCGAGGTCAGACAGCGGGATGGCGGGCAGACTGCTCAGCCTGCTCAAGGGGCTTCGGGGCAAGAAAAGCAAAGGCCCTGCAGCTGCCCCAGGGCAGCAGCCTGCAGAGCCGGAGCAGTTGCAGCCACTGCAGGACGGTGAGTGGCAGAGCTGGGCCGCAGGACCGGTGCCTGCAGCCAGCCTGGCCCCATGCCATCCCATCTCATCCCATCCCATCCCATCCCATCCCATCCCATCCCATCCCATCCCATCCCATCCCATCCCATCCCTGTGGACATGCCCATGGACAGGGTGGGACAGGGGCTGAGGCTGCCCCCCCGATGGCTGTGCTCTGTCCCCTGGGCACCCGGGGGGCTGTCCCTGCCTGGGGAGCGCAGGGCTGGGCTGTGTTCTCTGGCCTCTCCCACGGCTCCTCAGCTCTGGCTGCACTCACTCTTTGGCAGATGCAGCCAAGGACCGGACTCAAGAGCAGGAGCCCGCCCGTGGTTGCCTCCGCAGAACAGCGCAGGTACCTGCGGCCATCCCCACCTGGGCTGCGCCTGCTGGCACTGCTCAGCCGGGCCCTGCGCTTGGAGCAGACCATAGAATGTCCCTCTCTTCCTGCCCTTCCTTCTGCTGCAGGTACTGTGGAGGTTCCTGCACCTTCAGCGCACAAGGACCAGCGGCCCCGCACCCAAGGGCACGGCCCAGCCTGACCCCCAGGCCCAGGGAGCTTCAGGCAGAGGCTGCTGCCAGCACAGCGTCCTCTGAGCGGACCACAACCTCAGACTGGGAAACCGACGAGGGCTGGGAGGAGGCTGACATGGCCCTGACGGAGGGCATGGCCACCAGCAACACCATCGCTCAGGGCATCCCAGAGACTGAGGCCATGCCCGCGCTGACTGTGAGTCCTGGACCCACTCTGGAGTTTTTCCAGAAGGGGTTTTATTCTCCGCAGCAGCCTGGGGCCAGGCCTGAAGRCCTCCCAGGATCACRTGGCCCCTCAAGMCATGTCTGCTGGGCCCCCTCAGCCCYATCACAGTGGGCTGGGAAGGCAAGTGCTTCTTGGGGGAAGCTGGGCAAGTTGCTGCCTTGGACAGCACCCCAAGTCTTCCCCATGCCRCTTCCTCSAGGTGCATGCCGCGGTGAGTGAYATGCTGCGGAGAATCATGTACCATGAGTCTGTGGACGCCGGGCTGCAAATGGCCATTGTCAGCCTGACTGAAGAACACCCTGCCCACGTGGTGATGAGCCTCCTGCGCCGTGCCCCAACGTGTGACAGGTRCGGGGCACAACTGCCTCGAGAGCTCGGTGCTCACCGACCTGTAGGGCCCCTCRCCCTGTACAGCCTGTCCAGCGGGCTCTGCCAGACAAGCGGACAGCACCGGCACCCTGGGGCCCCTCTGTTTCCTGAGCCTRCTGCCATGCTCCCTCCCGGCCCCACCCAGCTGCACGGGGCACGGAACTGACGCACAGCTCTGCTTCCACAGAGCCRCYGTGCTGATGTGGAGAGCCATGGGCACCTCAGAAGCGGCCGTGGAGGAGGTGCTTCCAGCGCTGCTCTCTGCCATAGAGGAGCAGCCACCGTACGGCGGCTTCCTCTGCAGCGGGGACAACGAGGCCRTCCTTGCCCTGGCTGTGAGTTTCTGGAGYTGGCCTATGCTGGTCCTCCAGGYCGCCTTCKCAGAAGCTCTCCATGCTCTCCCCACCCTGCAGCTCCCTGCCCGGGCTCAAAGCTGGGCTAGGGGCAGCAGGCTGGCTGCTCCCCCTGCCTCTCCCCTCGGGCCCTGCCTCATGGACACCTCGGCACTGAGCGCTGCCTCGGGCTGCTTTGTCTCTTGCAGGCAACTCCGGTGCTGTGGAGGATTGCAGGCATGCCCGAGTGGCACTACGCAATCCTCCTTCATTCTCCCCACCTGGTTGTGGCTCTGCTCTTGCAAATTTTCCTCACCACAGAGCAGAGGGCAGAGGATGTGGAGACCCAGAGCTTCTGGAGAGCGTGCCACAAGGAACACGGCCTTCCCAGCAAGCCCAACAGGTGCCAGTCGCCCTGTCCTTCCCAGGCCCTTGCAGCCAGGGCCAGTGGTCCCAGAGTGACCTGGCCTTTGCTCGGCACACAGGTTTGCAGTGCAGACCATGAAGGCTCTGCTCTCCCAACTGGGCTTTGGCAAGAACCTGGTGGCTCTGGAGCGCAAGCAGCTCTGGGACACCCTGCTCTGTGCCGACACCCAGCACTATGCACAGCTCTGCTGGCCAGGTGAGATCCCCTACTCCCCGCCGCCAC
>JACDOX010000617.1:0-21887 GCA_014549065.1 Cardinalis cardinalis
GACCCCATGGCTTTCTGTCCTGTGTCTCACCAATAAAGGCCATGGTGGTGGTGCCCCCTGATCTTTGCTTTTCTTCCAGGTTTGACCTGGCACAGGGGCAACAAGGGAGCTGAAAGCACAGAGATGCCACAGCATGGGCACAGAATACACTCTTGGCCAAAGTTGTGTGTGGAGAGCCATCACCCCTGATGGATTCCCACCACACATCTGCTCCAAACTGCCATTAGAGCTGTCCAGCTCAGCTCAGTAGGTGAGAAAAGCTGTCAGGCAGCACCAGGGGAATACAGGATCACAGCAGCCCTGCCCATGGCTCCCCTCAACAAGGCACAGTCAGCTCCCTGCAGGGGAATATCACCCCACAGGGGCAATGACAGGAGCAGGCAGAAGCTGTGTGGGACAGGCAGTCCCTCCAATCCATAACCCTTTATTTCTTGACCAGACGGAACAGGCAGAGTCCCAAAGCAGTCCAGCCAGGCCAAGCAAAGCCTGGGGTTTGGCTGAATATCAACAGAGAGGGCAGAAGGGTTTGGAACCCTGGGTGCAGCAGGAGAATGCCATCAACCTGAGCCTGTGTGAGTCTGGGACTGGGAAATCCAGCATACAAGTCCTGCTTCCAGGAATGCAAAAATTAAAGCAAAGCCTAAATAAAAGGATTACACAAAGACTGATTCAAAGCAGTAATCAAACCATGGGATGTGAAGGGGCTGAGGAATGAAAAGGCTCAGCTTTCCTGGGCCTTCTGTTTTCCTCTTGCCCTGCTGAATTGGATGGATTTCATGGGAGCCCTGTGCTGGTCACAGTCACAGGAGAGCCCGGGACATGGCAGCCATCACCACTGGGCTGGGGTTATCCTTCCCATTTTCTCCACGTCCTCACTGCTCTGGATGTCTCCATGGTCCTGGCTGGGGCTGAAGTGCCTGATCTCCAGCCTAGCCACCTTTACCTGTGGAGAAAAAGGGCACCCAGTGTCAGAGACAGGCTGGAGCACACRGCAGTGCCTGCCACAGCCCAACCCTTCCATCCCAGCTGTGCCCAACCACAGGGCCTTGGAGATGCTGTCAGTGCTGAGGTGAGAGCAGCAGCAGCCCCTCAGCCTGACCCTCCTGAGATCCCCAGCAGGGATGGCACAGACATGGGTCACTCAAAGCCCTGAGCCTTCGGGATGCTCTCTTTGCTCGCCCTGTCCCTGCTGCAGGCAGGGAGCACTRCCTGGGACCAGGCTCTGCCTCCATGTGGGGCTCAGTGGGCAGAGCCACCCTGATCATCCCCAGCTAAGGCAAATCAGGAGATGTATCAGTGCAGTGTACAAAGTGCTGCCTCTCCTGAAACTCAGGTTCTCCTGGGAGATTGCTGCTCTCATCCCACCTGCCCCACAACCTGATAGTCCCTCTGCGATGGTTGACTGCAGAATTGCATTTTCCTACCTTTTTAATTAATCTCCTTAGTTTTGTTGGGCAAGTACTTCCTTTTCCTAGAAAAGCAAAAAAAGTAAGAAGCTGGCATTGTGTATGAACCTGCTGACCCCGTCCCCTTCATACCTGCTGAACCTGTCCCCTCCCCACTCACCTGGAGTGCACAAGCCATAGGATGACTGCAGCCACAAGGATGACTGCCAGCAGCACAACCAGTCCAATCACAATCCAATGCCAGTGGCCCACAGTCTGCCCTGCAACAAACACAGAGGCAGGGGTGAGTGCCCCAGCCTGGCCTCCTGCTGGCCCCAAGAATGGCAAAGGGAATGTGCAAGTGTGTATGCCTGTGTCCTGGCTGAGGTTTTTTCTGGGAGAGAGGATCACCCTRTGTGTGGGGATCTTGCTCTGTTCCACATGAGCCCCAACAGTTCTTGTGCTGGGCCAGCTAATTTCCAAGGAAGCTGCCAGGCTGGCAAAAGGGAGCAGGCAGGAGAGAGGCTTGGGCACCAGGAGCAAGGAGACGCTTACCAAGGGAGAAGCTGTAGCAGACACAGGTGAACTTCTCTGCCTGTTGGAGGAGACAGGAGGGAGAGCTCAGGCCAGTCCTGCAGCACTGGCCTAGCTGGAGGCCAAGGTGCCCAGGCAGGCCCAGCGAGTGAGGCGGCTGTGGCCCGGGAGCCCAGGGACAGCACGGTGCCGGGGCACGGGACAGGAGCGTGGGCTCAGAGGCAGCGCAGAGGCAGCGAGGGGCCCAGCCCCGGGCGGCAGCAGGCGCAGGGAGCAGGAGCCCCCCGATGGTACCTGCGGCCCGAGGCGGACGAGGCGCAGCAGGGCCGTGTAGTCCCGGCCCGGGCTGAGGGCAGCGTTGTGCAGGCCCTGCCCGCGGCTGCCGTCGCCCAGCACGAAGTCCGTGGCGGCGCTGAGGTTGAGCAGAGCGGCCAGGTACGCGCTGGCATTGGAGAGCCGTGCCTGCCCCGAGCAGATGCTCTCGATCAGCGAGGCGTTGTGCGTGGCGGCCACGATCAGCTGGTGCTCCCTGCGGGCCCAAAGGCAGTGGCAGAGGGCCCGGGGGCCTCGGGAAGGGAGGCGGCTGCAGGCCAGCGCCTGCGTGGGGAGAGCCCCGGCGGGGCTGCGGAGCCGCGGGGCTGCGCTCACCTGGCGGCCTCAGAGCCGCGGGCGATGGGGCGCAGGGGGAGCACGGCCGTGCCTTGCGAGGGGGCGATGTCGCGGGCGCCGCGGCAGCTGATGGCCTGGGGGTGCGGGGTGTCTGCAGGGCAAGAGCGGGCAATGAGCATCGGCAGGGCCGGGCGAGCAGCAGCGACGGCCTCGGGCAGCGCAGGCCGCCAAGCAGGGCTGGGCTGTGCCCGGGCTCCCGGCCCGGCCCCACAGCGAAGCTCACCGGAGCTGCTGTTGCTGTGAAACTCCCTCGTCAGCGCAGCCCCGGCTCCAGCAGCCGTCAGCCCCTGGATCATCACGGCGTAGCTGCTGCCAGGGCTGTGCCCCGGCAGCCGGTGCTCGGTGACGGAGCCATTGAGGCGCAGCCGCTCGGTCTCCAGCACGCTGCTGTCCCCTGCGTTCCTGGCTGTGATGCTCAGCTGCGGACAGGAGACGCAGCTGGGACGCAGCAGCTCCCGGCCGCCCGCTGGGAAGGTGCCCGCAGCTGGCAACGTCCCTGCCAGCCTGCCCTTCCCTGAGCCTGCCCTTCCCTGAGCCTGCCCTTCCCAATGCCTGGGCAAGGTTTCGGAGAGGAACGGGCAGGAGCCTCAGCCCCACCAGGGGAGCTCAAAACAGAGGAGAGGAGAGGAGAGGAGGAATCGGAGTCAACCCTGAGGATGTGTGAGCAGCAACCTCCGTGAGCAAAGGGCTGGGCCTCTGAGAAGGGAGGCTGCAGTTTGAAGGGCTGTAGATACATGTACTGAGCCCGAGGATAGGTCATCCAGGTGTATTGCAACACCAGAGGCACTGTGGCGACATTCTCCGCCAAAGTTATCTGAGCTTCTCTTTTCTGTTGTGTAAAGCTGGAGTCTGAAGGCTTTCTCTAAGAGAAAAGGAGAACAACTAAAATTTCCATGAGTAATAGAGATGAAGGATCCCCATTTGCCCATGCATCATCTGAATTTGTCATGAGATCCCTCTCCATTCTCACTTGCTGTCTTTATAGAAATATATTCTGGGCTTATGCAAAAGTGTAGACAAATTAAAGTGGAATAAAAGGATTCTTTTCATGAACACGGATGTCTGGGAGCAGGAAACCAGCTGAACAGGCTCACAGGTTGTCAAGAGCTTGCCACTGACAGTTTTTCCAGGACAGACCTAATAAAAAGCTTGCAAGGTCCCTGTCATGCTGCGGAGACCTCTGTCCTCAGAGAGCACCTAGAGCATTCTGAGAACAATGTCATCACCACACACACACCCTCCCCCTACTGGAGAGCAGGGTTTTGCTGTGGAATGTGTCCCAAATCCAGAGACAGAGGAGATGCTTTTAGCCATGCATTGAGGAAAACTCAACAGAACCGTTCAGCTCTCTGGAGAAGGGGCTTTCAGGAGGGACTTTCAGACGATTACTCAAACCACAAGTTTTTCTTGTGGCAGGAACAAGAAACAAGTATGCAAGAGGCACAGGAAACCCTGGGATGCCCCCCCAGAAGACACGTCACCATGTGTTGCACACCAACCTCCAAAAGCTTGCCAAACCCAGAGCAGAGCAGACCCAGGAAGTAAGCCCAGAGGACATGGAGCACTCACACCTCTCTGGGCATCTCCGCAGCATGAAGAATGTTGAGAATGACACAGAAAATGCTTGTGCTCATCAAAGCCAGATATCTACTGGCTGGGAACTGTGGCTCATCCCAGCTGTCGCTTGCCCACAGTTCCCAGTGTGCCTGCAGAGAGCTCCAGGTGGGAGGTGAGGGTCTGCCCTGCTCCCTGGGTACCTGGTATCCGATGATCTCCCCNGGGGAGCATCTGTCCTCCCTGTGACACAGCTCTGGACTGTTCCTTGTCTCTGATATTTCTGTGCACTGACCTGTTTCCTGTGTCGTGAACAACCAYGAGAACAGGGTTGTGTTGGGAGGCAAGTCAATGGTGACACTGTACTCAGTGAAGGGCTGCAAAGGGGAGCAGGTGAATGTTCCCTCCTGGCCATGTAACGTCTGCTCTGCATTCAGCTCCTCAGCCTCACAGGGAGGGGAGGAAGGTGCTGCCAGCCGGCACATGGCCCTCATGCCCTGGCAGGCATCAGGGAACCTGCAGGTCCATTTCAGTTTGATGCTGGTGCTGGAAATCTCAAAGGTCTCGTGGTCAACCTGGAGCACTTCTGTGAAGGAAAGATTGCCAGCAGGTCACTTTATTCCCTTCCACTCCCAGCCATGCAAGGATGCTGCAGTCAGACAACTTTGCTCATCACCCAGCATGGTGGGATAGAAAAGGAGAGACTGGAGGTGGTCCCTGAAACCCTCTGAAAGGGAAGCAGGAAGAGTTGAACAGGAATGAATGTGGGCAAATGACTGGACTACTACTGCTCAAGCAATTTCCCCCATTCATTCAAAACGGAGGTTTCTGTGTGTCCCAGAATCCCTACAGTCCATCGGGAACAGCTCTGTTCCCTTGGAGGGAACATTAATGCCCTAAGCTGTGAGAAGAGAGTGCTAAGCCTGCTCCCACCATGCTGCAGAACCTAGAGGGGCCCAGCCGACATGGAACAAGCTGTGGTACTCACAGCCACACTGGCAGTAGAGCTCTCTGATCCTGCTCCAACAGTGGTGCCGTGTGCTGGCCACAGACCCCACCACAAATCCCTCTCCCATGCTTTTTTGCTTTGTACACATCCTCTTGCCAGAAGCCCTCAGTGGGGGACCAACACCCCCAACACTCAGTGGTATCACCAACACCCCCAGTGGTGACCTGCAGGCTGGAGTTGACACCTGCCATTTCCCTGGGCAGCACAGAGCCCAAAACCTCCTGTGCCCCACACCCTGCTTTCCCTGCTCTGAAGGGCATACAAGGCAGCCAAGAGGGCTCCTAATCCCTACTTACCAGTGCACTCCACACTGGAGCGAATGCGGACCCAGGCACCTCTGGAGTTTCTTCCAGTCCAGAGCTCTCTGTATACAGGTTTCCCACCAGAGAAGGACTGGACTTCACTTGAACATTTGAGACGGGTGAAGGGTGGCTGGAAACCTTCGGGGCAGCTCAGCATCACTTCTTCATTCTTCTTATAATTCACCTGGTCTGGTGCCAGCTGGAGTCTGGAGTCCCACTGGGGCCTTTTGCACCCTTCTGTCAGAGGTGAAAGTGAGCGTTAGATGGGCTGGAGATGATGAGATGGGGTGTGGGTGAGTGGKGGGAGAGAAATCCCCAGCAACCCCTCCAGGCMATGAAGGGAGGGGGAAGGTGACACCTCCATCTGCTGGGGTGTGACCTGAGGGCAAGCCTTGTTGGGAAGGGGCTTTCCTGATGCATGGAAATTGTGAAGGATCACTCATGCATGAACCTGCCCCATTCCCACTTGTGTCCATGGGCACCATACTCCCTCCTCCAAAGCCCAGAGCAGGGACATTGCCAGCACAATCACCCCTGCACCAGGGGACTCCCTCCAGCCTCTCATCCAGGCCTGTCACCCAGGCCAGCCCAGGGGGCACTTGCTGGGCCATGGCACCACCRCTGCTGCTGGCATGCAGGGCCCTTCAGCCAGGGCTCATCCCCCCACAGCATCAGCCACGCCCCTGTTACCCTCGGGGCTCCCTGCTCTCCCTCTGTGCCTTGGCTGCTCTCCTCCTGCCCCACACCGCTGGGCAGGGGACAGGGCTGAGCAGTGCCTGCTGCATTCACRTCCCCTGCTTTAACAATGCCCCTGCCCCTTTCTCCTGACACAACCCTTCCTTCTCCTCATCACGTCCTCACCAAATTCACCATGGCCCAGGCTCATGGGCAGCAGCTGAGCAGCTGGTCCCAGCAGTTTGTCCAATGCTGCAGGGGGAGGCTTTGTGGCAATGATTGCTACAGAGAAGGTTGCTGGCTTCTGGAAGGAGCCCTTGCCTGGTCAAGCCTCTGYAAGAAGGTTTGTGAGGCCTGAAGGGGTTTAAAATACAATCTGCCTTCTCCCAAAGGGGCACACGTGGGATCTCACAAGGTGCAGAGCAACTTTGGCACCAAGGGAAATGCTGTGCCAAGCCCCTTGTGCAGAGSCTTTGCTCTCAAACAGCGCTGATGGCAGAAGACCAGAGATGCCCAGCATAGCACCACAACCAGCAGCTTTGTCCCCTGCCACACAGCCACAACCCCCCATGCTCAGGCACCCAGCCACTGATCCTGCCCTGATCCACCTGCGTGGCAAAGCAGCAGCAAGCTCCCTCTTGCACTGCCCTCAGCAGGCACAGTGTCCCTCAGGCATACCTGGGGATAGGATGTGTACAGCAAGTGACAGCTCCCTGAAGACCCTTCCCCTGATTCACAGTGTGTGAACTGATGCCCAATTCATGCCCACTCTCTCCAAGGAATGATTGGCAAACTGCTTTTCTGGAGGGCATGACCCCTCACTGCAGATCCAGCCCAGTCCTGTCTGTCCCACAGAATGCCAGTGTACACTGCATTGTAGCTCCTGTCCATGGGGCAGACAGAGGCTGCCCAGCTGACACAGCCCTCAGGGGTCCCTCTGGTCTCCAGCCCAGGGCTGCAGGCAGTGAAGATGAATATCCAACATAGAGGAGGAAAGGCAGCAGAAGCTTCCAAGAGAAAGAACCACTTCTTACCTGTTCCCTGGGGCACTATCTGGATGTTGAAAAATTCTTCCTGGCCATGTGCTGACAGTAGAGATGCAAGGGCCAGGAGAAACCTCAGAGGCAGTGACTGCAGGGCCATCCTAGCATGAAGTCCCCAGGCAGGACTGCAATCTCAGCCCCACTCGCTGCCTCTGAGCCCAGGCATCCGTATCTGACTGCAGGGCTTGCAACCACAGGAAGGAAACAGACACATCTCCTCATGAGATGCAGGAGGCTTCCTCTTTGGGCAGGGAGCCTCCCATCCCTGTCAGCACTTCTGCCTTTTGATATCTTTTTGCCCCAGGAGCATCGAGGCTCTGGGACTCAACAGAAGGAACTTTGTCACAAGATCCCAGAGTTTCCTCCCAAAACCCTCCTAGTTACTAGGGCATTCAAGAAGTGTTACTCCTGTTACTGAGGTAATATCCAAGTGCTTCCTGACACTGCGTGGGTTTTAGAGTGGTGATGAGTCACTTCCCCTCAATGATCACAGGAGATGAAGGACCTTTGAGAAACTACATAAAGACCTGGTCAGAAGCACAGATAGGAATGAGGACACGAACTGCAAGGAGTACTTCAATGCCTGAAACAGTCTGTGGCTCTTCTGAAAGAAACACTCAACCCACACCCTCTCTCATCCTTCCCCGCTTCTCTATCCTCAGCTGCCTCCTCCTCCTGCTCCCTCTCAGCCTGGCAGCACTCTCCTCTGTCCCCAAGTGTGCAGGGCATGCTGCCCTGCAGTGCCAGCTGTGTGCTTGAGAAAATACTCACAGTACYAAACGCCTCTTGCTCATCAATAGCCACCGCTTTTCTCTTCCCCCAGAACCTCCCATCCACTTCTGGTGTCTCGGATTTTAGAAGCCTGGGTGATCAGACAGGGGGGCTGCAGAGGCACAGAGACCATACTTATCCCTCAGTTTTCCTGTGGCACGTGCACAGGACACACTCCTGCCCTGCTCATGGCTCCCCTCAACAAGGTGCAGTTAGCTCAGGGAACAGCACCTCACAAGGGCAATGAGGTGACTAGGCAGGAGCTGGGGGCAGCATGTAGTCCCTGGGGGCAGCAGGTAGCCCTGTCCAAACCACAACCCTTTACTGACTGTCTGGACAGAGCAGGTGGAGTCACAAGGCTGACAGCCCAGGGCATGACTAGGGATGGGGGTATGGAGTGGGAAGCAGCGTAGCCAAGGAGGTTGCAACTGTTCTCCCCTATCCCAAGCCTGCTCATTCCCCTTTCTCAACCAGCAGCACCCACACATAATTGAATTTCTCTTCTCCTCTCTGCCCAATACCCACAAAGAGTTGCTCCATCAGGCACATACATCACACCAGCAACAGTTCACAGGAAGGAGATATTTTGGTCCCAGGGGCCAGCTGCAGGTACTGAGCTGATGGGCAGACAGCTCATATGAAGAACTGTCAAAACATGCCTTCACCAGAACATGCAAGTCATGCCAGGCTGAAAAGAAGCTGGAGAAGAGAGAGGTCAATTGCTCTATGTTTTGACAGTGTACTCCTCCACAAGGAGAGCCTTCAGGCTGCCCCTCAGCCTCCAGGCTGCACTGGGTATCGGCAGGTTTGACAGGGGAGAGAGATAACACTGAAGCAAAAAACCATGACAGCTCTGTCTTCAGGACTGTAAAAAGCACAACCAGAGCCAGCTTGTCACACCCGATTCCAGGGAGTTCAGGAGAGCCTCTGTGCCCAAGGGCAGGAGAAGGAGATGGAATCATCACAGGCAACACACAGAGCTGGAGAAAAGACAGGTTGATTGCCCCATATGCCAGCAGTGCAGCCCTCACCAAGGAGAGCCTTTGGACTCAGCATCCAGGCTTCACTGGGCACTGGCACCCGACAGACAGTGCCTGTTGGAGGGGATGGGACAGCAGCAGCAGCAGCCAGCAGATCCCAAAGGCTGCAAGACACAGATGAACCAAGAGGGCCAGTGCCAGCTGCACCTCACAAAATGGGAGATGAGCACCAGCACCCACAGAGGRGGACACAGACCAACACAAAGGTCCAGCTATGCAAGTGGAGATGGTGTTACCTATAGGATGGGGAGGAGGGAAAGCAGTCACCCAAAGCATTGCACTGGGAACATGCAGCACCTCGGGTGTGCTTCCTTGGTGTTGCCAGGGGCTAGAAAAGCCACTCCAAGCTCCTCCATGAAGATTCATGGGGTCAAGGCTTTCACATGCAAAGCAAGGAGGACCCATGACAAGGTGGAAGATTTTGTGGGCCAGGCAGCCCCTGCAAACCAGAACAATTTATTGATTTTTTCAGACACAGCAGCACAGTGGCCAGGGCAGCACAGCTAGGCCAAACTCAAGCAGAGGACAGGGTCTAGATGGATACAAGGACACAGGTTGGAAAGAGGAGTTGTGAGCTCCTCCATTCTCAGGGAACATTTGCAGGCACCAAGATGCTGGTGAGATGGCTATGCCAGAGCACTGTAGAACCACCAGGACATATCCTTGCTGTCATGAGGAGGTCACCCCACGCCTCAAGCTGCTCCTGTGCTGTGGCAGAGGATTCTGGAGCTTGATGAAGAAGAAATTTTTKGGGGGAAGCAATAACTCATGAGATAATTCATTGTCATGCTTCTGGTGGTGGAGGACCAAGCCTTGAGAAGGGAAGTGCCTCAGATGTCCACTCCAGCTGCTCTTCTTCCTCACTGCTGACTCTTGTGAGCAGGCAGGGGAGGGGGAAACGGCTCTCCAGCCTGGCCACACTTACCTGAGGAGAGCAAGAGAACCCAGGGCAGAGGCTGCTGCATGCTCTCGGCAACATGAAGAGCTCAGACACCATCAGAGCTGGAAGTCCCCACTCTCTTTGGGCCATGTGGGGTCACAGGCAGGACAACCCATTTCCTACCTGCATCCTTCTCAGGAAAAGTCTCGATCACGCAGTAATTATCCCCCTGTACATTCTCATAGGGCTGGAGCTCTGTGGGGGGACAAGAGGACAGAAACAGCCTGAGGGACCTGGGGGCTGTGGGAGAAGGAGCAGGGCAGCCTCAGGCAGGCAGCATCACCGAGGGCAGCAGATCATCCTGGGATGCACACCATCAGGACAGCAGGGATGGGAAGAGTTGCTGCCTACCCCAGAGAGAGTGAGAAGGAGGAGCAGTTCCCAACCCTCTCTGGCACCTCAGGGACACCCCAGCCAGGAGCTGCTGGAAGAGGCTACTAAGCAGGGTCTCAGCTTGGAAGAGATGTGGGACACGTTGGTCTGACAGGTCAGCCAAAGCCAGCTGGAGCTACCTCAGAATGCCACTGGGCTCTCCTGAAATACACCCGCTCCCCCCCTCCCAGCTCCAGCCCTACAGTCCCCTCTGGGCTGGGGATCCTACCTGTGTACTGATCCTCCTCAGCTTTGCTGGGCAAGGCCTTCTTTTTTCTGGGAAGGAAAAGGGCAGTCCTGAGTCAGGGAGAGGCTGACCTGGGCCAGACCCAGCAGCAGTGGCACCGAGGGTTCTGCACACCCTCCCCCTGCCCTGGCAGGCATTGCCACCCACACCCCAGGCGACAGCAGTGGCGGCTGCACCAGCAACAAGGGGACACAGTCTCTCAGCACACATGGCCCCTTCCCAGCCCTGAAGACACTTAGAGCCTCACCTWGGAGCCCTAGAGCGAATCTGTGTTAGGACCAGCCAGCTGCGCCCTCCGCACCCAGAGAAGGGTGGGAGCAGCTGGGGAACCCCTCTATCCCCACCCACCYCAGAGCACAGCATGGCCTGAGACAGAACCAAGACTCCAAATCTCCTGCAACTCACCTGAACAGCACGAACCAGATGATCCCAGCAGACAAGGGGATCAACAGCCCCACCACCACCACCACAGTGACTGCTGACCCAGGCCAAGGGCCCATAGGCTGCCCTGAAACTGACACACAGAGAGCAGTGGGTGCCACAGCCAGGGCCATGCACCAGCAGTGGCCCCAGCCTTGCTGCTGGGTGTCTGCACATTAGAACAGACCCTGCTGCCCCGGCTACTGCAGGGACAGGCAGCAAGCCTTCCCCTGCCTGCATGTCTGCTTGGGCAGGACAGAGGGAGGCTTTGGAGCCTTGTCCCATGGCCTTGTCCCATGGCCCCAGCTGGAGGGCCTGGCAGCCTGCTCTGCCATCCTGCACTCAGCAGGAGGACACAGACCCAGGCTCAGCAGCCCTAGTGCTCTCTGACCTTGAGCCCACTTGTGCACCCAAATGCAGAGATGGGTGTCACCTTCTTCAGTGGAAGAGTAGAGGGGGCAGGTCTGGTATCAGAGGAACAAACAGTGGCTGAAGTGGTACAGGCCCTCTGCAGACCTGCCAGTGAAGGCCCTCAAGGAAGGGCTCCCCCAGCTTCATGCCCACTGCTGAGCCAGGGGCCCACACTCCCTGTCTGAGCTGGGACAGGATGGGTGCACACACAGCTCTGGAAGCTGCACCAGACTCAGCGCTCACCCCCTGAAAGGCCACCCCAGCCAGACACAGGGCAGAACAACCATTACCCCGCACGTAGGTTTGGAATTCGAGTTGCGATGCAGGCCCAGCCCCAGCAGCCGTCAGGCCCTGCACTGTCACCAGGTATTTGTTGCCAGCTGTCTGATGAGGTGGCACATACTCAGAGACAGACTGGTTCACCAACACCTGACTGAATTCAACGAAGCTGCCGTCCTCTGCTCTCATGGTGGTGATGTTCAGCTGGAGGAAGGACAGGGAGCTGCTAGACAGTAGCACCAACATCCTGCTTCTGCACTGGGCAACTCTGTGCAGAGGAGCTGCTGCTGCTGGCTGGGCACAAGAGGGGAGCTGGCCCTACCAGGAACACCAGCTGGGTACAGCCTGTGGGCCCTGGCCARAGAGGGTTCCCAGCTCTCCTCAGGCTGCCTGCACAGAGCTCCAGGCAAGGTGAGGGGCACCAGGGGCACTCCATGGACTCCTGGTACCTGGTAGCCAATGATCTTCCCTTTGCAGGAGGGCAGTGCCTTCCACGTGAGGGACCCTGTTTTGGAATCCACCTCCAGCTCCTCTGGCTTGTCTGGCACTGGAAGCACAGGAGAAGAGGATCATGCCTGGATAGCATTACTTGTCCCCCACAAAGGCTGCTTGTGCCTCTGCAGCCGAAATGGTGTGGAGAGGAGGGGAAGGTCCTGCTGTAGGGCCCTGCACAGCGCCTTCCCCAGATCCCCASAGCCTGCAAGCAGCTCTGATTCCAGGACCATCACAGCAGGGAGCAGATGCTCTGGCTGAGCTTCAGGATGAAGGGCATCCTGACGTTCCATGTAAACATACCCATTTCCTTTGTCGTGATGAGCCGTGTGTACAGGATTGTGCTAGGCAGCAGGGAGATGGTGACACTGTAGACAGTGAAGGGCTGCAGAGGGGAGCAGGTGAATGTTCCCTCCCAGCCTTGCAGTATCTCCTCTACCTTCACCTCCTCAGCCTCACACTTTGAGGAGGAATGCTTCTCCAGCTGGCACCTGGCCCGAATATTCTGGCACATACGAGGGAACCTGCAGGTCCAGTTCAGTTTGATGCTGGTGCTGGAAATCTCCAGGGTCTCTGGGACAACCTGGAGGACATCTGTAAAGGGAACATTCCAAGAGGATCACTCCCTCCCTCYCCATCCAGGTCTTGACATCAAACTCCATCAACCCCACCATTCCCTCACTAGCCTTTCCCCAGCACAGAGTAGACAAGAGCATTCTGCCTTCTCCCAGACTACACGTGCCAGAGTTGCCAACAGCACAGACATAAACCTGGGATGCATCCAGAATTTTCTCTGGATTTCTGTGCCATGCCCTGACCACCCCGACACTGGCACTGACACTGTGCCACATGTGCAGAATTGCTCTCCATGCCTGGGGAGCACAGACTGAGAGCACTGGGAGAGTGYCTGGCTTGCTCACTTACCCACACAGGTCAAGCTCCCTTCCAGAGGGCGCCAGGTGTCTGTGCCATTCCTCACTATCCAGCCACTATGAGGAATCATGGAACCTTCCCTTGGCTTCAATGCCACACATTTGATCTCCATGGGTGGAGGCCAGTACCCCTCAGGACACCATATCTTCACCACTTCATTTGGGTTGAAGATCCCCTGTTCTTGGTCAAAGATAATCCTGGAGTCCCACTGGGGCTTCTGGCATTTCTCTGCACCAACAAGATGGGAAGGTGTTAGCTGGGCAGTGCTGCTCTGCAGGGCATGGAGCCGGGCATCCCCTTCCCTGGCCCATTAGAGCAAGAAGTGAGCTCCAGGACACTGCACAGAGCAGCCCTTCCACATCAATTCTTGGCAAGAGAATGAGGACAAGAAGGACTCCAAATTTCTCTCCCCAGGTCTCCTGGGAAGGGCTAGGAGGAGCTGGAGTCAGGGACTGAGGGGAAAACATGAGGGGTCTGTACTGTGCACAAAGCCTGCCCAGAGATTCTGGTGCCCTGTTTGTCCCTCAGGTAGAATGACAACACTTTGATTCCTCCTGAGAAGGCATAAAGTCTGAGCCCCAAAGCTGGCTCTGCAGTGACAGCATGCAGCAGGGACAAGGAGATAGAACCAGCACACAAGGAGGGGGACATGCCTTGACGCTTGTCCCCTGTGCCACAAACACCYGTCAGACCTACAACACTGCAGCCCTGACTTTCGAGCACATGCTCTTGCCAGAAGCCCTTAGGTAGACCTGTGTCTCCCACACACCACCCAGCCCCTGTGAGCACAGCCCGAAGCCCTGCATGGTCCCTGACCTCCTGTGCCRCGGGCAGTGCTGCTTACTGCCAAAATGGATACTTTGCTATTGAGGTAGGGACCKTTGTACCAAAACTCCCTCCTGACAGGACCCTCAGGGACTAAAGCTGGCATCAGCCATCTCCCCACCAGGGCACCCCTGGAACCCCAGGGCAGGCACAGAGCAGACTCAGGAGATGCCTCAACACTGTCTTCAGCAGCACCCGCCATTTCCCCAGGCAGCACAGAGCCAGAAGCTTCCTGTGCCCCCACAGGCTGCCTCCCCTGCTCAGGGAGGGCAGAGCAGGGCAGTCAGGAATGCTCCTGATGCCTCCTTACCAAGGCACTGTACCCTGAACCTGGGCTGAATGATTATCTCATTGCCTCTGCTGTCCTTTCCAGTCCAAGCTTCTCTGTGTATAGGTTTTCCATTGATAACAGACAGAACTTTTCCTGTACATTTGACATGGGTGAAGGGTGGCTGGAAACCCTTGGGACAGCTCAGAATCACTTCTTCATTCTTCCTGTAACTCTCCTGGTCTGGTGCCAGCTGGAGTGTGGAGTCCCAGTGGGGTTTTTGGCATGTTTCTGGCAGAGGTGAAAGTGCATGTTAGTTGGGCTGGGAGGTTTCAAGGAGGAGCAGGGTATGTGGTGGGGCCTCAGCAATGCCCAGCAGTCCCCCTAGCCAACGAAAGGAGAGGGAAGGTGACACATCCATCTGCTAGGATGGGACACCTTGGCAAGGCTGGTTGGGATGGGGCTTTCCTTGTGGGTGAGTGTCAGCTGGGCTGGGGCCTGTCCAGGCAGGTGGTGGACAAGGATGTGCTAGAATTCAGTAGGGGAGCGGTCTCAGGTATCCGATGCCTGAGATCCAAGCGGCCCGGCATGGCATCAGAATTGCATTCCTGGCCACAGTGATGATGGAAGCTCAGAGATAGATGAACAGGGCAGAAATTGACCAAGAGTTTGGTAGGAAGCACTTTCTGACACCCTGCTTACCAATGCACACTATGTTCCCCTGAACTTGAATCCACACACCACTTCGGTTTCTCCCCAGCCACACGTCTTCCTTTAGAGATACAGAATAATTCAATGGCTGAACCCTGCTTGCACATTTGACATGGGTGAAGGACGGCTGGAAACTGTTGTTGCAGCTCAGAGTCACTTCTTCATTCTCCGTGTAACTGTCACGGGCTGGTGCCAGCTGCAGTCTGGGGTCCCACCAAGTAGGCTTTTGGCATGTTTCTGTCAGAGGTAAAATTGGGTGAGGAATACTTTTGGGAGGTTGTGAGAGGAGGCTTGGGACAGGTCTCTCATGACTGACTATTCACTCCAACACATACGAGTGTCATGTGCCCAGGCACTCTCCAAGCACACAGGGCTCCTCATCACCCCATCCCCAGGACTTACAAGCCTCCTTTGGATTCTGGCCCCTCCATGGGGTGTTTGAGCCCCCATTTTCTTGTCTCACTCATGCGCAGGTGAGCCATGCTGCAGTAACAGCCTCCCACACCAGAGACAACCAAAACCCTAGAGAAGCTTTCCAGGAGAAAAGCAGAACCCCTGCAGATATTCCTACTTCATGCTGAAGCAGGAGATGCTGGCTGGGAAGGATTCCTCTCCCCAGGAGCACAGAGCCCAGCAGGTGCCTACAGCAAGGTGCTGAGACAAGAAGAGCCTTGTCAGTGCCAGGACATGGGGAAAGCCACAGCATCTGTGTCTGCCATTCCTGCACTGTCGTCTGCACGACCAGGTCACAGAGGGTCTGCCACCAGCTCAGGGCCCTGGCTCAGGGAGGTGCAGGGCTGTGCTTACCCTTGCAGATGGGAGTCTCATTCCACAGGATCTGGGCCCCTCTGGAAATGCATTGAATCCGCGGGACAGACGGCACAAACTTCCCAACACAGCTGAGCTGCACCGCTTCATTCAAGGCATAGTTGTTCCTCCATGGGGTAAACCGCAGTTTGGGGTCCCAGTTGGAGGGAATTTTACATTTTCCTGTGTGCAAAGGCCAGGAGGCAGAGCSTGAGGGTCACTGGGCTCCAGCAGCATCCATGAGGATGAGGGAGTTCCATCCAGAGGGGTGCCCATCCCTCTCTCTTCAGAGGGGTGGCAGAGATGGCACCTCCCAGRATGAGCCCCATCCCCCAGATGCTTTATCCCTCCCCACACCCTCAGGGGCAGTGCAGGAGGGTTATCCACAGGGTTATCCAGCCCACCTGCTGCTGAGGAGACCCCCCAGCCAGAGGGGTCCAGCAGCCTGGGGGATGCTGCTCTCTCCCACAAATCCAGGGGCTGTGGCAGTGCACCAGGCCCAGGGAGTCTCTSCTGCCATTCCAGACTCCACAGCTCGGTCCCATGAAGTGACTGCCAGGAGCAGTGGTGAGTAACARGATTAAAGTTGCAGATAACAAGAGAAAGAACCAAGCAATTCTGCAGTGGGAGCAGTAACTACAGGAATGAGGCAGGCAGAAAATGAATCGTATAAGTCCTTGAAAGAGCAAAAACAAAAAATAACACCCTTCTTATCCAGGATGTTTACCCGTGAGCTAGAAAACAACCCAGTTTTGACAAGTTTTGTTACATTATTCATCACTCTAGTGATGAATCCTTGCTCTTAATTGTAGTAAAAATCCCACGTTCTCAGTTCATTTRCCTCCTTCTCTCAAAAAGACCACCRCTCTCCTAGCATGTACCATGATTTCTTGGAACACTGTGCTTTTACAGTGAAGAGGGGAAAGGATGAGTCATAGTAACACAGGCAAGCAGTGACTTCAGTAAGATTGTGTCTCTGTCAGTATACCTGCTTTTGTCTGCCTCGGTGTGCTGGCTGTGTGGATTTTCCACCTAGCAGACTTTTCTGTGCAGAACTGTAAATAAATCAAATCCCTTKACTCTGTGTGCTAATTATCTTTTTCCACAGTGGGTGAAAGAAGCTTTCAACTAGAGTCTGCCCCTCAGACCACCGAGGTTCACACCAGTGACCACAAAGCTCACACCCTGCCCAATGAGCTCAGCCTAGCCTCGGCACTTCACCCAAAATGAGTCTGCCTTGTCCTGCCCTGGCAGACATGTCACCTAGACTTGCTCACCCAGTGCGAAACAAGTCCATGAGGAGGCAGTGGGCATGGAGCTGGCCTTCCCTGAAGGAGGATAAAACACCTCTCTTCAGCTACAGCTGCCCACTTCCCACCAGCACTCACCACTTCCCTTTTCTGCCAGCGGGTTTCCACGCCATCGTGGCAACCCTCTTCCCAGCTCTCCACCCCAAAGGACAGTGGTCACCAGCCCCATCTCTTCAGACCACATTGTGCATACATGAAACTTCTTCCCCCTCAACAGTGTCTCTCCCAGTGCTCTCAGAGCACACAGCTCACTGACAGAAAACTACATGACAGACATGAAATCCTTGACTTGGTTCCAGCCTCGTCAGGCATCCCCCTCACACACTTTCTGCCCTCCTGCCATTAAACACACTCAAGYAACACACACCCTGCCCAAGGGTGACATCCAGGATCCTTTTGGGTCAGTCCCAGACATGAGTACAGACTAGGAGAGAAGAGGTTCCATCCTGCCCTGGAAAGCTGAGAGCTGCCCACTGCTGGAAGGGCAGCATCCTTGAGCCACCAGTGAWAGGCAGCATGACTCACCACCCATCTGATGATTTGGCTAGCCACTTCTGCTCCCATTTCCCTACAGAGAGAATATTCGCAGCTCAGGTCCCCTAGCCATGCTGTGCCCCATGGGGACCTCAACAGGTACCAGCAAGCCCAGGGCATGGCACATAATCACCACAGGAAAGCCCACATTCTTTGTAGGAAGAACCTAGCAGAGACCCAGGAGCTGCCCCTAACCCTGTTGGCATGTAGAAAGAGCAGAACAAGCCTCTTGATGTGAACAATCCCATCAAACTACAGCTCCCTGCACCTCAGGGACTATGGGAGAGAGCAGGCATCCCAGCTAACAGAGCTCCCAGGTCAAATCTTTGATGAACACCGTCATTGCCTGTGACAGGGGTGCTGCTTGAGCTGCCCAGAAAGGCCRTCACTGCTCTGATTGCTCTGGATTCATCTGTGTGCTGCATAACAAGACCCAGCCACCTCTTGCTCCCAGCAACACTACTCACTTCCTAGAGGGACACTGCAAGTCCCACGCTCGTGGACGATTCCCAGCACACTGAGGCTTGCTGCCCCCCACCCCAAACAGAGCTTTGTCACCCTACAACATGAGGGATGCCTGAGTGTTTCAGGCATATGCAGACACCAGCTCCACCCCTCCCACAGCCTCAGCTATGGGCTGAGCAGGGTAAGGCCGTGTAGCAAATACGCAGGTAGAGAAGCAGCAAAACCATTTCCGTAAGAGAGAGGCACAATCCGCTCTTACCTGCTTCCTGAYGTACCCATGGAGTCACAGGGCCGTGGTGCATCTGTCCCCGTGCCAGCAGCAGAGGAGCAAGGGCCAGGAAGGATGTCAGGGCCAGCTCTGGCAGGGCCATGCTGGCATGAAGTCCCCAGGCAGGATTCGGCGAGGGCCGCTCAGGAAAGGTGTCTGCACAGTCCTGCACAGGAGAGGCGCTCACACAGAAGTGAGACAGTCCCTCAGGGGAGTCACATGTGGTGCAAGAGGCTTCCTCTTTGGAAGGAGAGCGTCCCACCAGCCTCACTGTTGATTCTCACACATCCTCCCACAGACAGTGGGTACAGGCTCCRTGCAGTCTCCCAGGTGTCTTAGTCCAGCCTCTTTCCTGGCTACCTCAGCTCCCATAGCCCTGCTCCAAAACAAGCACCTCCAAAACCTTCTCAGGTCTGTCCCTCTCCTCTCTCTTTCCAGATCCAGTGAAGGATGTTGAGGAACACACCCCTGATTCATGTGCCCAGTGCCACCCTAGGCCGCATCATCACTTTCTCCTTCAAATCCAGGAATGATTTATGTTAGAAAACACTTCTATGATGATCAAGTCTAATGACTAAGCCAGCACAATAAGCCCACCACTAAAACWTGTTCCTAAGTACCATATCTACCTATCTTTTAAATACTTCCAAAAATCTCTCTTCCTATTACCTTGAACTGATCCAGCTGCARCATTCTTGCTGGTGAATCCCATCAGCAGAGTTTCCAGATCAGACAATATCCTGAATCTGGAAGTGTTCTCTTTTCCTTTCTTCTCCAAACCTTTCCTGCTCTGAGCTATTCTTTGTCAGTACTTTTTAGGATGGGAAGCACTCAACAAGGGTAGTGTGGACGATGTGGGGATGAAAGGGTCTCCTTGGAGATGGATGGAGGTGTCTTGTTCCTGTTACTGTTGAGGTCAGGTAGGGCCTTTGGCTGTGGGAAAGAATTCCCTAAATACTCTTCATTTCGGGCACGCTCACACTCCCCCAGTCTCCTGTCACCACCAAGCTCTCCTCTGAGCCCCTTTTGAGCWCACAAACTCTTGCACAACATCAAGCTTCCATGAGTCCTGACTCCCTGTGCTGTTGTAGCTCTCCTGGGCCATTCCTCTTTCAACTCTGTGCTTTACAGAGTCTGTGTTTTCCTAGATAGACAAGCACAATTGCCCTACAGTGCAACCCTCAGTGTTCCAGGAATGGGTGCTGTCACCCAGGGTGTTTTTCACCATGCAGCAGGAACCCRTTGGCCCTGAGTTCCCTGGCAGACCCTTTCCCAGGAAGAAACCATCCTCAGGACCGTGCTTGGTATATCTATCTGTAATATCCCAGTAAGCCAGCAACACTGAGGGCTTTCTGWAAACTGGATGTCTCCTAAGATCCATTTGGGAACATCATTGCATCAAGTCCAGCTGTGTCACATGCAGCTGTTGTGAGGTTAATGGGTGAAGTCTTCCAGAAAGCTTTCAGCAGTACTGAGTTATATCCTTCTTGTTTCCTTGGTAGATCCCTGTCCTTTGGGAACTAGGTTTTTCTTGTTCCTGTGCAGGAGAATGRCCACAGGCAGCACTCACTGGATCTTGTCCTGATAAAATCCCATAGTTAGACACCAACACTCTCACTGACTCTCTTTGGTATGTGAAAGAAGCAAACCCAATGGAATTAAACAACCAAGCTTCAAAAATTCACAAGTTGTACAAGAGACTTCCTAATACCCCTGATGAGATTATCTCTTTTCCCCTGTCCTGAGGCCTGGAAACCTGTGTTTGGCCTGTTCCTCCTTAGAAATGTATCACTGTTTTGAGATTTGTTCTTTTCTTTGTGTATAGCATCCATTAGAAAAATGCTGAAGAAATTCTGAAAGCCAGCACACTCAGCCATAKGCATTGAATTCAGTATCATTGCAAATGTGATTGATGGGCTGCTTCATGAAGGTCCATTTGGTTGTYGAAGAACTACCAGGACTCAAACTTTCAGACTGAAAAGAGAAAAAGCCAAATCACCTGAAATTTTCAATCAGATTTACTTCAGATAGAGAAGAGCACTGGAGGCTCAAAACCACCCACAAAACCACAAGGAAAAGGAGAAGTAGCTGTGGCTTTTGAGAATCAGGCTTCGTGGAAAGCACTGCTAACACAGCCACCATGTTCCCCTACAATMAAGTCTATTACTGTGTCAGAACTCACAAACAGCAGCAGTGTTAGGGTCCTGTTGTCCTCCCGAGCTCACACCTGTCCCAAGGGAGCCCACTGTGGGTTATACCTACAGGTGGTGGTGTCAGATGATGGTCAGGTGATGGGGGTGGCCTACAGCCAGGCTGGCATGTCAACCCAAAGCTGCTGGGTMAGGCTCAGCCCTGAGGAGGGTAGCCCAGTCAGATCCATCCCTGGGAAAGCCAGGAAGGGCTCTGTTCCCTGCACATGACCCTGTGTGACCTGGTCTGGGTCCCCACATGGTGCTGGTCTCTCTTCAGGATGCAAAGTCTGCCTCAGTCAGGGCTGCAGCCTGTGCTGCCAGAACCTAGAGCATATTCTGGCAGGGATATCTGGAAAATGCCTACAGGATCCAGCCAGATCCCAGTCTTGAACCCCGCTGAGGGCTCTTCCTCACCCCTCCAGCAACTTCCCCAACCCCACCAGACCCAAACCTCCTTCACAGGGATCTTGCAGTGCCATCGACGAGACAATGGCCCATGCTCCATGCCMCCCTGAAATTAGGAACCATCCAGCCCCTTTCCCAAAATGAGGATAGAACACAGACATCTTAAACCCCTGCAGCTCATCTGCAGAGCTGGGAGCAGAACCCCAGACCTATGGGCAGAAGGAGGGTAAGGGTGCAGAGGGATCAGCCCTGATCCTGACCGGTGACAGCCTGGTCATGATCATTTATCAYGGTTTGCCTCGGACCCAGTAAAATATCCGGGAGGTCTGCAGGGAGCTTTGTTGGCCTGTGGCACTGGGGCACCTTTGTTGTCACCCAGTTGGGGACAGTGGCAGGGGCAGGAATTCCCTCTTGTGCAACTGTTCATCCAAGGCTACAAAGGCCAGCACAAGGCTACCATCTCTGCTCCTGTGGTGGCTGGAGGAGCTGCCAGGTCTGATCCAAGACAGGTGTGCTGAGAGCAGAGCTGTGACAGGGTAGAGCCCAGCATGTTGCAGGGTTCCCAAGAGGGCATTCCTGGGTGCTGGACAGAGCAGGGAYAGGCCCTGAGGGTTGGATAATCCCTTTGCTATGACTGCTACATCGCCTCTTCCCAGRGGAGGGAGCAGGACCTGCTTAGTGCTATCCACAGGGAGCATCTCCCCACCTTTCTGAGTCCACTTGCAAATGCCTTCTCCCCAGAAGCACACGGTGAAGCTAGGCAAGACTCTGCTCTGGCACTGCCACCATGATTAAAATCCCTCTGGAAATCTGCAAGCCCACTGCCCAGGCCATCCAGGCCCTCCTGGCCTGGTGCTGCAGCCCACACCAACCCTAAATACACCCCAAATCCTCTTCATGCTCAGACTGCCAACACCTCCCATTTGGCTGTGCATTTGCTGACTGCCCAGAAAGGTATTTTTAGCACATAAAATTGGACATAAGCAGTTCACAGCTGGGAGCAGAGTGGAGTAAGGCTGGGGGGGG
>JACDOX010000617.1:31020-51173 GCA_014549065.1 Cardinalis cardinalis
GAGCGGCGGCGCCCCGGCCGCGCGGCTGCCCCGGCGGGGATGTGAATGGCGCTGGGGGTGCTCGGCGGGACCGACATGGAGTGGGAGAAGCTGCCGCGGCGGCCCGGCGAGGGCGAGGGGGAGGCGGCGGGGCCGTGGCCGGGCTGCGGGCGGCTGCGGCCCTCCTCGTACCGGGCGCTGCGCAGCGCCGTCTCCACCCTGGCGCGCATCGACGACTTCTACTGCGAGAAGATCGGGGCCGGCTTCTTCTCCGAGGTCTTCAAGGTGCGCGGGGCGGCAGCGGGGATGGCGGGCCGCGGGGCATCCCGCCGGGATCGGGCGTCCCCCGGGACCGCGGCAGCAGCGCAGCCCCGGCCGCGCCCTCGGCTGGGGACCGCGATCCCCCCCGGCAGCCGGGCGAGGCTGGGGGCTGCTCCGGGCGGTGCCGTGCGGAGCGGACCTGGGGACGCCGCGCTCGCCCCGTCCCGGCCGGGGCGTTGTGCCTCCATCGCCCCGGGCAGGGGGAGGGGAGCGCCGGCTCTGTTTACAGCCGGGGAGGCTGAGCGCTCCGAGCGCCGCGCCGTGGGGTGCGCCCGGGTCGGGTGGCGGGCAGCCGAGCCACGGGGACCCCTGTCACAAGGCTGGACAGCCTTGGGGTGTGCCGGTGGCAGGGAATCCAGGCAGCGTTCCTAGGCACTCCAAGGTGATGTCCGGCGTTGCCGGGCCTGCCGAGCAGGTGATGTGCGGGATTCCCCGCGGGACCCCCACGAAGGTGTTTGGCTGTGGGACARGGGTGTGATGCCGTAGAAGAGCAAGGGGCTGACTCCTGGCTGAGCCCCCAGAGCTGCCTTTGTCCTCCATCCTCTCTGGGACTGTCAGGGTGGGGATGCCTGTGTGTGGCCCGTGCCCAGGACAGGGGTGTGTGAGTGCTGGTGGGGAGCTCGGGGTCTCCAGCAGTGAGGCAGAGGTGCATGCTGGCAATATCCTGCCAGGCCAGTSCCCTGCTGCTGGGGACGAAGGGCTGTGCCTCGGTGCCACCGCTACCTCTCCCGGCAGAGGGGAGGTGTGTGCATGTGTTGTTCTGAGCCTCGGCATCACTTAAGGTACCATAAGCCACGGGCTAGGACTGCCCTTAAGTGGTGATCTACTGGCTTCATATCCCTCAAAGAGCATCTTAGGGCTGGACACAATCCCCACTACCTGCCACSACCGTCACTGAGGTCACAGGGAGCACAACCATCAGTGCCTTCACATCCTGGCAGCACCCTGGGGTCCCTCTCCAGCCCTGACACCATTCTCCACTCAGCAGGGGGACCCCAAGACCTGTTTCCTCTTCAGCCACCAAAGAGGTGTCCTGTGAGGGGCYGTGGAGAATGTGCAGAGAAGTCCCTCTCCTCCATGCTCCCTCCTGGAGCTCCCAGTGGAGCCATGACCTCCCTGCTGGCTGRGTTTCTGCTATTGATCTCTGGCTTGGAGTGCACAACAGCACCTTGGAGCAGAGGGAGGCATTTAATAATGTCAGGCGTGGATATGGCTCTTTAATAATGGATGCTCCCGTGTCTCAGCGAGGCCACAGCCTCTTCTTGCCTCACTGTTTGTTTTCCCACTCTCTTGTGGCAGGAGCCACAAAATGCTCCTTCTCCCATACATTGTTCAGGTTTTTGTAGGGCCGCTGGCACGTGGGATTTGGGGGATTTGGTGAAGGTTGGGGGGTGGGAAGGGATCAGGATCGGTAGTCGACATGTGTGCATGGTGGCAAGGAAGCAGGGATGGGAGGGGGCCAGATGGGGCTTTGTGCTCGTGCCGTGGATTGAGTCCAAGAGCTCAGCAGGATGGTGGGGTAAGCCTGGGATCTGAGCTGGGGTTTGGCCGCCAGAGCTTGCRAGGAGGACAGAGCTTGGCAGGGCAGCCCAGGACCCATTTTCCTCCCACCTTCTTGCTCCTTCTGTAGCTTTCCAAGTCTGTGGGCACTTGAATCTGCCTGCTCTATGTGGYTCCTGAGCCGTAGGTCATTCCAGCCTTGGTGGGTAAGGGGGACAGGGAGGAGACCTTGACATCTCTGCCCCTGCACAGGTAGCTTGGTCCTGGTGTGGAGCTGAGCCAGGGCCAGGCAGGGTGCTGACAAGCATCTGACTGTCTTCTCAGCATTAAAACCAAAGGGCTCAGCGTGTCCTAGCCCTGGTGTCCCAAGCTAGCCCCTCTAATCAAGCACCTCTCTCAGAAAGGCTGTCCAGAGCAAACAGGAGACACCAGCGACAAGAAGCTGCTCTTTTTCATGGCGCTTGTTCATAGCTGATTCCCCACTGTGCTGCAGAGCAGGGCTGTTTTCCCTCTGGAGCAGCTGGTTCTCATTGCCTTTCCCTGTGCAATTTCAGAGGCACTAGCCCCCCCATTTTCTCAGATACACACATATTGCAGGAAGCCACCTCTCTATTTCCAATTGACTGAGCAGATTGAGCCAGGTCTGTTTGTGCCAGGCATTTTCTTCAGCCCTTAAACCATTGTTGCRTCTCTTCCCCAAATCCCTCTCTTACTTTCCCATGTGCTGTCTGCAGCAGACACAGGTGCTGTGAGCAGCATCCTTGGGGCTGTATCCAGAGGCCTTCACTCATTTGAATCTCAGCCTCATGCCCTGATGTTGCACATCCTCTTGGAAATGCCATMTCCCAGGGTGCAGCTCTATGATGTGCTCTGTCCAGCGCCCCATTTCCATGTCATTTYGTGTGTGTTTGTTTGTGTGGCTTAGCAGCTCCCAGCACGGGCATCGCTCAGGAGAGGGTTTTGGCATCACTGTCACTTGCCCATCTCTGCTCACTTCCCCACCAACCTTCGGAGTTTTCTATTTACTTCCAATTTTCCAGTGCAACTGATGGAGGAAGTCCCTTCCTCTTATCTGCTGCCCTTCGTCAGGGACCTTGCCTCGTTTTACAGAGCAAAATGAAGCAGCGTGATACTGATGGGCAAACTAAGGCAGTCAGGGAGGAAGTGAATTAGCCAAGGTCAGCCAGCCATGGCAAGGCTGGGAGCAGCCCTGGCCCCGCAGCTGCCGCTTGGGAGTCCTGGGCACAGGAAACGTGTTGTGCTGACCAGCTGGAGACCTGCCAGCCCCTCTCCTGCTCTGTCACGGGGCATGCTCCAGGCTTGCCAGTCAGGCCAGGCAGTGATCTGCCACCACAGTGTAACCCTGGCACTGCCCCGGCCCCTGCTGTGCCCTGGGAGAACAGGAGCTGGGGGTTGCTGATGCTCAAACACCCTCCAAGARCAGGTGCTTTGTCTCATCCTCAAAGTCTGTCTTGACTGATTCTGCCTTTTCCATTTGATGAGCACGCTTTCCAGTCCCAGCCTGTTGTGTTRCTGGGATTCCTGTGAGCTCAGATGCAGTTGTTGTGGGTGGCTGTGGGGTTACCAGTGGCATTGCTAGCTCCCTTGCCCCTCTCGTGTCTTCCCCACAGAAGACAGTGGTGACTGTGCAGGATGGTGTCCCTGTGTGACTGTGCCCCTGCCTGTGTGGGGCAGGGGGCAAGGGAATGTGCAGAGGGTGGGGCTGYGTGCCAGGCTGTCCCCAGTGCAGGCTGCAGGGGGGTGGCTGCTGAGACCTCCGGGTGGGGAGATGTCAGGGCTTTGCCCCGTGTCTAGACGGGAGTGCCGGCTGTGGGGAGGGAGCRGGCCGTCTGCTTGCTCTGATTAGCATGCTCTTTAAATAAGACTCTAATTTCCGCTGTTAAAAGAGCTCAGATCCCTTGTGCCCAGGCTGGGGCTGCCGCCAGCCCGGCCCATCCCCCAGCCCTGTGTGCTGGCAGCAGATGGGATGGGGACCAACGTGCCACGGCACCCTGGCTCACCCGCGGTACCCCCGGAGTGGASCAGCCATGTGGGATGCCGAGGAGCATCGGTGAGGGGTGAGGGCTTGCCTGTTTCCTGGGTGGGGGACAAGTGGCTTGCCCTCCCCTGCAGCCCCACACGGCTGCCCGGCTGAGCTCAGCTCCGGGGAATGCGCTGGGATTCCTGGGCACCGTGCCAGGGTGCATGAGGGAGGCGAGAGGGGACACCTTCCTGCCCGAGGAGGTTGTGCTGCCTGCTGCCTTCTCTGGAGGTCAGTGAGGGARGAAACCTCCTTAGTGGGGGGCTTCGAGCCCCCTGCAGTCGTGGCTGATGCCCTTTGCTGCTGGGTCTGTGTCAGGGGGTGGCCAGGGTGCTGGGCTGGTGCTAGCATCTGGACAGACTGGGTAAACTGGCCAGTGCCTGTGGGAGTCATGGAAAGGGAGYATAACTCCCTCCCTGCTGTCCCAGGTCTGGGCTGGCCTTGAGCTGTTCCAGGTGTGGGCTCGCCTTGCAGGGGAGATGGCAGAACAAGTGAGTTCACTGGACTGCCTCAAGGACATCATGCCCCATGGGGGTGGAATCACGGAAAAATACATTGGGGCAGGGCTGTGCTGGGCAGGAGCTCCTGRGATCCCTGGGATAATTCCTGAAGAGGCAGCTTTCGCAAGACCTTCCCTCCCCCAGGCTGCCTCTCCTCCAAGCTTAAGGTGTCCATCCCCATGTGGCTGCACTCAGCCCTCTCTCAGCCTGCTCCAGTGGCAGGTGGCTTTTTAATGAGGAATTCAGCCACGGGCACCTCCCCACCGTGTGGGGCTGAGCTGGCACCCACCAGATGCTGCTTCTTGATGCAGGGCTGCCACTGCTGGCAGGGAGCTGGCCAGCCCTACGGCCATGGCCACCAAGTGCCAGCCCTGTGCATGCCACACGGCATTCCTGGCGTGGGCGCGTGGCGCCGGAGCCGTGCCGCCTCCAGCCATCCCGGCGGGCAYGGGCCTGCCTGCAACACTGAGCCCGGTCCTGCTGTCTGGCAGCTGCTGGTGCCAGCCAAACTGACCCAGCCAGTCCTGCCAGCCCCACGTGGCRTGGGAAGGGAAGGAAGCACTGCCACCACGAGAGCTGGGTCAGGAATGATAGCTTTTGCTGGGCAGCACCCAGTGCCAGAGGCTGGGCAAGGCTGTGGATCCTTCTGGCCTTGTCCAGGCTCTGCCTTCCTCAATCTCCCGATGGGGAGCTGGAGGGGCCAAGGGAGACTGTGCCCACCCTGCTTTGGTCACACAGGCCACCTCCTTAAAGCCTGCACTGAAGCCTGGCTGAGAGCTCAGTTTCTGTTTCTGGTGCTACCCTCAGCTGCCCCACTGACRGGGATGGGGTGGAGGAAGGACAGCRATGGGTGAGATGGGGTGGGGTTGCCCCTTGCCCTTGGTCCAGGTGTGACCAAGGAGTCCTAGGGCGTCAGGATGACATTGGCAGCAGTTCCAGGTGCTGCTGGGCAGTGGTGTGGTGAGCAGGGCAGTGAGCTCAGGGAGGACTTGGAGCCCCATTGGAGGGAGCACTCTGGGTGCTCCTCACAGCAGGCATTGCAGTTTCACCCTGGGACARGCTCTCCCTGAACCCAGGAGCTCAGGATGTCCAGTGCTCAGCAAGGAGGAGGCATGGGGAAATCCTCCCTCCCTTCTCCCTGCAGCATGCTGKGGTGCCAGGATGGGGGCCTGTGGTGGCAGGTGTCCGGGTGTCCCCTTGCCACTCGTCAGGGTCCATTCTGAGCTCTGCTGTCACGTGGCCCCTGTCGGTGGGTCAGGAGTGCCAGCTGGCTGTCTGGGGCTGGCTGGAGGTGGCACAGGTGTAACTGGAGCAGGGTGCCCACAGACAGGTGTCTGCTGAATTATTCAAAGCCTCTCCATGAGCTCAGTGAGCTGATGGTGGCACGGCACAGTTATTGCCTCTCACTTCCACTATGACTGGGACTGATTTGGCATTGCTGCACAAAGACATGTAAAAGGACCTTCACAGAGCACTCATTTTCCCCAGGGCCTCTTGAAGGGATGTGCTGCTGCCCCATCCCCTGTGTATTTTCTGCTGGGTAGATCCCCATCGTGGTACGCACTCCAGGAGCAGTGCCGGCCATGGAGTGAGAGGAGAGCCCTGGAGGGGCCAGCAYGCCAGCCTCCCTCTGTTGTGGTGGGGACAAGGGCCAAGCTGTGAGCAGGACAGGGGTGCTGGACATCCTGCCTCCTGCCAACCCCCTGTGTTTTTCCTGGGAAGGCAATCCCTGACGTGAGGGGTGTTGTGGGGGTGTTGTGGGGCTGGCCAGGGGCTGGCACCAGCTCAGCAGCCTCAACCAGCATTGACTAAAAAGGAGAAGAGCAGGGAGCTGACGGCAGCGCTGAGGAATGCCTGCGCCTCCGTGCACAGCTCCCTGTGTGCTGGGGGGCAGCTGGGATCCACTGGGTTGTCCCCCCGGGCAGCTGCTGCTCCGAGGCGGGGGTGGCATCCCACCCCGAGCACCTGCTCAAGAGGGGACCCTCAACAGTGGTTTGGTCCCCCCATAACAGTGTTAGGTCAGGGCATCCCGTGCTCTTCCCTTGCCTTGCACATGCCAGGGAGCTGCAGATGGAYGGGGTGTCCGTGCTTGGCCATGCTCCAGCTGCTGTTCTTGGCGGGGGACCAGGCCCCCAGATCGCATGACAGTGTCGGGCTGGGGCTGGCTAAATATACAGCTCATCCAGGCTCCGTGCCCTGCCAGGCTAGGGTCAAGCACTACAGCTGGCCACAGCTAGAGCTGGTCCCGAGGGGCAGAGTACCCCCTCTTTTCTCCACCTCGTGCTGCTAGGGTCTGGCTGGGTGGTGCTGACCCAAAGCAAGTCCTCCCTGATGCTCCCCATTCCTGTACCTGCCTGTTCTTACAGTGGAGCTGGGCTCACAGCTTGTGGGAGCTGTTGTTGCCTCTCAGAGTTCAGGGCAGTGGAGGGAGCATAACAAGCAGGGTGCCCCAGGAAGGATGGGGCTGTGTGTCATCAGTCCTGGGAGTGCTTGGAGATGTGGGGAAAGTGCCCCCCTAGCCCTGGTGGTCCCTGGGGTGCCGTGGGATGCTTAGCTCCCCTCTCTGAGCTGGGGTGGGAGCTGGAKGAAGCCTGGTGTCCATGGGGGCTGCAGAGGTGGGGCTCAGCCTTCCCTGCATCCCCTCCAGGTGCGGCACCGCCAGTCGGGGCAGATCATGGTGTTGAAGATGAACAAGCTGACCAGCAACCGGGGCAACATGCTGCGGGAGGTGCAGCTCATGAACCGCCTCTCGCACCCCAACATCCTCAGGTAGGACCTGCTTCCCCACTGCCAGCCCCCCCTTTTCCCTGCCTTTTCCCTGGCCTGGGGGTTTGGAGCTACTGCTGCTGCTGGATAAGCTCTTGGGGCTGGTCCCTGCCACAGSCACCCTCAGGTCCCCTCTCTCTCACAGGTTCATGGGGGTGTGTGTGCACCAGGGACAGCTGCATGCACTGACAGAGGTAAGAGTGTGGCAACAGCCGTGAGTCTCGGGGTTCCTGCAAGCCTGGGGAAGGGACAAGGGATGCCTATGGGGACACATTCTTGGCCTGTGAYATGTGCAGACAAGGCCTGCTGGGAGGCTGTGGTGTGGGTTGGTTGGAATATGCATTAGGAGGAGAGATGGGCATCCAGTGTTATGGTGGGGAGGGATGCTCTGGTGCGATGGCCTGGCTCTCCCCATCAGTACATCAATGGTGGGAACCTGGAGCAGCTGCTGGACAGCCCTGTGCCCCTCTCCTGGTCCATGCGTGTCAAGCTGGCCCTCGACATCGCCCATGGCCTACGCTACCTGCACTCCAAGGGCATTTTCCACCGTGACCTCACCTCCAAGGTACGGGATGTTCCAGGGCACCACATTCCTGTGTTGTCCCATTCCCATGTTGCTGCCAAGTGTGGCAGGCTGGGGAGCAGGAGGCTGTGCTGGGGCATCTTGAAGCCAGTGGCCAGGGAAGTAGGGCTGGTGCACTTGGTGTGACAGGTCCTCCTGTGCCCACAGAACTGCCTGGTGCGCTGCGAGGCCAGTGGYTACACAGCTGTAGTGGGTGACTTCGGCTTGGCAGAAAAGATCCCCACCTACAGGTACGTGGGCAGCATCCACCTGTCCATCCCCATCCCTGGAGCCCACTCAGAGCAGAAGCTGGAGAGGGATGGACCTTGGGGATGCAGCTAAAAGGGTAGGAATGGCCGCAGGGTGTCCCCAAAGGGGCAATAATTAGCATTGACTCCGTGACTCTCAGAAGGCTGATCAGTCACTTTATTATACTACACTTATTAAGAAACCCATCACCCTCACCAGACAGTCACAATACAGGTGACCCCAAYTGGTCCTTCAATCCAAACACCRCCACCAGTGGCCAATTAAGAAATCACCCTTTGGTAAACGAATCGCCATAACACATTCCACATGTTCTCAACAACAGGTGCAGCAAGTGAAGATAAGAATTGCTTAGCATTCTTTTCTCTGATGTTCTCACAGCCTCTCCCACGATAATGTTCTCTGTGGCCAGAGAGCTGCTGCCACAGGAGTGGGGGTGGTGAGATAGTCCCTGGCAGGGCGGACTCCAGGAGCAGTTTGGGAATGGCTGGGAGGGGATGGAGAAGGGGGTGGTGTGACTGGGGAGAGATGAGTTTGTAGAGTGCATGGAAGAGGCTTAGCCCAGGAGGGGAGATGGAGATGGTGATCTGGGCTGCTGCAGCAGGAGGATGGGGAGGCTGGACATGTGGGGGACTGGGCAGCCTCTGATATTCCCCCGTGTCTCCTAGTGAGGGCAGCGAGAAGGAGCCACTGGCCGTGGTGGGCTCCCCGTACTGGATGGCACCYGAGGTGCTGCGTGGGGAGATCTACAACGAGAAGGTGAGGCTGCCCTGTGTGGGGCTTTACTGGGGCTTGTGCAGCCTGTGGTTTGCAGAGTTTGCAGTCCTGGGGTGCATCCAGAGGGAAGGAATTGGGCATCCCTCTGGTGACAAGATGCCAGAGCTCCCGTGTGGCTCTGCAGGGGGGAGAAGGGCTGTGGCCTTGCAGCGTGATGGGCACATCAGCTCGGGGCTGCAGGGTGCCCTGATGAGTCCCTGCTCTCTGCAGGCCGATGTGTTTGCATATGGCATCATCCTGTGTGAGACCATCGCTCGTGTGCCAGCTGACCCCGACTACCTGCCCCGCACTGAGGTGACTCTGGGATGGGAACGGGGAGTTGTGGGCAGCAGCACTTGGGCTGGGACCACTTCATCAAATGAGGGCGGGGGGTGGGGGGGGAGCATTCTGTGTTGGGCAGAGCCCCATGTGCAGGACGGGTCCCACATCTCAGGGCCGGGGTGCTGTGTTCCCCTTGCTGCCCAGGGAGGGGTGGTCTCTGCTGGTAACCTCAGAACCCGTAGTGAGCCTGAAAAGGAGAACAGGGCAGTTGCATTCAGGCAGAGGGCAGAAGTGGTATCTGTGTCCTAGTGTCCCCCAATCTTAGCTCAGTTTGGGGTGGCATCGGAGTCCTCCCCTGCTGTGTCCCCGCTGGGGTGCTTCCAGATCCACAGTCCTGTGTGACAGTGCAGGGGGGAGGGGGCCAGCCCGTGTTGGGTCCTTTGGGCCTTGTGGTGCCTCAGGAGATCCAGCCTTACTCTTCTTCCTTTCCCTGGTGCAGGATTTTGGTCTGGACGTCACCACTTTCCGCACCATGGTGGGAATTGACTGCCCAGCGGCCTTCCTCCAGCTGGCTTTTCACTGCTGCAGTGTGAGACTCCCACCTCCGCTGGCTGCCCTTCGCAGCCAGGGCRGGCGGGCAGGACAGGCTGCCTTGCCTGCTCACAGGGCGAGCAGGGAGCTGCCTCTGCTCTGCAGGGCTCCCTGGGGTGCTTGAGGAGGCACAGCCCTGATGGGGAATCCCTCCTGCCCACAGATGGAGCCCACCTCCCGCCCCTCATTCCTGGAAATCACGCAGTGCCTGGAGAGCATCCTGCAGCACCAGCTGTGCGCCGAGGGTGCCAGGGCCACCCTGTTCGGCATCGGGGAGAGTCTGCCTGCATCTGGAGCTGCAGACACACTCACTGGTACGTGGGCGCCTCGGGGACAGGCCATAGCAGAGTGTGAAGAGTGTGGGGTTTCCCATCCCACCCCACGAGCTGTAGGGGAGGAGACAGGGGTGTGTGATGTCTGTGGAATAGAGCTGGTCCCTGTTCCTCCCTTTGGGTGCACCCCTACCTTGTTGGGTGCCTGACCCCCCATAGCACCCAACAGAGGCAGCTGCTGGCTGCTGGTGACACTCTCCTGTGCCCGTGCCCAGGGGTGGCCAGGAGGTCAGCCAGCCACGCCGAGCAGTCMCCCCTGCGTGAGCTGGGGACACAGCACCTGCAGCCAGACCAGCGCCTGTCCCGCAGCCAGTCTGACATGTTCCCTTCCAAGTCACCCACCCTGCTGTGGCCGCTGGAGCCTTACAGCGGGGCCAGGTCCAAGGAGACGTCCCCCCGTGTCAACCCCTTCTCCCAGCGTGAGGACCTGAAGGGGGGGAAGATCAAGCTCTTTGACACGCCGAGCAAGTCGGTCATCTCGCTCACCTTCGAGCTGCCGCCCCCCGCCCCGCTGCAGCTCAGCAACCCCGTGACGCCTGAGCCCGCCGTGGAGGTGCAGTGCGACTTCTCAGCACCCACCACCAGCCCCCGCAAGTGCCACTCTCTGCCCTCCTCTCCCGAGCTGCCCCACCGCGGGGGCCTGGAGCTGGCTATGGGGTCCTCTCATCCCACTGGCGACCCCCAGCCTCCCGCCCTCCTTCCTCCCGCAGCCTGGGGAGCAGCCTCCAGCCCCAGCTCCAAGGCAGAGGAGCAGATGGACTGCGGCCCAGACAGCTCCGGGCCGCCGCAGCCCACCCCGCTGCCCCTCAACAGCAACTTCATCCGCACCTCATCCTCGGGCACACGGGCCTGGCAGCCAGACGTGCGGGCCCCCAACGGGCTCCTCATCAACAACAACAACCACRTGATGGTCAGCAAACCTCTGGCCTGGGGCAGCGGGCTGGAGCACGGCTTCTCGGAGCTCAGCATCTCCTGCGCAGCAGCGCTGGAGCGGACGGAGCGCTCGGCCATGCTTCCTGGGCACAGCTCTGGTGCCATGCTGGAGCAGGACGAAGTGCTGCCCTGCCCTGGCTGCTGCCTCAGTCCCTTCAGCTTCAGCTTTGCCTCCATCTGCCACCGGCCAGCGCCCAGCCCGCCCCGCTACCAGAACCTCAACTGTGAGGCCAAAAGCCTCATCTGCCACGATCGGGGCCAGCACCAGAAAGCCCCGGGGCCAGTGCTGGCTGAGCCCAGCCTGAAGCTGCCGGAGGCACAGTCCTAGTGATGGCGACCCTGGGGAGTGGGGCCAAGTCCAGCTGCCCCCTGCACCCCTTGTGCAGCCACAGCACTGGGCAGTGCAGGAGCCTGGCACGTCCCCACGGTCTGTCATCACTCGGCACGTGGTGGCCACCAGTGGCCATGGTGCCAAGTGCTGTGGCTGCCGCGGCGCTGCCGAGGCACTCAGGCACCCACCCCACCAGGATCAGCCTTGGGGATCTGCAGGGAACCCTGGAGGTGGGCTGGGTCTCTGCTGGGGACCAAAGTGCAATAACACTGCTGCCCTGAGCACTGCCCCGAGCGGCAGGGCTGGTCCCCCGCAGGGGCCACGGGGCTCAAGCCCTGGATCCAGGACTCCCTTTCCCCAAGGGCTCACCCCTCTGCAGGCTCTCGCAGAGGGGTGTACAATGGGCCTGCTACCTTGGGAGAACTGGGGGCTCCCTGCGCCTAGGCGGGTGAGAGGGACTGGGCTGGGGTAGAGAGGTCAGCGTGTGTATGTGTGTTTTTTGGGGATCCTGAGGGGCTGGTGGGTGAACCCATGTGTGTCCACAAGCGTGGGGAGCACAGCCAGTCCCTGACACGGGGAGAAGAGGGCAGGGGACCGTAGAGGGGCAATGCCTGTGGGCAGTGCACGGGGAGGATTGCCAGCACTGGGGTTGTCCCTGCCTGACCGATGCTGAGGGTTGGGTGCTGAGTCAGCACAGCGCCTCACATCTCCCTGGCACGCAGGCTTGGGAGCAGGATGCTGGCAGAGGGGCCAGGATGCCGTCCTGGCATCATGGGGATGGGGCCAGTGGGCAGCACAGCTAGGCTGCCTGGCCCCCGGCAAGGGTGGGAGCCGGCTTTCCTCCCTCCTGCACAATGCACTGGTGAATGCAGAACTCTTTGTGTTTTTTATTATTATTAATAATAATTGCTAGTAATATATACCCAGCTTATTTAAAGTGTTCATTAAAAACTGAATGTCCCAGCAACTCTGACTGCTGGCTCTGTCTCTTGGATGCACATCAGATGTGGGCCCAGAAGGTTGCATGGTCTTGCSTGGGCATTCTGGGGAGCTCCTCCAGGACTGCAAACCAGCCCTGCTCAGCCCAAGATCTCAACTCCCCTAAAGCACCCATCTTGATTGAGATGCCTTCAGACAAATCCTCTTTCATTATTTAGGTTCTTTGGGTTCGTGCCCTTGAATCCACAGTATTTGCTGTAGTGTACAAGAAAACAAAGAGCAGACAAACTGGGTCTCTTTATTGCTATAAGGTGAGTTTAGACAGCAGACAAGACAGACGAGTGACACATGCCCCCTCCAAAAAGCCTGCCTTTAACACCCTTTTGCTCTTCATGCAAGCTTACTCACACGGCAGTTCATCAACTATATATGGCACACACAACCTTATCGTAAACCGAGAGCATTTTCGCCTGGTTGAACATCACTTCTTCTGCTCTCACCTGGCCACAGTGTTACATCAGGGCTGCTTTGCCTAATCTTCACATGTGCACGTGTCTAGCAGCTATTTTAAGTCCTGATGAGTTGTCTTGCAAAGCGTCAGCCTGCTACAAGTGCCCGAGTTAACTTTTGCTTTTGAAAAGCACAATCACACCATGGGACCCTAAAGGTCGTTGCTCTACTTTCTAATCAGCGCAAAAAAAAAATCCCCAAACGTCAGCACAGGCACGGGCCAGTTCAGGCTCAGCTTYCCTCCGTGGGTGCTGAGCTTTGCCAAGGCCGCTGCGTGCTGGGCTGTCTGAAAGCCATGGCCAAGCTACTCCTGCGATGGGGTCAGGCAGAAAATTCCTGCTGTGGGGAGGGGACTGTGTGGGGATGGGGCTGTGCTGTCCCCAGCTCCTGCTCCTGACATGCCAGCACCACAGCTCTCTCCATGCTGGGGATGTGGCGTGGCTCCAGCCATGAGTACCAGTGCTTGATCCATTCTGCAGCTGGTTCCGAGCTGCCCACAGCCGTTGGGCTCAGGAGGACCCAAAGTGTCCCATGCGGGTGTGGGGTTGGCTGTGGAGCCTCTACCACTCAGCCAGAGCACACCAGCTGGAGGCATCCATGCTGCTGGGCATCCCTGGGAAGGCCCTGGGTGGCCCAGGGGCAGCAGAGTGTGGGAGGGAAGGGGTTGGCTGGAATGGATGGGACATCCTGSGCAGGGACACAGCAAGGCTGGAGCAGAGGCAGTGCAGGGTGCAGGTGCTGCAGGGGAAAGCAGAGGAGGGTGAGGGTGGAGGTGAAGGTGAGATCCTGCCCAGCCTCCAGCACGTGCAAGGGCTGGGAAAGCACCTTGCCAAGGGTTTTCCCCCATCTCTCCCCTTTGCTGAGCCACAGCTTCAACTTTTGAGCTACCTCAGACCCCAAACACCCATGGCAGTGAAGGGATGGACTCAGGCTCCATCCAGCACAGGGAGGTGACTGCATTCCTCTGCCCTTCCATGAGAGAGGGGGTCAACATGCCGGAGCAGAGCTGCAGGCTCCCTGCTCTCCTCCAGGCACACCCCACAGGGCCCGTGTGTCCCTGACTCAGCAGGACTCACCACAGCAGTGCTGGGGCCAGCAGCCATCATCACTTGAAAGGGAGGCTTGGCCCTGCTGCCTTCTCACAGATCCAGAGGTGCAGGTCACTGGGACCAGTGCACTGGGCGGGTTTGATGCTCCCACGGCTTATTATGGCACAGGTTCCATTCGATTTTGACTGCCACGGCCTGAATGGGGAAACAAACAACGCATCAGGCACTGACATGTTCTTTCTACAAACCCTGCTGAGGCAGCTGCTGCTGCTGACAACTGCCTTTTGTACACTGGCAGAGGAGGGGCTGGATGCTGCAGTCAAAGGGGGATCTCCCAGTCCTCCCCTACTGATTTCACAGGCTGAAGGCTCAGCTGATCCATCCCTGCACTTCCCCGGGCAGSCTGGGAAACACTGTAAAAGGTTTGCAGTGCCTGTGACACCCCTTTAGCCTCCTCTCAATTTCACTGCTGGGGGTTGCTCATGCCTGCAGTGGGGAGAGCCAGGTCCTCCCTGAAGACACAAGGACAAGCAGAGGAGCTGGCCTGAGCCTGGGTCTGCTCTGGGCACAGCTCCCATGGCAGAGCTGAGGATGGAGGGCCAGCTGCCCAGAACCTGGCCAGACAGGTTTGTTCCTCCCCAGTGCTCTCAGACACTGCAAGAGGAAGCGGAAGCGAGCTGAGGAGGTGGTGCACGTGGCAGGGAGGAGCCCAGGATTCTCCACAGAAGGCTGTGATCTCSCTTTGATCTCCCTTTGCAGAGGAATCAAGAAGGTATGTGGGAGATAGACGTGGCGCTCTAACACCGTGCCTAGACCCCAAATAAAATTTGGGGTTTCTTCTGTCCAGTCTCGCTGCCTCCTGCTTCTCTTGCCCTGCATTTCACCCACACCCCTGAGTCCTCTGAGCACCTCATCACACCACTGCACCCACCTTCCCTCAGCCCCTGCTGCTCTGATGCTCTTTGTTTCCCACGGCCTGTGCCTGGAGCTGGGTACTGGGGGGTTTAAAACCCTTCCTAGAGCCATGCCAGAGGAGGGGAATTTTGGGAAGAGGCAGTGCTGCCATGTACCTTTCATAAAGGGAGCCATCCACCCAAAACCAGGCCTCTGAGCCTCCGTCGCTGTCTGGGTCCTCTTCCTCCAGCCAGCCATAGTCRTACCAGGGAAAACTGCCCTTCTGCAATCCAATCCAGTATGGGACATCTGCATTCTTCAGGAAGGTCTGGAGATGAAGAAAAAGTGGTTTTCCATGTTTTATTCCATGGCACCCGTGTACTGTAGTGCTGTATACTACACAGCAGGGTAATCATCTCCCCAAGGAGCCCCTGGGGCTGGAAGTTCTCGAGCCCTGGTGCCCTGCTCCAGCTTGGGAAACATCCAGGGATGCCTGAGCCTTTCTATCCCGTGTCAGCCACCAGCCATGTGCTCCAGAGAACAGCCTTGCACCCTCCAATGTTTTGGCAGGACAGAGGGCCCCCAGAACCATGCTAGCCCACCTGGGGACCTCATGGCTGGATACACCATGTGCTGCCCTCAGCTCCCCCAGCACCCTACCGGCACAGTCCAACGACTCCAGGATTTGGTGACCAGGAGCTGAGAATATGTCTTCTCACACTCATCTCTGCTGTCTTCCCATGTCTTCTTCTCCGAGGAGATGAAGAGGCACTTGCCCCTGTACAGCAGCCAGCCCGAAGGGCAGCAATCTGTGGGTAGGGGCACAGCAGAGGGGCTTGCTCAGCCACAGATGCCCTGGGTGGGTAACAAGGAACAGCCCCACACCTTCCCAGCTGACATCAYAGGCTCAGTGTCTGCTCCAGCATTGCTTCAGCTCTTGGACCACTCTGTCCCCGCCATGTGGTCAAAAAAGCCAATACTCGCCCCCGTGGCACCTGCTGAGCAGTGCCAGTGCTGGAGCACCCCCTCCCTGCTCCATCACCACCCTACCTATGGCTGTGCAGGAGCGCAGGAGGGCCACGGTGCTCTCGCTGKTGTTGAGCTTCCCCTGCACCTCCTGCATCTCCCTCTCTGTCCTGCCCAGCACCCCCGTGACGCGGCGCAGCTCCAGGCTCAGCCTGTCCAGCTCCAGCTGGCTGATGTTGCCCTCGTGCCACGCTCGCCGCAGCTCCTCTCTGGCCCACGCCAGCTCCCGCTGTGTCTGCTCCAGGCTCTGCTCCTGCGCCCTCAGCTCCTGTGACAGGCGGCCCTGCTCGGCCTCGTGCTCTCGGGAGGAGTCCTGCAGGCTGCGGGTGACCTGCCAGTCTGGGGACAGGGGGGTGAGCTGGGACATGAGCATGGGACAGCTCGGATGTGGGACTGACCCTCCTTAAGGGTGGGATGGGCAGGGCAAGGCAGGCGATTATCCACCATGAATGGGAAAGATGGGAGGGAAGGACTCAGCAGGGAAGTGTACGGTTAAGGGTTGGGCAGGATCTGGCAGGGGAGAGCAGGACAAGGCAGGATGGGCATAGGAGCGGACACAGCAGGTTAAGAGCAGGGAGAGTACAGCAATATGAGGCTGGACAATGCCAGGATGGGAAAGAAAAGGRGCAGAAACGGAAACTGAGGTGAGGAAGGGAGATGATGAGAGGCAAAGGAGGTGCTTGAATGTGCGAGGGATATAGGCCAGCTTGTGGCAGACAGCACAGGGACTCAGCAGTGAGTGTGCATGAGCACACCTCTGTWCACCCACAGTGCCCACCCCAGCCAGATGCCTCCCTGACCCAAGCACTCCCTGCCCCAGATGCTCACATTCCCCCAACTCACAGCAAGCTCCCAGGGCCACGGTGGCCACCAGCAGCAGGCAAGTTGTCAGCAGCCCCACAGGGATGCACCACCGACGGGACCAGCACCCTGCGCGACACAACAGACATCACCCAAAGAGCTGGAAACCCCCTGGCAGCCCCCAGACCTCCCTCCTGGATACAGGCAGGAGAGTGGTGGCATGACAGCACAGATGGCATGGCGTGGGTGATGGGAATGGGAGGACCCCAAAACACCACCCACGACCCAGCCCAGCACCACCCCGTGTCTGCTGGATTGCAGCTGGATGCTCACCTGGGCTGGGCTCTGCTCCATCTCCATCCTGCCCTGCCAGTGCTGGCTGGGTGCTCTCGTAGGGGCTCTCTGTCTCATTCATGCTGAAGGCTGTTGGAGGAAGGCAGAGGAGGGCAGCTGAGGCCGTGGGGCTGGGCACGGCAGGGACAGTGYGGCGGGGCCTGTGGGCTCTCACCTGCCTCCAGTGCCTGGCTGGCCGTGCTCCGGCCCCCCATCACTTTRGCAAACCTCAGGTCAGCATAAAGCTGGGCCATGTGGGGAGCGCTGGGCGAGCCCTGAGCCTCGCTGGCTCCCACTCCGCCCCGGGGATGCCTCTCTGAGATGWGCCCTGTGCTCCCGGTGACTGCGCCGTCCCTCAGAGGTGCAAAGGAGAAGTGCAGCCAGCATCTGCAGAAGCAGAAGTTTGCTCTGCACTCTAGCAGATGGGACTAGTGAGGCACGGCTGTGGGGACCAGCACCCTCTCATTGGTCCCAGCAACACCAGCCTGTCCCCTCCCACGCCCTAAAAGTGCTCATGGTCCCCCTAGGCACAGGGCAGGGTGAGGGCAGCACAGCCAGGTGTCACAGCAGGGGCACAGCAAAGGATGGACCCAAATCTGTGGACTAAGGGGCAGAGCAGGGCAATCTTGAAAACAGGAGCAAATTGCCATGTGGACAGCTCCATGCAGGGCTGGAGATCTTCACAGGCAGAGATTTCCCCTCCTAGCCTCTGAGAATGGGAATTTCCCCATGATGTATTTTGTTCCACTACCTCCTATCCGCTCCCTGGTCCCTTCCAAAGAAGACCTCAGCTTTGGCATTGCTCCAAAACAGCCCCGGAGAGTTACAAAAATCAGTCCCCTTTGCCTTCCCTTCCCAAGACCACAATCCCAGCATTCACAACACCTTCTTGGTCCCTCCAGGCCCCCAGCGTCTCAGAGGTCTCTACTGAACTCCATCCAGAGAAGGGCAGGTTTCAGAAGGGATGCCCCCAAACCCTCCCACTGCTTCCCATTGCCTCCCACTGCCTCCCACTCCATTCCACTGCCTTGCCATTGCCTCCCACTGTCTTTCAGATGGCCAGATGGGCACATCTGATCACAGCCAGTCCCTGGGACAGCACTGGAGGTGCACAGTGGGGGTGGTGGAGCACAGTGTTACATAGCCACCGTCCATCATCTCTGCAAGAGCAAGCGAAGTTCTTCCTCAGTAGAGAAAGGCAAAAAATCAAAGCCAACTTCAAAGGGGACAGGAAGAAGGTTTAGAAAACTGAAAGTTTGGGCAGCCTCTACTCAACCTCGTGGAAGWAAAAGGAGCATGTCTGCCTAGGCATGCCAGGGCCCAGACCCAGGGAAGACATGCAGGGAAAGGCCAGYGGGATTTACCGGGTCACTGCTCAGTCTGCCTTCTACTGCTTGGAAGCACCAGCCTGGGGATGAGGGGAGRGCAACAGAGCCATTTATCATGACCCTTTGGTGTCTGGGATGTGGTTTTCCATAGTGTATTTAGTGGCAGAGTGGAAAGATGTGGCCATGATGAGAGGAGAAGTGAAAGCTCATGCTGCASTGTGGGAGTTTCTTTTAGGCATTAGGGCAGTGATGCTCAGATCCTGGAGCAGAGCATCAAGAAGAGAGAACCTCCATCCTGGATGGAGTCAGCAGCAGAGCGACCTGTTTCCAGCTGGAAGCCAGACCTGCTCTGCCCTGCCCCAGGAAATCTGATGAATTCTCTGTAGGCTGAGCCCTACAGCTGTGCCCCACGCTCCAGCCCAAAGCTGCACCACCTCAGTGCCATCCCAGGGGACACTGAGCCATTTTGGGGGGTGGAGGGGGAGCCAAATGGTGGTGCCTGGCCAATGGCAGGACGTCGCTGCTGTGGTCGTACTTTCCCCTCCGTCACCCCTCACCACACTTCTGCTTCTGCAGAAACCAGCTGCATTTTCATTAGAAGCAGAGCAGAGCCCGCAGGGCCGCCCGGGGCATGGCCCAGAGCGTGGTCTACGCTGACCTGAAGTTCGCGGCGCGGCCCCCGTCCACCGCACCCAACGACGATGACAGTCCCTACGAGAACGTGTCACCGCTGGGGCCGGTGACAGCAGAGCCCAGCCCAGGTGGGGACACAGGGAGCAGCTACGGGGATGCAGGGCACCAGGGACGATGCCCACGGGGTGATGCTCCCAGGGTGATGCTCCCAGGGTGATGCTCCCAGGGTGATGCCCACGGGGTGATGCTCACAGGGTGATGCCACGGGTGCTCCTCTCTTGCAGGGCGCTGGACCCGGCCATGGCGCGTCCCCCCAGCGCTGCTGGTAGCCAGCCTGCTCCTGCTGCTGCTGCTGCTGGTGGCCGTGGTGGCCCTGGGCGCTTGCCGTGAGTCGGTGGCTGTCTGCCGGGGGTGGGGGCGGCCGGGAGGGCGTTGGGCTGGGCTCGGCACTGGCTGCGAGGGCTGCCAGGGAGGAGGCCTGGGCTGGGCTCCGGGGCTCCTGCGTGGCCTCCACGAGCTGCCTCACACTGCCTTTATCACTGCCTTTATCACTGCCTACGGCTATCTCCCCTTGTCTCCCCTAGTCTTTTCCACTGCCTTCCACTGCCTTTCCATTGCCTTCCCACTGCTTCCCACCCTTTCCTGTGGTCTTGCCCTGTCTTCCCATTCCCTCCCACTCCCTGTCACTGCCTCCCACGGTCTTCTCACTGACCAGCCACTGCCATCTCACTGCCTTCCCCTGCTTCCCAATCCCTCCCACTGCCTCCCACCCTCTATCACTGCCTCCCATTTCCTCCCACTGCCTCCTACTCCTTCCCATTGCCTCCTAATCCGTCTGACTGCCTTCCCATCACTGCCTCCCATTGCCTCCCACTGACCTGCCATTGTCTTACATTACCTCCCACTTCCTTCCACTTCCTCCCACTGCTTCACRTTGCCGCCCCATTTTATTCCCACCGCCTCCTGCTGCCTTCCCATTGCTTCCCAATGCCTCCATTTTCCTTCCCATTTTCTTCCCACTGTCTCCCATTGCCTCCCACTGCCCTCCAAACCCTCCTACCGCTTCCCATTGCCTCCCACTGCCTTCCACTGCCTTCCAATTGCCTCCCACTTCCTTCCACAGCCTTCTCGTTGACTCTCCTTGTCTTCCCACTGTCTCTTGTTGCCTTCCAAGGTCTCCCCTACACCGGCCACCACTGCGGCTTCCATTCCCTTCCCACTGGCACCCCCAGGACAATCTCCACCCACAGCCAGATACTCTGATCCCCCTCTCCCTTGCCAGAGGCACGCCCCAGGCAGGGCCCCATGCTCATGTCCAGCTCACCCCCCTGTCCCCAGACTGGCAGGTCACCCGCAGCCTGCAGGACTCCTCCCGAGAGCACGAGGCCGAGCAGGGCCGCCTGTCACAGGAGCTGAGGGCRCAGGAGCAGAGCCTGGAGCAGACACAGCGGGAGCTGGCGTGGGCCAGAGAGGAGCTGC
>JACDOX010000617.1:51299-66953 GCA_014549065.1 Cardinalis cardinalis
TGCAGGAGGTGCAGGGGAAGCTCAACACCAGCGAGAGGGCCGTGAGCAGCCTGCGTGCCTGCGTGAACACAGGTAGAGCGTGACCGGGTTGGGGCACAGGTGATGCTGCTGCTGCTGCTGCTGCAAAGATGTGGGGGCTGAACTCAGCCAGGCTGAGCTCCCCACGCATCCGTGGAAGGATGAGCACCTGAGCTGTGCCCCTGCCCCCAGATTGCTGCCCCTGGGGCTGGGTACTCTTCAAGAGCAAGTGCCTCTACATCTCGGTGACAAACAAGACCTGGGAGCAGAGCAAGGAAGACTGTGCAGGGAGATTTGCTCAGCTGCTGGTCCAGGATGAGTGGTCACCACTGACAGTGCCGGTACGGAGCTGGGGGGCTGTGGTACCCCAGGAGGGTGGTGCTGGGCAGAGCCCCAGCTGCAGCATCTGTGATGGGGCCAGGGTGGCACCATGAGCCCCAGGTTCCCATCCTGGCAGTCTGACGGGAGAAGCACAGCCAGCCCTGGGGCTCCTGGGCACCTGGCAAGTGCTGGTCATGAAGCAGGTGGCTGACAGCTTCTCTCCCCCCTAGTATTTTGTGCATGCATCTAAGGCATACTACTGGATTGGAGGAAAATCTCCTTATATGGCAAGGAGACCTATGTGGATGGAGACCAAACATTCCTCGTAAGTGCAAGAGCCCTTGGCACAAGCCCCTGCCCTTCTGCCATACTAGAAAGGTGCTGTTCTGCCCCTGTGACACCCCGCAGYAAAAGGGTTGATGGGCTCCCCTGAGCAGTGCCCCAAGGGAGGGGGGTGAGGGTAGAGCCGAGCTCTGGGGTGCAGTGCCAAATATCCAAGTGGTAGAGAAGAAGAGCAGGAGGAGGAATGGGACGCTTCCTCAGGCTGATCTCTGTGTCAGGTGCCTTGCCTGCCCCAGCAGCACTGGGATCTATGGGAAGTGGTGTCCATGGTGAGGAGGCTGTCACTGCTGCCCTCTTTCCTAGGAAACGCCATATTCCAGACTGCTGGTCACTAGTCCGCGGGGAAATGTGGAACCAGCCATGTGACAAACCCTACCCATGGATCTGCGAGAAATCCCCAAACCTGAGCAGGGCACCTGAGACTCGTCCTCTTTTTCTGGCCAAGGGCTGACTGCTGCCAGCCCRGCTCCATCCCGGGACTCGGGACCAGGAGCTGGATGTGCGCCCTGAGATCCCRTCCCCGGTGCACGCTTTGCCTCAATTGCATTGAAAAACTGCTGGGGAAAAGTGTCTCTGTTTTAAAGCAAGGATTATGGAAAACAGACCTTATTCCCCTCCCCCACACTCATGCAAACACATTTTATACTGCTTTTATACTGTTCCACTGCACGTTCCTGTGTGCCCTGGCCAATGCAGCTCCAGTGCAGAGCCCAGCTCTCACCTTCTTTGTTACCCCAAGGCTGCCAGGGATGCAGGATCTGCCATTTGCATATTTTTGGAGCTGGGAATGACACACTGATGTCCTCCACCCGTCCATTTCGGGGAGACCTGTGGATTTACAGCCTGTCCCTTCTCTCAGCATTGACAGCTCTCGTCCTGCCCTTTCTTCTGCCTTCATCACCTGCCCARGGCTGGGTCCTGCCTGGAAAGGGTGCTGGCAGTGGGGCCATCAGCATGAGAAAATGCTGGGAAGCCCAGAGACCATTTAGGAAGTGGGGGAGTGCTGGGGAGCTTTGAGAACATGGTGGATGAATGAGGAAACTCTGGACCCAAGGGAGGAAAACGAGGGCAATGAAGAGCCTARGATTGTGGGAGGTGAATGTGGGAATCCTGAGACCATGGCAAGAAAGGGAGCAGCGTGGAACTGCAAATGAGGATGGTTCTGAAAAAATGGAGGTGCACTGACAGGACAGTGGGAGAGAGGAAGGAGCCCTAGGGAGACTTGGGAACAAGGGGAAAAGGGAGACTCCTTCCACCAAGGGGGAAAGATCCCTAAGAATGTGGGACCTTATCTGCCAAAGGAGGGTGATGAGAGACCCCAGTCCAGGACCCAGGGTGACCGTCCCTGCCTCAGTCAGTGTTTCTGCACAGAGGGGAATGTGTGGGGAACCATTTTGCTGAGCTGGACCTGCGGCAGCCAGCACAGCTTCACCACAAGTCCCGCCCAACCAACCCAGCGCCCTTCTACAATGGAGTGATTGCACCAGTGAACAAGGGAAGGGCTGCACGTGTGCCATCTGTCAGACTTCTGTRAAGCCTCCAACACAGTACTCCTCTAAATTTGAGATAAATGGATTCAATGGGTGAACTGTTCAGTGGAAAAGGTTGGACAGCTCCATCCAGAAGATAGTGCTCAGTGGCTCCATGTCCTCATTAGACACTGGTGATGATGTTGGCCCTCAGGATTCCCCTTGGGATCTATGTTACTCGGTACTTTTGTCAACAATGTGAACAGCGGGATCAACTGCACCCTCAGCAAGTTTGGAGATGACACCAAGCAGAGGTGGTTTGACACACCTGAAGGACAGGATGCCACCCAGAGGGACCCAGACAAGCTCTAGAAGTGGACCCGTGGGAACATCATGAGGTTTAACAAGGCCAAGTGCTGGTGCTGCACCTGGGCTGGGACAACCCCTGGCAGCAGCACAGGCTGGGCATGAACAGCCCCAGAGCAGCCCTGCCCAGAAGGGCTTGGGGGTGCTGTGGGTGAGAGGCTGCACATGGCCCAGCCATGGCACTCMCAGCCCAGAGAGCCAAACGTGTCCTGGGCTGCATCCAGAGCCCCGTGGGCAGCAGGGCAGGGAGGGGATTCTGCCCCTCTGCTCTGCTCTGCTGAGACCCACCTGGAGCACTGCATCCAGCCCTGGGCTCMCAGCACAGGAGGGACAGGGACCTGCTGGAGYCAGCCCAGAGGAGRCCACYAAGGTGATCAGAGGAGATGGAGCATCTGTRCTGYGAGGAAAAYTGGGATTGTTCAGCCTGGAGAAGAGAAGGCTTAAGGGAAAACTTACTGTGGCCTTCCACTACCAAAAATGGCTACAGGAARTCTGGAGAGAGACTTTACACAAGGCTTAAGCAAAAGCACAAGGGGAAATGGCTTCAGACTGAGAGGGCAGCTCCTAGGAGAGCTTCCACAGAAGGAGGCTGGTGGAGCCAGCCCAATGGCAAGGCTGGGACAGGATTGCAGGTCCCCTACAATCTCAGCTGTCATGCAAAGCAAAGACTTGCTGTGTCTGGCTTGTCCTGGAGAGTCCAGATGTCCTCCCTGCTCCCAAAGCCCTGAGCTCCAGCCCCCACTGCCCACAGTGTCTCAGTTGCCACTGCAAGGACACACTGCAGATCCCATCCAGCCGCTGGTCCATGCTTTCCCTAAGCTGGGTCAGCATGGCTGCTTACTTGCCCATCTTGAAATGTGGCTTCTCCTTTCTTCCCAGCTGCAGGATTTGCAGTTTTACCCACTCCACTATCAGCCGGCTCCCATCAAACCATTTCTCCAGGCCTCTCTGTACCCACTCCTGCCCTCCAGTGTACACATCACTGGTGTGGTATTGCCCCCCAGCTGCCTGAGGCCACCCCTTACCCACCATCCAGTGCACTGATGAAGGCTCCAAGGAGCACAAACCCCAGGATCAACCCTTCAGCGACTGCATTCAGGGGAACAGGGGTGTTTCTGACACCCCCTGCCGCCCTCACACCATGCAGGTTTTCCACCCACACTCTTCTCCTCTACTCCTGACCTCATATATCCCCACTTTGCCAGTGAGGAGACCATGGAAAACCAAGTCCCAGACCGGAAAGGTTCGTGATAAACATCCCCCATTGCTCTCCCCTTATGCACAGCCCACTGCTGCCGCAGCAGCAGGCAGGTCAGACAGGCATTGCCTGCCCTTGGTAAATCCTGCCTGGATTTCCCCATCCCCACTGGCTGGTCGCATGCCCAGGAGCTGTGCTGCATCTTTCTCCTGGCATCGAGGCAGGGCAACAAAGCTCAGCTCAGGACAGGTGATGCAGGGATAAGAAAGGGCAAGACAGGAGCCAGTGGCAGAGGCAAGGGGCAGCCAGGAGAACTAAGAGYGTCCTCAAAGGGACTCAGTGACAGCATCTTACCCACCTTCACCAAACCTCCCCCAGTGGAAGGCAGCAGAGTGGGCTGGAAGGCTGGTACAGATGTCCCATGCTGAGGAACACCTCTGCTCCAGGCAGCTGGGCCTGCAAGGCACAGGTAGAGATGCAGATGGAAAAGCAGATTGAGCTCGGGGTGGGAGCCTGAGGCAAACCGCTGTGAGCTGCCAGCCTGGGGATAGCAAAGGGCAGKAAGATGAGCAGTGCCAGACAGATACAGGGACACTGAGAGACACTGCAGGAGGCAGGAACTGCTGACCTTTTGCATAATGAAGGAGAGGGATGAGGACAGCAAGGTGGATGGACACAGAGAGGGGGCAGGAGAAGAGAGGAAGAGGAGCAAGGCTTGAGCACAAGCAGACATTGAGGGGATAAAAGCCCAGGTGTTCCTTCGTTGGGCATCCCTCCTCAGAGGAACCATCTCGGGCTGTTTCTGTGTTACTGTGCTGTGAATAAATGGCTTTGTGGAACGAGACATCTGAGAATCTTCCATGGGAAGCCTGTGACAAGATGAGTGCCCATGGACCCCCCTGCCATGGTCCCACTGCCATCACCCAGTGCTCACCCTCTGCTGGGGCATCCCTGGGGCAGTGAACGCAGCTGGGTTCCACCCAGGCTGGCCACGGCCAGCACCAGCCCCAGCAGCAGGGTCTTGCAGTGAATGTCACCCTCACTGGGGTGTGCAGGGCACAGGGGGCAGCGAGCAGGGCCTCAGCACACTGCAGGGCAGTGTGGGCCCCACCCTGAGCCATGCAGGCAGCTCAGCAGCCCAGGAAGGAGCCCAGGTTCTGTCCTTCTCCATTGTGGTCAGGGGGCAGACTGTGGCTAAGACCATACTGCATGAAGACACCTCTTCATATGCACAAAAGCAGAAGTAGTTGCTTTATTTGCAAAAAGTCTTTTCCTGCATGTATTCTCATTTTAGGGGGTGGGGGGTGAATGACCTCCCTCCCGCTGTGTGTTGTGAAGAGCCCAAGCCCCTGGGTACAGGCCACAGCAGGGCTGCCCTTCCCCTTGCATCGCCTTGCACCTCCCAGCGCTGCTCAGGCTGACAGGCTGCCCTGGCTGTGGGGCTGGGTCTTTAGCATGTGCTGGGAGGGAGTCCCAGCGAGGTCTGTGCCAGAGCTGCAGGCTGCTGGAAAAACCCAGTGGTCTGCGCCAAAACCAGAACAGCCTCTGGGACCAAACAACTCCAAATCAAGCCCTAGCAGGCCTTTTAGGCTCTCACACATCACCCAAAGTGAGGATGTTTGCTGGAAACTCTTCAGGCTGGGCAGGCACCAGCAAACAAGTGCTGCTCAGCCCAAGTCCTCCATGGGATGCAGAGGCAAAGGGTCACCTCTCAGCASCATGACCCAGGAAGCAAAAGCCCCAGGAAACCAGCAGGACCAGAAAGCCCAGAGCTTTCATGKGGCCTGTGCCAGCCTGCACAGGAGCTGCTGCTGAACGCTGCCATGGGGCCATGGGGACRATTGGATTCCTGCTGGCTCAATGCTGGCTCCAGCAACAGGATGCAATTTCCCACTTGTGAGTGATGCCATCGAGTCTGAGAGCTGGAGGATGCACCTCCATCCTCCCACCCCCACACCCCAAAGCCAGCTGCAGATATTGGCAGGATTTATTGGCAAAGTGCAGAGTTCTGGAGGGTAAAGAGGTCTGTGCCAGGAGGCAGCAGAGCCTGGGAATGCCCATGGCCTGGGGTCAGGCAGGGAACAGGGTGGTGGCACAGGCTGGGGGTCACCACGGCCATCAGGGCCTCACACAGCTGTAGGTGGTGTTTCCCCAGAGGAAGGCAGGAGGCGAGGACTGGAGCCACTGCACGGTGGCTGCACTCTGCTTGCAGACCCATCTGAGGGCATCTGTGCAGGCACCACCTAAAAGTCCCAAGCCTGACACCCTGCCACAGGCCTGGAAGGACCTGGTGTAGCGCTGGACTGGGAAGATCCTGCAAGGGAGAGAGCGGGCTGAGATGGGATGGAACTGGGGCTGTCCCATCAGCAGCTCCTGCAGCCAGGGATCAGACATGGCACAGGGATGCTGTGGGAGCAAAGTTCACCCTCTCCATGGGGCACAATCTCCTGTCAGCCTCTTCCCAGTTTGGCCACATGCCCTGATACCCCCAGCCCCATCACTCACAAAGTACCTCCAGGTCAATCCTAGCCGGGCTGAGCACAGACCAAATTGGGACCCTGCTCTTGCAGAATTCCCCGCAAACCCAAGCAGAGTGTGGGCMCCAGGGTCAGGCCCCTGCTAAAAATGCCCCTTCCCTAAAATGCCCCAAGACAGCCACGGGAAGAAAAGAGGTGGCCAAAATATGGATCACATCCCTGCATGCCTGTCCCCACCACCACCCCGAGCCCTGATGAGGGACCTGTAGCACACCCAGCTGGGAACAAGCTGATAACCTCACCATTCCAGTGTGGTGCCATCCAGCCACTTCCAGTCAGACCKGAAGCCGTCCTGCTTCAGCCCCACATGGAAGGCGTCCATGTTAGCTGTGCGCACCAGGAACGCCTGGCACAGGAGAGAACCCACATGAGCCCCTGGGGACACCCAGCCCAGCCACAGGCTGGGGTTGTACAGCACAGATGGGGGCTGTGCTGTACGGGCATTGCCAGCTCCCTGCCTGGAGCCTGTGCCAGGCTTCGGGACACGGGCTGGGAAGCTGAGACAATGCTGTGCCTGCTGAGGGACCGTGAGGYGGCCACCAGGACAGCCCAGTGCCCACAGGGAGTTGGCAGGGTGCACTCACCAGGGTGCTGTTGGCTTGGATGGTGACCAGCTGTGCCCCTCTGGAGCAGCAGTCCTCTCTGCTCTGCTCCCAGCTCTTTCTGGCAGAGGAGAAGTAGTAGCACTGCCCCGCATCCCAGAGCCAGCCAACCGGGCAAAACTGGCACTGCCCTGCACACCAGAAACACCCAGGTGGGGTGGGACAGCTGGCCAGGGCTGCTGCCACCAGCCCCAGGGACCAGGAGAGTGACAGTGGGCAGTCAGGGCACCGACCAATCCATCATGTTCATTTGTCTGCCCCCACTCTGCATTTGCCCTCGTTTGTGAGCCCAGCTCCAACTTTCCAGCCCCAGAGCCCTGGGAAGAGGGGCTAGTTACAGGAACATCCTGGAACTGAGCACGGCAGGGAGCTGCAGGTTTGGGGAGGTGATACAAACACAGTTTACAAAGTGCTGGGAGCTCAGATAAGATTTCAGCTGCACCAGAAGCTGATGTCATCTGGCACRGGGATGCTGGTGGCATCCATGAGCCTGGTGCTGGTGGCGTGCCCACGTAACACTGAGCTGTCTGGGGTCATCTCTTCTGAAGGGGTCTCAGCAGTTCAGCCTGTTCAGCAGTGCTGGGGCAGACTCCACACCCCAAGCTGTGGGACAGGCAGTAAAGGTGAAGGAATATGTAGGGAGAGAGCTCCGGGAAACATCCTCGAGTAGGGACAGATCCTGCTGCTTGAAAGCAGCCGTAAGGCCTTTTCCAAACCTYACCCAGGAGCCCACCAGGCTCTCTTACCTCCCAGTGTCTGTTTCCCATAGCTGGGGCTCTCCTCTATTCTCCAGAGACCGTCTGTGCAGCTTGTTTGTTGTTGCACTAAATCTGCAGCAGAAGAGCACAGCTGTGTCCTAGCAACTCTGGGCTCCTGCTGCCCAGAGCAGCACCCAGTGCCCTGCCCCACAGGACAGCCTCGTGGCTGCGGGTGAGGTGTCCCCTGCTTTAGCTACACCAAGATAAGGTCCTTGCAGATTTTGCTGTGCCTGGGAGCCCTGCACGCAGCAGGCTTTTGGGGAAAGTGCTGCTGCCTTTCAGTAYCAGTATCAGTGCCCTCCCTCCCATCTTTCATTGCCACCTGATGCAGTGGCTTTTCCCAAGCCCACGCTGTCGCCCCGGCTTCCTTTTCCAGCCACGTAGGTGGTGTCTCGCCTCACCAGTTCTCCTGCTTGCCCCAGAGCCCGTGATGCCCTCAGCCCCAAGCAGAAGCACCCAGCTCCACGGGGAAGCCACAGCTCAGCCCYGTTTGGGTACAAGGGCTGTGGTGCCAGCCCTGACCCCAGGGCCCCCCCTGCAGAGATCTGGGCACTGCAAGGCTGGTACTTACAGTGGAAACTCAGGCTGACAAGGATGATCTGTGCCAGTAGGAGCGTCAGGGAGAGGAGGCCCAGGCTCAGGGCTGCCCAGCACCAGGGCAGGCGCACTCGCTGCTGGGGAGCTGAGAAAAGGAGCTAACATAGACCGGGGTGGGCGAGGGGGAGGACGGACATTTTGGAGGGAGCAGTGGGGAGCCTTGAGCCAGGAAATGTCTGTGAATCCCAGGTGGAATGTCAGGAGACACTGGGGGAGCCTGGGAAAAGTGGGGGAGAAGAGCCCGTTCGCAGCAGCTTGATTGTCCTAGAAATTATCTCCGTGCACGCAATGCTCGGTGAGATTGGGAGGAGAGCMGAGGGGAAGCGTCTGTGCTGTGGCACGGGGGTGCAGAGGGCATTCCCTGCCTTCGAACCCCTCCTGCCCCCCACCCCAAGAGTAGGCAGTCTGCAACAGGGCTGGAGAGGAGCTGTCTGAGAGAGGACACCCAAAAAGAGGGAGCGGGTGGAGCAGGACTGGGAGCACATTTCTGGGGAAGGCAAGGGGGGCTGCAGGAGGGCAGGGAACCCACTGAGAGAGTGGGGGGCCGTTACCTGGTGTGGGGGGAAAGCGCAGGTCGGCATACATGACACCCTCGTCCATCCCTTCCGTGCTCTCCTGCTCTGCAGCCCTCAGGGGCAGCGACAGCCCTTTCCCAGCCCAGCCTGTCAGACGGCTGTGATGCAAAATGGAAAGTGTCACTTCCTGGTGGGGTCCCCAGAGGCACCACCTGGCACAAAACCCGGGGGGCTGGTGGGGCTGCCGGGCACTGGGGGCGAGGGGCAGCCCTGTGGAGGCCAGCATTCCAGGATCCCGGCAGGAGGGAACCGCACACTCCCGGCTTGGGGGCAGCCAGCAGCGGGAATGGCTGCTGGCTCAAACATGCAGCCAGGGCTGGGCTGGRCAGCCACGTCAGGCAGCTGTAAAGGACCGCAAAGGTCATGTCCTCCCAAGCCCCCTGCCGAGGACAGGGACACCCTCCGCTAGACCAGGCTGACTATAAACACATCCAGGGATGGGGCATCAACWGCTTCCCTGGACAGCCTGTGCCAGTGCCTCACCATCTTCATAATAATTTCTTCCTAAAACAGGAAAAGTCATATGGGAAGCAGCTGAGGTCACTTTGTTTATTCAAGCCTGGAGAAAGGGASACCTCGTCACAGTGTACAAGAGGAAGCAGAGGGGCAGACACTGATCTCTTCTGTCTGGTGACCAGTGACAGGTGACAGGAGGGGTTTAGGTTGAATATTAGGCAAAGGTTTCTCACCCAGAGGGTGGCTGGGCGCTGGAACAGGCTCCCCAGGGAAGTGATCACAGCACCAAGCCTGACAGAGTTCAGGAAGTATTTGGACAATGWTCTCAGGCACAYGGGGGGATTGTTGGGGGTGTCCTGTGCAAGGAGTTGGACTTTGATGATCACAGTGGGTCCCTTCCTATTCAGGAAATTCTGTGATTCTGTGATGAATATCWAAGCTAAACCTGCCCTCTGGCAGTCTGAAGCCATTCCTCCTTCTCCTATCACACACCCTTGCAAAAAGTCCCCCTGCACCTCTCTTTAATCCTTCTGGTACTGGAAAGCTGCTTAAGGTCTCCCCAGAACCTTCTYTTCTCCAGGTTGAACAAGCGTGGCTGTTTCAGTCTGATCTGCCCTAGGGACTGCAAGGGAAGACTGGGCATCCTCGGGACACAGGGCACATTCCCACGCCCGTCTCTCCAAGGAGCAAGGCCACGGGGTGTTTGCTTACAAGCCCCTTTTTTTTGCACGCGGCTGCAGCTGCATCTCAGCCCTGGAAAATGGGGGGTTTGGGGYGCTCCTTCCCCCGCCTCAGCCTCCAGGGCTGCCGTGGTGTCTCCCGGTGCCGTGCCCCCGTTCGGGGCAGCGGCAGAGCCSCCCCGCACCCGGCAGCCGGCGGGCACGCCACGACCCCGCTCCGAGCAGCGSCTTTCGCGGCGGGAGGATGTCCCGTCCAGGACTACGTTTCCCAGCGGCTCCTCCCGGGGCTGCACATGCTCCATGCGGCTCCCGGCGCCTCCCGGCAGCTCCCGGCGCGGCGCCCGGTGCGGCGCAAGGGCGGTCGGTGCCGCTCCCGGTGCCGCTCCCGGTGCGGCGCTGCCCGGCGCGGCTCCCGGGGCAGCCACCGGGGCGGCTCCCGGCCGTTCCCTGCGCAGCTCCCGGCGCGGTTCCCGGAGCGCCTCCCGGTGCCGCCCCCGGCGGGGCATCCTCCCGGTGCGCCCCCGGGAGCGCGCGGCCGAGCGATCCCGGGCGCCGCGCCCCGGGCCGGCAGCATGCCCCGCGGGCGAGCCTGGACGCAGGCGGAGGTCAGCAGCCTGCTGTCGCTGGTGAGGGGCTCGGGGGAGGCCGCGCTGCTCATGGCCTCCACGTCGCGCCCCAACGAGGCGCTGTGGCAGGAGATCTCCCAGGGGCTGGCGGCCGCCGGCTACGGGCGCAGCGTGGCCCAGTGCCGCTCCAAGTGGAAGGCGCTCAAGCAGGCTTTCCACTCGGAGCGGGAGACGCGCCGCAGGGCAGGACAGCACTCGTCCCGGCTGCCGCCGCACTACCGAGCCATGAAGAGCATCTGGAAGGCGGCGGGGCGGCCCGTGTTTGGCGAACGGAGGATGCCAGGTGGGTGCCTGGTGGATGCCAGGTGGGTGCCGGGGACGGGCGTGTGGGCTTAGGGTGGCTGGACGTGGGGTGCTGGTGGAGCACCGGTGCTATGTGAACACCCAGAGTTTGTTGATGGTCWTTCTTTTTCCCCTAGACGTGGCGAAGCTGCCCTCCAGAAGGCGCAGGTCATCCCTTGCCACACGCTCTCCATCCTCACCAGAGGCACCAGGTACCCGTGGGCTCAGGCAGCTGGAGTGGGGCTTGTCCTGGCTGCGGGGTGGCGGGCACCCCTGTTCCCCCAGTTACTGAAGCTCTTTTCTGCACCCCTTCCCCTCCTCCTGCAGAGCACGGCGTTGATGGGGACAGCCCCAGCACGCTGCTGTCACCGATGCTGCAGCGTGCCAAGGACGAGCCAGAGAACCGTAAGTACTGAGCTGCCGTGCTGTGCTGAGCTGCATGGCTCCAGCCATGGCTCCAGCCCGAGCCCATGCCAGCATGGAGGGAATGGGAGGCTGAGAGGATCAGGARATCCATCACATGTCCCTCAGCGGGGATGGTCAACGATGGGTGTGTTTGGACTTCTGTCTCCACAGGCTTTGGCTCCAAACCAGCCCCAGAGCATGTGGGGATGGGGATGGCTGGGATAGGGCAGGAGGGAGCGCCAGCCTGAGGGCATGGCAAAGCTGCTGGCTGCCCTAGGGCAGATCATGAAGCGAGAGGTCTGGAAGGGGCAGTGGCCTTGATACAGCTCAGGGATCTTGTGGCTGGTGCCATTGCAGGGCATGTGACTCCCTTCCTTCTGGCAGTTCCTGGCTCCTCACTGGCCCGGTAACACCATAAAGCGTCAGATGAGTTTGGGCTGTGTGTGAGGGCCAGAGCTGCCTGCAGCTTCCCTGCCCTTCAGCACACCCACCTGCAGGCCCCTCACTGCTYACACTCGTGGGGATCTGGCCCTGAGGTGATGCAGGATACATCCCTGAATCTGGTTTGCGTGGSCGCCCCAGCCATCTTCCCACACAGGGTAACTACCTTCTGTCTCCCCAAATTCCCCCTGCAGTTTCAAGTGGATGTGGGATTCTCCTTCTCTTCCAGTCCTAGTGTGTTGTGTAGCGTTGCTGCGCGCTGCTCCACCGCTGCTGCCTTCCAGCCCAGAGGTGGCTGCATTGCAGCGGTGGGTGAGTGACTCCTGCTTTTGTACCTAGCTCTGAAGTGCTTTGGGGCCCTGCAGGACGCTCTGGAGCTGTGGCTAGGGCACGTYAGGCTGAGGGGCTGGCCGGGGCAAGCTGGGCAGACCCCAGGCTGGTGGTGGTCCACCAGCAGGTCCCTTCAGAAGGCGTATCTCTCCTCTCTGCTTTCTCCCAGCAGCTGGTGGGGAACACATTGCTGGAGTGCCACCTGCACCCCCTGCCATGCCACGTAAGGCTTTCCTTGCCCCGCTCAGCCCAGTAAACCCCCTCAGCCCCACAAGCAGGGTCTGATATGGTTCTCATTGCAGACACCGGTTGCTGCTTCTCTGCCCTCTCCCTCCATGGTGAGTACCATGCCCCAGCTACCATGCTTGTGTGCCCTRGAGCAGGAGGTGGCTGCAGCTCACAGGCTCTATCTGCTCTCCTTCCAGGCTGTCACACTGACCTGAAGCAGGAAGGAGCTGAGGGAAAGGCCAGTAAGTGTCTCCAGCTTTGAGTGAGTCCTCGTGCTCCAGGGCACAGCTCCATCCTGTCCTGCCAGTGAGAAGGGCACAGGCTCCCAGAGGCAGTGCCTTCCCAGGGCTCTGTGTCGTAGTCAGGCTAAATTTGGATGTCTCCATCACTCTTGTTGTTTGCTCCATGCCAAGCTTTCGTGACAGGTTTTCCTGGTGAGACATCCCTGGGGATGGGAAGAGGAAACCAAGTGCAGCCACTGGCTACTGCAGCCACAGGCTCCCATGGGACAGCAGCCATGAGTGAGCAGCCAGCAGCAGGTGAAGATGAATCAGACACAAGCCTGCATGGTGCGTGCTCCCTGCAGCTCCAGGGCAGCCTCACAGGGAGCTCTCGGAGCCGTGGTGAGGTGCCACTGACCCCTCTCTCACTGCAGGGTCTGGCGTGGCAGGCTTGCTCCAGAATGTCCAGCAACTGCTGGTGCAGATCCTGCAGACATCGCGGCAGCAGCAGGCACTACTGGAGAGCCTGGCCAGCGACACCGTCTCCCACCTCCACCTCCTCTCTCACAGCCTCGTGCAGGTGGGCGAGACCCTGCACCAGCTCCTGCTCCGGCCACAGACCCATCCTGGCCCCCCTGGCCACTATGTCCCCCACATGCCCCTTTTTGAGGGTGGCTCCAGAGTGCCCTGCTCCCCCGGTGCTCCCCACACTTCCCGAGATCACAAAGAGGAGCTTCAGCTGTCCCCTGATGCCAAGTGCATCCCCCCCTGAGTGCCACCATCACTGGCCCCAGGAGCAGCAGCTTTGCTACAGAGCCATGGCACAAATCTTTATATCAGAGGTTCCAGATATTTTGAAAGTTTATACTAGAGAGACATTTAATAAAATTAAAAATAGCTTTTCTACYAGCGATGGCAACTGACCAATTCTTTCCCTCTCTCTGGGGAATGTTCCCCTTCTCACTTTCGAGATGAACGTGAGGGGAACTCGGCTATTTACAGACTCAGAGAAACTCCCAGCCCACACAGCACGGGGCAGATGTACTTTTTTTACCCTTTACAGCAGCGCCTGGGGTGGGCATCAGATGTTCCTGGGAGATGTGCTGCCGTCTGTGGAGCAGAGCAGGGCCACTGCCAGGAGTGGAGGCCAGGAAGCCCAGGCTGCATCCTTCTCCAGGGGAGGAGGCTGGGATGGGTGATGCTGTGCTGGGGAGGCAGYGTGTGCAGCAGACACGGTCCCTTAGTGTCCAGGTCCTTGGCAGGTTTTTTCCAGGGGACAATCTGGGGCTTTCGCAGCCTGGGCTTGCTCTGGTGAGGCCCTCCTGCTCCAGGAGGGATCCTCCTGCTTCAGTACATGGATCATCATCAAGGTAGCAGTAGCTGCAGGCATACCATGATGTGTGCCTGGAGAAGGGACTTCTCACTCACACCTGGACTGCCCACCTTCACCAGTTTGTGCACAGCCTCCATGGGGATGGGGCAGTGTGCTGTCTGCCTCCAGAATCGCTGCCACATCCAGGGAGAGGAAGTGCCATGATGTAGGCATCATGAAAATGGTTATGCCATCCCAGATGCCACGTGCTGGAGGGCTRGCAGCTGGCCTGCCACTTCTCCCAGAAGAGGAGGGACACTGTGCAGAGGCCAGTCCATGCCCAGCCAGAAAGGTGGGCAAGGAGTCCATGTTGAAGCAGTTGTCATCCCAGTTTGAGGATGTATGGATGTATGGATCTGCTCATCACTGCCTGGGTGACCTGCATGACCTTCAGGGTGAGGTTTCAGTACATGTCCCTGTGACTCCCCAGCTAGATGTCCCTAAACTCCTGCCCTTTCCACTGCACACCCTGGCCCACTGCCTGCCCCACCGTCTTCCAGGAGCTTGCCAGGGCACCCCACATCTTCCAGGTGCACACAGCAGCTGGCTGGAGCACCGACATGTGGCCAAGCTGTGCAGAGAGACCAGGGACACAGTCACAGGGCCCGACAGCAAGGTGGCACGGGGACAGCAGGTGTCACAGCAGCAGTAAGCAACAACATCACAGCCCAGACATCACCCAGCAGGGGAGAACCATGGGCAGGTAATGCTGGAAAGCCCATGACCCCCCTGGCACTGTCCTCACCCCCTGCCAGCTGTGCACCCTGGGTGGGAGAGAAAGACATGCCACAGAGACCTCGTGATGCAGTGGGCAGGGAGCTGGGGTCTSTGGGGGCTGCTGGCATCAGGGCCAGTCCTGGTGGGCACGATGCTCCCAGCACTGCATACAAAACATCCTCTGTGCTCCCAAGCAGGAGCAGAAACCGCCTGGCTGCTGGCCAGCAGCTCTGGCCCCAAGCCCCACGGTGATGGGGCTGCTGCCTGCAAACGTCTCTGCCCCGGATTTCTCTTCCTGGGACCTATCAGGGCGGGCAAAGAGAAGAGGAGGGTGGGATCTCCCTTCCTGAGCCCTGCTGCTTGCCCTGGGGAAGCTTCAATGGCTGGGCTGTGGTTGTCCATGCTCCACACTGACCTTGTCGTGCTCCCCATCATTCCACCGATTGTCCTGTCGTGCTCCCAGCCAGCCTGCTGTGATCCCCGTGATCCCACCACACTCCCCAACACCCTGGCCTGCTCCCTGCCATTCCGCCATGCTCCTCACTTGAGTCTACACCTACTCCTTCCATCCCTGGGGCACCACAGCACCAATCCTTCAGCTGTGGGGTGCTGGGGCAGTGGCTGGGCTGTCCCCTCTGCATTCGGGAGGTGAAGGGAGTGAGGGGTGCTCTGAGATGGGGCTGCARGAAGGGGCTGGCTGCTGAGGAGGGCGGTGCTGCAGCAAGGACTGGGGATGGGCGATGGGGGGGCTGTCCTGGGGGCTGCAGGTCGGGGGTGCAGGGGGTAGCAGCAGAGGGGCAAGTGGGACACAGCGATGGGGGGTACTKGGAACCGGGATTTCCACAGAGTGGCGTGCAACGGGGTGCAGGGAGAGGCGCAGGGGGCACAATGAGGGCTGCAGTGAGGCGCGCATTGAAGGGAGCAGCGCGGGGGAAGTATGGAGGGCAGGGGATGGCAGTGAACGGTGCAGGGGGCGCAGTGAGAGGCTCAGGGCGTTGCCGTGAGGTGCMGTSAGCGGCACTGGAGGGTGCAGGGGGCGCAGTGAGAGGCACAGGGGGTGCAGTGAGGTGCAGTGAGAGGCACTGAGGGTGCCCGGGGTGCAGTGAGGGGTGC
>JACDOX010000617.1:67272-85733 GCA_014549065.1 Cardinalis cardinalis
TGCAGTGACGGGTGCCGGGGTTGCAGTGAGGGGTGCCGGGGTTGCAGTGAGCGGTGCAGGAGGGTGCCCGGGGCGCAGTGAGGGGTGCCGGGAGCGCAGAGCGGCGCAAAAGGGACGCACGGCGGGGCGGGGCGAGCACAGGGATCGCAGTCTCCGGGGCGCAGCTCCCGCCTGCCCGTGCGGGGCGTGGCCTGGCTAGAGTGACAGCTCAGCGACCAATATGAACTCAGAAATGGAGGATGGGCGGGTCCAACCGGGCACACCACCCAATGGCAGAGGCCGTGCAGGGGAGGGGGCGGGGCTCCATGACGCCACGGGCGGGGCATGCCCGGTGCGGCTCCCGCGGAGGGTCCGCAGCCCGGCCCGGCCCGGCGGGGCTGTGGCGTCGCCGCCCCCGCGGTGTCCCCGTGGCGAGGGGCGGCCCCAGCGGCACCCGCGGGCTGTGGGCAGCGGGGCTGTCCTGCCGGGGCGCTCGCACGGCTCCCTGTGCTCCCTGTGCACGCCTGCCGTGCCCCCGGCTTCCCGTGGCCCTGCTCCCCTCCGGCTGGGGCTCGGGGCGGCGCCGGGGGGCGGCGGGGCAGGGCTGCAGCCCAGTCTCTCCCCAGCGAGCCGCGGGTGCTGGGGTGCAGTGCAGGCTCCAGCAGGCGTATGGGGCTGGCACAAGGGGATGCGGGTGTGGCAGGGTCTGAGATAGACGCAGCCCTCGCCTTTCCTGGGGGTCTCCRTCACAAGCCCTGCCTGCTGAGACCCCCCCCCTCCAGGCACATGCAATGTCTGCGCTTGGGGGCTGGAGTGACAGCCAGGAGAGCACAGGGAATAAAGGGTGGGCTGCTTCTGGGGCATGCAAGATCTTCTGCAGGCTAGAAATACAAGGGAAAGCAACCAGCGTGTTCAGCAGGATTTCAGTGTTGCTGTTTAGTGGCCGTGGGGCCTGGAGGATGCTGCTCTGGGCAGCCTGGGCATACGAGTCCTTCTGCCTCTGTCACACACAGCAGCTTGGCCAGGGCAGCTGAAACAAAACAGCCAGGGCAGCTGGAATGGATCCCTGGGGTAGTGGAGGCTTGGTGGGGGAGGATTTTTCCTCGTTTTTAATGGAGGATTTATTCTTGTTTTTAACCCATTCTGGAGCAAGTCAAAGCTGTACCGCCCTCCTGATCCTCTCCCTCCTGCATGGCCTGCCCCATGTCCAGAGCCCCTGTTCAATGTCTAGAAGAACTGAAATAATAAAGCTGTTACCCGCCAGTGGCAGCAAGCCCTTTKCCCCTGTGCCTCGCTCCCAGCCCGCACCCTGTAACCTGGAGGTGATGCTCTGAGCCCGCCTGAGCCCAGCCCCGTSTCACAAACCTGGGGTACAGCTAGTGTGACCCGAATGGCTGCCCTGAGAGCAGTTTTGGGCTGTGTCTGCAGTTGCCTGCGAACAGCTGAATGCTCAGTCCTGTGTCTTCCCCACTGCATCAGCCGCTTCTCTTCTCTTTCCTGTCCCAAAGAGTGCCCCAAGGCCTGGGGTGACCTGCTGAGGGGTACACAGAACTCCTGGCCACAGCTCACCCTGCAGCCCAGCTCCARTGGCCACCCTGATAAAGCTCCTGGACACAGCAAAAGCACGAGGTATTGGCACTAGGAACGGGACAAGGCTCTTGAGCCTTATGAAGTCATTCTCATAATCTCCAAATATTGAAGGAGAGGTGTAGCAAGGTGGGGGTGACTCCCCCCCAGCACCCTGTGCACACACCACCCCTGCATCCTCACCTCAGTCCTCTCTCCCAGGCTACTGGGTGCCCAACCTGCTGCCCAGGATGGGCCTGCAGCCACTCAGCGTGGGTGTCTGGGTTCTCAGGCAACCCAGCTGGCCTTTGGCCCCTTCTCTACTGCACTTTCTTCTAAAAACATGATGTTTTTCAATAGAAATGGAATCASTTTCACCAGCAGCTCTTAGTTCTTCATGTGTGGGACAGAAGGCAATGACAGAGTGTTTAGGCTCATGGACGTGACCTGAAGGTCTCACACACCACAAAACAGCACCCAGAATCTCCCCCACCAAACACCCATCCAGATGAGATGCAGCACAGCGTGGATTAGGCAGAGGTATAATTCCAAAATCCAGAATTTAAGTGAAGCAGGAGAGGGTGTCTAAGGACAAGGAGAGGTGGCTGCTTTGATGTGTATCAGGATGTTTATCTTGATATCAAAAACCCTAGTTCTCTTTTTTAATGAAGTGGCTCCTCCCTTTGAAGTGGATCCTCCTGTGCTGTGCATGGCTGCGGCCCAGGGAGATCCTGCACAGACTTCACCCTCCTCAAATGTTAATTTTTCTCTTGTGATTTGCCTGAAAACTGTGAGACCAAAGTGAAAACTCAGGGATGAGAGCAGCCGAGCTGCCTTTGGACCTGTCAGACAGAGGAGAGGGTCAGACAGATTTTTGAAGGCAGGTTGAAGGCAGGGTGAGACAGAGGACGGGGTCAGACAGATTTTTGAAGGCAGGTTGAAGGTGGGGTGCAGGGAGATGCTGTGCCTGGGAGCCCTTGGCACCTCCCCGCAGCACCGACAGCCTCGGGGTGTACAATCATTTATGAGGTCCCTTGGGAGGAGGTGGGTGTTGCTCCAGGTCCTCCCCCACCACAGGGAGGAAGCCTCCAGCTCAGATTATCCATCTTCCCAACAGGAGACGGCTTCATTAGTTAATTAGAACAACAATCCTCATGGGCTCATCTGGGATTTGTAGCTGTGCTGGCAGGAGATTTGCTGACTGCAGGCAAGCCCTGGGGCAGAGCTGCTCAGGAGGACTTGGCACACGGAGCCCTCAGGGACTTACCTCCCTTCCCGCGGAGCCAGGAGCCTCTGGATTGCACTTGTTCCAAGCCCATTTAATTTTAGCCAAAAACATTCCTCTTCAAAACGCAGAGCCTTGTGTTTTAGCTGTGGAGGTGATGAAGCATATTTATGTAAAGTAAGAATAATCTGTAATATTCCTSCTATTGTAGGCATCTCTCTCAGTCCAACAGGAAGCTTCAATATGATTTCTCTAATGCAGGCTCCATTGAGAGCTCTGTTCACACATAACAACATATTGCCTAGCACTTGGGGCTCAAGGGAAATTTTAGTGGTAGTGTTTGAGTGGGGGGAAATGATTTTTAAGGGAAAACTTTAATCTGCAAGCCATAAAGGGAACAGTGGCTTTTCATCTATGGACAGTGTTCTCAGCCTCTGCTAACTTGATCTTATCTTCCTCTGCAGGCTTGCTTCTTAAGATAAATTTATCCAGGATTGCATTTGGTGTAACAGCTTGATTTCTGTTGGTGCAAGGCTGATTTCTCACAAGAGCAACTGCCTTAATTTCCTACCAGTTGACAGCAASTGCAGCTGCATTTTGTACTCACAGACTTTGTCCTTGCAATCCCAGCCCTTCCTCTGCTCACCAGCCAGGATGTGCCAAGGCTGCTCCTTCAGCATCACCCCTCTGTGGGCTGTAGATGTCTGCTTCAGGGATAGAAACACTTGGCTTCCTTGTCCCAACAGAAAGAGCTGGCAGGACTCACAGATTCTACCCCAAGATTCATCCGAAGGGGTAAATCTGAGCTGCAGCGCTCTGATGCGCCCCGGACATCCCCAAACTCTCATTGCTATGGCAACAATTTAGCAAATTTAGCACTGCAAAATTATTTGCAATTTTAAACTGTTGCCAAGATCTTCCTCAAAGGCTCTCTGCGGGTTGTTTTGCTCTGGTTTTTCATGTAACCTTCCCCCCCTTTCATGTGCTCTTCATTTTGGCACAGCTCCCTTCCTTGAGGGATGACCTTTCCCACCCATTTACTCACTCCGCTCCTTGGCCATGCTGGCCTTGCAAATCTTGTTAAAGGACGTGTTCATTTACTGGAAGTCTCCAGCATGCGGATCTGAGCGGTTCTCATGCTGTCTGCAGGCAGTCTGCCCCCCTGGCTGCTCTATTAATTTCTCTTAGCAAGCTCCCTGATTTCTATGCAGTTCCCTTGATGAAGTTAAGCACAACTCAAGTGGTTTTTCCGCTCGACAGAGCAGGTCTTCAACAGCCCTCTTCTAAATTGCCAGGGATAAAGTCCTGAGTCCAGCCCCCCCGCAGGTTTCCCCACCAACCTCTCCAAGAAACTCAATTAGCAGCAGCTGAAAATCGTGATGCTTTGCATCACCAGCACATTTTCCTGATTTCCCATGTCTCAGTGTCCCCCTTTCCTGTCTGCTGCTCCCTTCCAGCCATGTGACCGTGGCAGCTGCTGTTTGTCCCTTGACACATTCCCCCTGCAGTGCTCTGGTCCCTGTGGGTACAGCCAAGCCTTTTGTCCCTCATCTCCACCGCCCCTGCACCCCTACCCTGATGCCAAACCGGGCTTGCCCTGCCACCCTTGTGTTCCCTCGCTCCTCCAGGTGTTGTGGCGTGATGTGCTGCTGGGACRACGCTGGCTCTCTGTGCCCTGGGCCTCCTGACACCCCCTTGTCCCTGCTCTGGGCTGACTTTGTCACACTCAGCTCTGTCTCTGTGGGACAGGTGCCCATGGCAGGGTGTTTCCCAGGAACAGGGCCCTGGAGAGCTGCCCCACGGCACTGGAGCTGGGCTTTCTCCCAGTGTATCTCCCACGTGTGAGTGCCTGGCTCCCAGCTGCTCCTCACCCAGCGTGCAGCAGACTGTGGCTGCAGCTCTGAGGGGTCCCTGATCSCCTCTCCGAAGGGTGGGGATGGCAGCAGGGAGGATGAGACCTGGAGCTAGGGCACGGGGGAGGAGGAGGGGTGAGCAAGCAGGCTGTGCATGGGCTCCCCCAGGGAAAACAGGGTCCCTTTGCATGCACAGAGCTGCTCCCTCGGGCTGGCCGTGGTGCAGGCGCTGCCTGCGGGGCTGAGGGACAGCCAGGGGCCGAGCAGGACAGGCAGAGCCAGTGAGCTGCACGGCGGTGCCAGCCGAGGGTGATGGATGGGGCTGTGTGGGGAGGGCAGTCAAGCCTTGCTACTCTGATGAGAAAATCATCGAGTGGCTGCAGGGTGCTTCAGGCAAACTGCAAAAATAAGAGAGCAGCCAGGGCATTCTCTGAGCCCTTCATCATCCCCGGAGCAGCACAGTGACAGCCGTGTCCGGCCAGGGAGCAAGCTCTGTCTGTATTCACCATGGGATTTACATTGACTGGGATGGAAAGGCTTTGCCGCCCTGGGTCTGGCAGCACAGTGAGCAGGAGGGCTGAGGACTCCCAGGGCGGCTCCAGGGGATCTGTGTCTCTTGACCSGGGGTTTCATGAGGACACAGGGAGAAAAGGCTGAGGCGGGGACAGCAGGGTTACACGTCCCTCCCTACACACCTGCCTGGGGACTCACCAACCCCCAGGTGACCAATCTGGTGACACCCCGGCCACCCTTCCACCCACACCTCCCAGCCACGGTGCTTAGCAAGGGGCACCGCACCCCTGTGCTCCCAGACAGACCCCAAAACCTTGGACCTTTCACCAGCCCCCGCCCTCTGCTTCCTGGCCAGGCGCAGGTGGGCAGGGAGAGGAGGAGGAGGGATGCCGGGCGCTGCCTGCGTGCGCGCAGTCTGCTGCAGGGCTCAATAATTCAGGCCTGACACATTAAAGTTGCATGGCATGCAATTGCCATCTGCAACGACAGACTGCGTCAGGGCTGCTGGGTGATGAGCGCGGACAGGAGGCGCTGGGCGGGCAGCGTGGGAGGCTCCGGCAGCCCCCGAGGAGGGCAGGGTGAGGGCAGCAGGCGGAGCACCTCTTCAGTGGGGACTGGCGCGGGAGGAGGATGTGGCAGGAAGCGCAACACCAGTGTTTGGGATGCACGTTTCCAAAAAACTTGTGTTGGAGCAGGGAGCGCTGGCCCGATGGCGCTGACAGCCAGGCAGGATGGAGCAGGGATGCAGCKATCAGGGTGGTACTGCTCCCGGGGCTGCCGCCTTCTTGTGCATCCCCTGTGTCCACTGCATCTTACCTGTCAGGACGGAGGCTGTAGAGACTCATGCTGCCCCACACTCGAGTCAAAAACTCTGCCCAGCTGTGTCTGTCCCCAGGTCCCTGCCACCACCTGACCTGGCATGGCTCGGATCCCCCCCATCCCTCTCCAGCAGAGGAAGCAAAGCTCCTCATCGGCTGTTCCGGGAGTTGGTTGCCATGGGGATGTCAGATGYACCTGGCTGTTATAGGGATACTGTTGCCATGGTTATGTGGTTGCTGTGCCTGGCGGAGGCAGGGATGGAACATCGGGAAAGCTGTTTACCCTGGGMGGGAGGGACTCGCAGAGACCCCAACTCTCTGAGCAGGAGGGGAAGGTGGGAGAGTCCAGCCTTCACCCCAAGGGCATCCTCAAGGGGCAGGGGCTGGAGGCCATGGGGAACCGTGACAGAAAAGCTCACTAGCCCCACAGGCATGGACACACTGGTGCTCCTGACCTTGCCACAAAGGGGAGGTGGCTGAGGGGAACTGGAGTCCCCATGGTGTGTCCCAGGGAGAGGTGGGAGAGGCACRCAGAGCCCCTGTGCTGGGTGTCCCATAGGAGAGACCTGCTGCTCCGTGCTTGGTGCCTGGAGCAGGGAGCAAAAACCCTTCCTGTCCTGCAGTWCTGCGTGTTCTGCGCTTGCACCGAGCTGCGCCCTGAGCCAGGCAGGGGAATGGGTTTCTGCCCACCCTGGGACTGGGAGATGAAGTGAGAATGGGGATTCCCAGCTCTCAGSCAAGCAGCCCACGGGCCCCAGGGACGAGCTGGGCTGGCAGAGAGTGCCTGGATTCCCTCCAGTGCTGCTTGGCTGAGCTCCCTCCTGGGCAGTGCGGTCAGATGCGTGGCCTGTCCTTGAGATGAAAAATGCAGTTGCTGGTTTAATTAAAAGGAGAGGGAGCTCTGAGCTGCACCAGCTGCCCAGAAAAGCAGAGTCTAGCAGAGCTGATGTGTGGCTCCTCYAGGCTTCCCTGGGCAGCTCTCCTGGCTAAAACCCTTGCCCACCTCTTCCAGGAGCCCCCAAGGGTCCAGTCCCATACATGTCACCCCCGTGGTGTCTGCTGTGGGGCAGGCAGGGGCTGTGCAGCTGCTTGCACAGGGATAGCTCATCCCACCACTGGCTCTGTTATTGTAGAGTCTTCACAAATTTGACAAGCAGCAGGTTTGCACGTCAGCCCTACAGCAAAGAGACAGGGGATGAGGGATGGGTAAGGATGCTCCATGCAGCCCTGACACCTCCATGAAACTGGGGTGCACTGGTGTAGGGCAAGCTTGTGCCCAGTGTGCACTCCACTCCACCCTCTTGCTGATGTGAAAGCTAAAGCTGAGCTCCTCATCCTCTGGGGGCTGCTACTGCCAGTGGGGTGCAATTGGACTTAATTAAAAACTTAATCCTTAATCTGTCACCTGGCCAGACAGGACATTCAGTATGGCAGAGAGAGGGCTGGAGGATGAGCTCAGGGGGGAAGGAAGGTGGCAGATGCGGGTTCCCCAGTCCTTGTACAAAGACTGGGGCTCCTGCCCAGGCTGCCCAGCACACGTCCACACCAGGCTGGCTCCCCATGGGCATAGCCTCCACCAAGGCCCAGAGACAGAGGCAGCAAACCCCTGAACTCACCAGCACTGCCATGGTCCTCACCAGCTCATCCCTCCTCCTGCTCTGCCAATCCCATCCCCACAGCCCTCCCCAGCTGCCCCCACAAACCCCCAAGCCCACCCTGCTCTGGCCAGCTGGGGCCCAGCTCCCAAGAAGCAGTTTTAATTAGATTGCAATCCTATTACATAGCTGCCTGCCTGCCTGCAGTTGCTAATCCTGTTAAGCATCCAGTAAATCTCCCTGTGCCGGGCTCTGTCCCCAGGGGTACAGGGAGGGGGGCTGCTGGCGGGTGGGCTCTGCTCAGCCAGGATGTGGCTGGGAGGATGCAGAGCTTTGCCTCAGGACTCCACTGTGAAGACCCCTGCAGGGCTGAGGAATTCTCAGGAGATTGGGGAAGTCCCCAGAGGGGTGAGAAGCATCAGTGAAACTTTCCCTGTCCTTCCTGGACCCCTCTGAGCTGCTGATGCAGAGTGAAACCCCCCTGTCCTTGAGGCGCAGCCACAGCCCAAGAGTGTGTCACCACACCAGGGTCACCACTGGCTGCAGTGGGTGCTGAGCCCACAGGTCTGACCGTGAGCCAGACAAGGAGCAGGGGCTGAGGAGGGGCTGTGCCAGCCGGGTCACAGGGTGCTGCCCGTGCAGTGCCCTCCCACTGGAGCCCAGCGCCCTGCAGAGACAGCGCTGGGGGCAACAGCAGGGACACAGGGTCACTAGTCTGGGTGACAGTGACATGTGGGGTGCTGAGGCAGGCTGTCCCAGGCMCTGGGGTGACACCAATAGGCTGTGGGCTCCTGAGGATGTGGCCTTTGAAGGCAGATGCCTCTCAGAGCTCTGCACTGCCATGGCAGGCAGCAGCAGCAGCAGCACCCAGTGACACCTGCCCCCCCTACAGCTATGGGCTCACCACAGTCCTGCAGGCTTGGAGAGGATCCTGGATGCCCTGGTACAGCACAGCTGCTCCCAGGTCAGGCATTACAGCCATCTGTGAGAGCACAGTGCCCTAACAAAGACATCCCAGCCTTGCAACCTGTCATGACAGGAGCCAAAACACTACAGCCTCTGCTCCCCACCTCCTGCCAGACACTTTGCTCTGTTGGAGCTGCATCAGCTCTGGAGCAGCCACCACAAAGTGGCAGCTCTGACTGAGGGCCAGAGACTGTTGCCATTCCTCCCCGCCACACCGAACCACATTCCCTCAGCAGCTCCATGGCCTGGCAAARAGAGGAATGTGACCTAGCTCAGCCTTGAGACCCCACAGCTCTGCCCCAGATTGAGCCACAGCAACCCCTGGAGACAAGTTCAATCAGGCTGTAATTGGAAGAACAGGTTGGCACAGGTGGCTGTGTGCCTGTCCAGAGGAGTCCTGGTACCCCCAGAGAGGGGTGGCCAGCAAAGAGAGTGGGTGCCGAGCCCCACAGGGCTGCTCTCCAGGACAGAGGAGTYTGAGCTGGTGCCATCAGCTGGTACAAATACTGTTGATGGAGGCCACAGCGGGGTCGACGAGGCCCAGCTCCTCCTGCTCGTTGACGCAGAGCTGGTACCCGCAGCCCTTGCGCCGGGGCAGGGGCCCCAGGCGCCGGCTGGGCTTGGCGCGGGGCGGCAGCAGGAAGCCGACGCTGCCGGCGATGAGCAGGTGCCAGATGCTGTGGATGTAGAAGTAGTTCTCCTCTGTCTCCACGAAGGCGTAGAGCAGCACGGCCGCCGCCGCGATCAGCGCGCCCGGGCACAGGTAGAAAGCCCAGCGCTTCCAGGTGGGAGGGTAGCAGTGGCGGCGACGGATGGTGCGAGCCGTCTGTGGTGGGGAGAGGACAGGCTGGAACAGGGACACGCAGCAGGGACAGGCACGAGCTCTGTGCCACGGCAACACACCACTCAGGAGCCAGGGTTCATGGGGAAGGGTGAGGGCAGCAGGATGGGGAAATAAGGGACATCATCTTACCCAGGCRACGGCCATTATCCCCAAAGCAAAAAGGCTGGGCCCCAGAAGGTTCCAGAGCCCGTGACGGTCCATCTGCAGAGCCATGGACAGAAGCATGGCCCCCAGCAGGTACAGCACCTGTGGGGCAGTGGGGCACCCATCAGGATAAATCTCTCCCACGCCTGCCCTGCATGCTCCCTCCCCACACTTGCCTGCTTGACTATGGGCTGGAGCCGGGCCATGGCGATGACAGTGACCCAGACAGACATGAGGGAGCCCAAGAAGTCACAAAACTGCAGCACATCATACTCCATGATGCAGAACACCACAATGCCTGGCTGGTCGCAGGCATGGTAAAACTGGGGTRGCAGGGAAAGGGTGTGAGAGCTGCCCTGCACAGCCCCAGCCCTTCGCCTGCCCCCCAGCTGCCCCACACACACTCACAGTGGAGAAGAACATGGTGAAGATGTAGACAGCAGCTTCTAGGAGGTAGTGGCTGCGGACAGCAATGGCCACGGGAGGCACAAACATGACATTGCTGAGGCACAGCAGCAGCGTGGAGAGGAGCTGGAAGCCGTAGGAGAAAGCCTCAGCGTTGTCCGTGCAGCCCCAGCCGTTCCAGCCTGTGACCAGGGAGAGCTGCCATCACCACTGCAGCACTCGCAGGGTCTGGGGGGGCGAGCAGGGAACCCCCTTTCCAGCACCCTGCAGAGACCTGGCACGAATGGACTATGGGGACAAAAGTGACATCCAAGGGGAAGGGAAGGGAAGGGAAGGGAAGGATGCAGGGTCCGTGGGTGCCGGGCTCAGCTCTCACCAGCCTTGCACTCGCAGGCAGCGTACAGGTAGTTGTTGGTGCGCAGCAGCTTGCACTGGCCGTAGATGCCGCAGTCGTTGATGCAGGGTGAGAGGTAGGCGCGCAGGTACACCTCAGCTGTCACATTGGTGCAGGGCTCAAACCTGCGGGGTGGGAGAAAGGGGTCAGCCCCCCTCACCCTGTGCCCTTGACGAACTCCTGCCTCTACCAGCGCCACCTGTCTCACCCAGACTTGGCAGGTGATGGGAGACACGGGGACTGGGCAAGCTTGAGAATGAGATTCTTTGGTGCTGCGCAGGTAGCTGAGAGCTGGTCCCCAAGGATCCCGTGTGCTTCAATTGTTTGTGCCAGCCTGAGTGAGCAGGAGGAACGTGGCCACGCTTAAAGCCCCTCTGCCTTTAGCAGCGCACTCAGCTGGTTCCTGTTTCATTTGGCTTTTGCTGTGCAAACACTACGCCCTGCCCTGCAATGGCCATGTGTGAACCCATTAGGGAAGGACTGACTGTGGCTGGCAACTCAGCGTGAGCTAGAAACGCAGCAGAGGAGTCAGAGCAGGCACACCAACCCCACTGCCCTGGGCTGCCCCTGCACAAGGCTCTGGGCACTGCCAGCACCTCCTCACCTCCAGCACACCAGGAGCACAGGCAGCCTCACAGGCTGACAGCATGTGCCAGCTACTGGCTGGGCACACACAGGCACCCCAACACGCACAGGTGTGCACACAGTGCCAGCTGCACGTGTGTCTGCTGTCCACTGACTGTGTCCTCACACGGTCTAATCTKCACATGCGTGTGTGCAGAACATACACAACCCTGGCTGCTTCAGCAAAGCCCTGACTGCTTGTGCAAACCAGAATATGCACACAGAGCTGGCTGCACCCAAACGTGCATGCAGCACCATCCGCACTCATGCATCCTTGCACGTACAAGCACACACACACCAGCCTCACTTTTCCACAAGGCTCCAGGCAGACACAGAGACCAGGMGCAGAGCCACACCAGTCCCTGGAGATGCTGAGCAGAGCCCCAGCCTGACCAGAGATGGCCCCTCACTGGCAGAGCAGAGCCCTGTCCTCCCAGCGACAGCCCGGTCCCCTCCCAGGCACGGGTACAGATGGGCCGTGCCGCGGGCGGGGGCGGAGAGAGAGGCGCTGACAGATGCCCGGCGTTCGCGGGCTGACAGGCACTTCCTAACCGCGAGACAGAGGGAAGAGCCGCGGGGACCCGCAGATGGCCAGGCAGACGCGAGCCGGAGCCATCCGTGCCCACGCAGCGCTCGCACGGTGACACGCGGTGACACGCGGTGACACACGGTGACACGCGGTGACACACGGTGACACGCGGTGACACACGGCCCGCAAAGCCACGTGCACACAGTGAGCAGAGACAGCAGCACAGGGCACAGGCGCACCCACAGAGCCACGGCACGCTCGGTCACGGGTCACGGTGAGGACATCCCCCCTCGGGGCACAGGGAGGGGATGTGCTGCCGGGGCTCTTACCCGTGCTCCGTGGCACAGAGCGAGCGCAGGCTCAGGTACCAGCTGCCGGTCTGGGGGTAGGGGATCCGCAGGCGGCTGAGGCTGGCTGTGGCATTAACGGAGAGCAGGAAGCCTGCCAGAGACTCTGTGGGCCAGAAGAGCTCGGGGTGAGCAGAGCAAGGTGCAGCCCCCTGCCCTGGAGAGAGCTGGAACAGGGACAGGGTACCCTGTGCCAGGCTTCAGGGCCACATGCCCCCGTGGTCTCTGCAGCCTCCCCCCATCCAGCCTCTTGCCAGACACAGGGGTTGTGACCCCATGGACCTGGCAGGATGGACATGCACAGCCCAGCCTACCTGTCTCACAGGTGACTGAGGTGTTGTCACCAGATGTCAGTGGGACTCCATGGTTCAGACACCCAAACACTGTCACATTCTCACCACACAGGGAGCTCTGACGACAGAGGAGATGGCCTTAAACCAGTGCCAGGGATGTCCCCTGCTCTGACAGCACTTGGATCCCAGCACACCAACTAGCAGTGCCCTAACCCACTGCCCTTCACCCAAGAACACTCCGAACCTTGGAGCACCCTAATCCATTCTCCATCACCCAAAAACTTCACAACCGCTGCCTGTGACCCCAAATCTTGTTCTTTGCCCTGCTGCAACCTTGACATCACCCATCTCCCATCCTGCCACCCATCCCAAGCCATCCTGCCRCCCCCAGGGTGTATGTGGCCACCTCACCACGTTGAGCCGCAGCTCCAGGTTGAGCACCCCACCACTGTCCAGCACTGGAAGGAGGTTGATGACGAAGACAGCGGGGCGGTCAGGCGGCACTGACACGTTGGGCCCGAAGAAGATGTAGAAGTGGACAGAGAAGGTGTCCAGCTCGTTGCGCAGYGTGGGCCGGACGGGCCAGCACCGTTCTTGGGTGTGCAAGGTGACAGGGATGGGGAGCGGGTGCTTGGTGTCGTTGGGGCTGGCGGGTGGAGGGCTGTCCCCCAGCGCCAGCCCACCCGCCGAGCCGAAGGAGTGGGGCATGTTCATGGAGGCGCTGGAGGGCAGGAARGGCGGCCGGGCCAGGCTGGGTCGGGAACAGTCTGGAGGGACAGAACCATCAGCCTGGGCACCACACAGCTCCAGCCCATTCTCAGTCCCCACCTTTCCTTCTTGCCCACCATTCATCTCCATGTGCAACCCAGCCCCAACACCTCCATCCCCATCCCAGCAGAGCTGGGTATAACCCTGTGCCCAGGGGCAGACAGATCCTGAGGGCATCCTTTAGCCCCCACACCAAAGCAGAGTCAAGACCACGCCTCCACCCACACCTCCACCTGTGAGCACCCTCACCTGTGAGCTGCACGGTGACCTGGAAGGAGACGGTGCCCGGCACCCCAGGGTGTTTCTCCACCAGCACGTAGTACCAGTGCTGCCAGAAGGGCAGGTCCTGTGCCAGCTGGCAGGGAGTGTGTTCCCGGCAGTCCAGAGTTGTGGAGTTGTGCAGGGGGGGAGCCTTGGCTCGCACACGTAGCCAGAGTGGGCAGCCCTCAGCCCCGCGGCACCGCAGCACCTCCACGAGCACTCGCGATGTGTAGCTGGGCACAAAGACCCTGCGGGACAGCAGTGCCAGGCTGTGCCCATCACTATACACTAACAGGGCTGGAGGGGGAAGCCAGAGGGATGGGACACCCCCATCTCCCCACCCTAAGAATGCCCCTTCCTTAGGTGACCCTCTCACACTCACTTGTAGAGGCAGGAGCGGTTGTGGGGGGCCATGCTCTGCTCGGTGACATGTCCGGGGTACAGCACAGCGATGTTCACCAGGCGCTGCACGATGAGCTGTGGCTGGAAGAGATACTGGCACTCCTCGTAGAGCCCCTGCAGCAGAGGAGAGTCAGCACAGGGCAAGGGRCACAGGGCACTGCCCCCATTTGGGACACCTGCCCTGGGCACTGCMAGCCCAGAGCAGTCAGACCCCAGCCCTGCCCCASCACGATCCCTCCAGGCCCTTCACCTTAACGGAGATCTTGCCCTCATCCTTGGGCAGATGGGCAGCSAGGAACCAGTCCCCGGGCAGTGGGCTGGTGACATTGAAGACGCCTGTGGTGCGGTTGGGCAGGGTCCAGGTGAGGGTCAGTGCGAAGGAGCCAGGGACGGCCGTGTCCCTGGGGAAGTGCGTGTGCAGCGGGTTAATGACAGAGGGAGCCCCTGAGCGGAAATACCTGCAGGAGAGACAGCAGTCAGCWGGGTGTAGGCTGGGCATCCTGGCAGGGCCAGTGCGTCCTACATGTGGGTGTCTTCCTCTGTGCTTAAAGACATCATGGGAGCTGGGACCTTTCTGGAGACTGAGCTTTCCTGAGTGGGTGTGCAAGCAAAACAGTTCATCTCTGAGATGCACAGAAGAGTGGAGCCTGCATTGGTCCTGGGAAGATGAATCATGGGGAGAGAGCGTACACGTTGTCTGGGTTTTGGCTGGGATAGGGTTCATTTTCTTCAGAGTGGCTGGTACAGTGCTGTGTTTTGGATTTAGTATGAGAACAATGTTGATAACACACTGACGTTTCAGTTGTTGCTCAGCAGCGCTTACCCTAAAGCACTTTTCAGTGTCTCATGCTCTGCCAGAGAGCRGGTGCACAAGATGTTAGAAGGGAGCACGGCCTGGAGAGCTGACCCAAACTGACCAAAGTAATATTCCATACCATACAGAACATATTCTGTTCCATACAGAGCCTCCTGCCCAGTGTATAAACTTGGGAGAGTTGGCATGGAGCCACCAATCACTGCTGGGGGACAGGTTGGGCATCAGTCAGCATGTGGTGAGCAATTGTGTGATGAATCACTCATCTTTCTTGGGTTTTATTTCTCTCTCTCCTTTTTGTTACTGTTGTTATTATTATTATTTTTGTAGCTGTTTTATAATTAGTGATATTGGCATATTTATTTTGATTAGTTAACTGTTTTTATCTCAACCCACGAGTTTTACTTTTTTTCCATGATTCTCCTCCCCACCGGGGGAGCAGGGTGGGGGTTGAGCTAGCAGCTTCATGGTACTCAGTTGGCAACCTACTCTAATGGAACATGTCCCATGGTAGCAGRTTGGAACGCGATGATCTTTAATGTCCTTCCCAACCCAAAGGATTCTGTGGTTCTATGATTCTTTGACTCTATTGGTACACATGCTTGTGCAAGCAAAGGAGCAGGAAAGAGCAGGCAAGTTGAGGGGCAATTCCAGGCAGGAGCAGCAGAGGCAGGCAGGAAGGACACAGGCAGGCTAGGCTGCTTACTCACACGGTGATGCTGCGGTCTGGGCATTGATCCCCAAAGGTGCCACCTTGCTCCTTGAAGGTGATGAGGTTCCAGACGGCGATGACTGTGTCCTCGGGAATGTGGAAGTGGAAGAGCTCGATGCTGGCAAAGGAGCGGAAGGGGCTGAGCTTGCGTGGTGTGCGGGTGAAGTAGTCGGTCACAAAGAGCCCGTCTGCAAAGGACACCCAAGCGGCTCTCAGGAGGGCAAAGGACTGGGGAGGGGGTTGTGCAGCACCCCCCCAGAGCAGGGCCACCACCCAGGCTCTGATTATGTCACAAGCGTCCAGCAGTCTGGAGGCAGGAGGGGCTGGGACAGTGCCATTTCAGTGAATGCCCAGGGCTGATGTCAGCTGTCCCCAGCTGTGTCACCCAGCCCTGACACAGTCTGCATCATTCCTGCTTCAGCACAGCCCCAAGTCCAGTTCACCGAGCTGTGGGCACTGATTTGCAGTAGCCTGAGGAGCCCATGGCCCTGGCTGCTCATGCTCTGCTCCCTGCATTTTACCTGTAATAGCAAAGGGACATTCTTCATGGCTTCAGCTATGCCCTAGCAGGTCAGCTCCCACAGGAACACACCTTCCCCCTCATCTGCCTGCTGGGGAGGCTCAGCCCATCATAAAGTGCAGAGTTTCATCCTTGAGCCACAAGAAGAAGGAGCAGGCAGAGCACTTCCTGCACTGCCTCCCAGCTCTCCCATGGTTTGTGGAGGAGGAACGGTGCACATATGTGTGCACATATGCACACGTGGGTGCTGTCTGCATGCACGGCACAGTGGAGGCGTGCAAGCCCACGCCCATGGGGGTGTGTGCCTGTGCACAGCCCCATGTCTGAAAGACGCTTCCTGCAAGCCCACGGCACAGGTGGGGGCCACCTCCCCCTGACCAGCTGCCTGACAGGTCGATTTTCAGGGATTTCCAGGAGCCTCAGCAGCAGTGAGACAGCCACTTCTTTGTCACAAGAGAGAGCAGGACTCGAGACAGCAGCCATAACTTCACCTACCATTACCTCGCTACACCAGCGGCAGCCAGGGAGACCCATCCATTTTTCTCTAGAGACACAGCAACAATGAGATACCCCTCTTCACAAGCACAACACTGCTRGAAAGGGGGAGGCCAGCAGAGGGTGGGCTGGAAGCAGATCTGTGCCCAGGAGGACTCGTCCAGCATGAAGTGGGATAGCTGAGAAGAGGGTCTGCTTTGCACTACCATGTTCTTGGCCGGGAGTGTGCGCATGTGCTTGTATGCACGTGTGTTTGTGCTGCGTGTGTGCAGCCCCAGCAGGCTGTACACTGACATGCATCTGCTCCCTTGTCTGGAACAAAGGCAGCTCCCCCCTCCCCTCCACTCCCAGCCGGCGCAAGCCAGGCATGAAACACCTGTCTCCTCAATGCAAGAGCATCCGATCCCAATTTCTCCACCAGGAACCACCTGGTCACTCCATAGCCCCACGTGGGGACAGTGACCTGTCAGGGGACCCCAGGGAGGGTGTTGAACACAACTCCAGGTGGACTGGGGGACTGGGGGAAGGACCCGGAGCTACCCAGTGCCAGTGCAGCCCCCCCCACGCTCTCTCACCCAGGGCAAGGTGAGGGAACTGGTTGCACGGAAAGGGTCAGTCTGAGGTGGCATGGCAGTGCAGCCAGAGCACGGGAAAGGTGCTGGAGGATGGAGCGGGATTACTGTCCATGGAAGCGGAGTGGATGGAAGGAGAAAAGCCAAAACCCCTCTGCTTCAGGCCGCCAGCGGCCAGAGCCGCAGGACCCCAGCCCCGCTGCTACAGCCTCAGGTCGCGGCCGGCGGTCAGCACCGCGGACAGCTCCGCGGCCGGCGGTCAGCACCGCGCGCAGCTCCCGCTGCCGCCCCGCCGCTGCACCCCGGCACCGGCAGCGCCCGGCCAGCTTCCCTCCTTCCCGGGGGACGCCCCCTCGAAGCCCCCAAGTCTCCTTCCGCATCTCGGTCACTAAGCCAGCTCCCTGCCCCACAGCCTGCTCCTGGTCTCATACCGTCGGTGATGTATCCCCCGCACATCCTGACGCCCCGCTGGACACACAGCCCCTTTTCTGCAGGCTGTCCATCTCCGCTGCCCCCTGCACGCACACAGCCTTCTGCCCTGCATCTGCAACCCCCCGGGCCCATTCACTGCCCACGCACACGCCTCCGTCCCAGGGTGTTCCACTGCCTGTGCACTGCCTGCGTCCTCCTCGCACGCACAACTCCGCACCCCACTGCTCATCTGTCTCCATGCCCCACTGCACGCACATCCACGCATCCCATTCCACAGACATCCAGTACCCTCTACACAGGCATCCCTGTAGTCCATTATGCAAACAGCCCCCTGCACACGCATCTCTGTGCCCATGGCACCCACCTCATGTCCCAGTGTAGGTGTACCGTGTGTCCCATGACACCCCACACCCAGCTGGGGACACCTCTGTACTCTGCAGCATAYCTGCCCCAAACCCCACTGCACGCTGGCCCCATCCCTTGTGCCACACTCACCGTGTCCCATCACAGGTGCACCCCACATCCCAGGATGCCATCCCCCCACAGCTGCGCCCTTGTGCTCCWTTCTCACCCGCACCCTGCCCCACTGCATGCAAACCTCGTGTAGCTCATCCCAAGCAACGCATTCCAAGCGCATCCCCTGACCCCCACCACATGACGCCCCGCACCCCACACCTGCAGCCCTTCTGCCCACCGCATCTCACCCACTCCCTGCCCCACTGCATGCACACCCCGCATCCCATTGTTCGTGTACTTCACACCGATCCCAAGCTCATCCCTCTGCCCCGTGACTCACACCTCCAGCCCTCCTGCCCACCGCGCACACCCCCGTGCTCCATTCCCACCTGCCCCGCGCCCCACTGTGTGCACACCCCACATCCCATTGCCCGTCTGCCTCACGCCCACTACACGCTCATCCCGCTGCCCCACGGCGTGCTGTCCTGTGCTCCGCCGCACGGACCCCGCGCCCCGTGCCTGCATCCCCCTGCCCACCGCGCACATCCCGGCGCTCCAATCCCACCCCCGCACTGCGCGCCCACGGCTCCCGCACCTCACACCCATCCCAAGTTCATCCCCTGCGTCCCGCCGCACGCACCCCGCGCCCCACAGCTCCTGCCCAGCGCACACAGCCCCGCGTTCCGCCCGCAGCCGCCCCCCGCCCCACTGCGCGCACCCCCACACCCCACGGCTCCCGCGCCTCGCACCCATCCCGAGCTCATCCCTCGCGTCCCGCCGCACGGAGCCCCGCTCTCCGCTCCGCCGCCTCTCCCACCCGCCGCACACGCGTCCCCCCCGGTACCGCCGAGCCCCCGCCGCGCCGGCACCCTCGGCGTGCGCTCCCGCGCCCCGTCCCGCGCTCGCCCCACACCCGCGCCCCCCGCCCCGGTCT
>JACDOX010000617.1:85956-112306 GCA_014549065.1 Cardinalis cardinalis
GGGCGCGCGCCTCCGGCCGCCCCGCCGCGCACCGGCGGCCCTGACGTCACCCGCCCCGCCCACCGGGACCGCCTCCCGCGCAGCCATTGGCCCTCTGGCACGTCAATCACCGGCGGCCGCGCCACGCCACGCCCGCCCCGAGAGACAATTCCCCCCCCCCGCCCCTCGTTCCCCCCGGGATGGACCCGGCGCTGACCGGGGCACGGGGGGACAGCGACACGGGCGGGAATGGAGATGGGAGCCCGCGGGAAAGGGACACCGGGCTGGAACCCGAGATACGGGCCGGGAACTGGGGCACAGGGCTGGGGACAGGGACATGGGGCTGGAACGGAGATATGAGCCGGGAACGGGGGCACGGGGCAGAGAGCCACCGTCTGGGGCAGGGACACGGGCTGAGGCCAGGAACAAGGCTCTGAGGGCAGGAACGTGGTCCTAGAACTGAGATACGGGCCGGTAATGGGGTCACAGGGCTGGGGGCAGGGACACGTCTCTGGAACCGAGATRTGGGCCAGGAATGGGGTCACAGGGCTTGGGACAGGGACATGGTGCTGTGGATAAGGATATAGGCTGGAAACAGAGGTATGGGGCTGAGGGACAGGGACGTGATATTGCAGATAGGGACATAATTTGGGGGAGAGGGACATGGGCTGGGACAGAAACAATGACAGGGGGCAGTGATGCAGGTCTAGGGGATAGGGACATGGCCCTGGGGACAGGGATATGCCCCGGGCACAGAAATATACGATGGAGAGGGACATGGAGCTGTTGGCATGCCCTGGAATTAGGGAAAGGGATGGGAGGCAATGAGGRCTACCTATGGAGCTGAAGGTGCTAAGGGCTCCCTACATGGGGGGCTGTGTAAGCAGGTCAGGTGGTTTTCTACCAGGGGCTACCACCTTCTTAAAGCAAATTGTAACATGTATCCTAGRGAGGAGGGGTCCCTCAGAGGGGGTCTGGGCACCGCCTGCAGGGATGAGGGCATCTTGAGTGGAAACARTCTGATCACACTTTCCCAGACTCCCCGGACATCACCATCCTCCTGGGCCATAGTGGAGGCTGCAGGGAATGCTACTGCTCATGGGAATGCTCCTCTCCCATCCTGCGCTCCCCACAGGGCACCCTGGGAGCTGCAGCAGGAGCAGCCACCCCAGSCTGACTGCCCAGCAACCCTCCCCAGAGCACAGCCCCCTCCAGGCATGGCTGGGGGTTCTCTCCCCGGTGCAGACCACAGCTCCGGGGCCAGTGGCCTCTGGCACAGGGATGTGCAAGGACCATTGAGGAGAAAGCTGGTCATGCTCTCCTTGGGAAATGGACAGGGGAGCTTGTCCCCCTTCCAGGTACTCTCCAAAAGCTCCAGGGTCCCATCAGAGCCCCGTGGGACTAACCTGAATTCTGTGTGGGTTCCCATGGGGGCCTGGGGCCAGGCGGGTCCCTCATGGGGGGCCAGCAATGACCCTGTGGGGAGGAAGGAGCACAGAGCAAGGGTGGGAGTGGGCTCACTGAGGCCAGGCAGGGGTGAGGAAGGGCAGGCTGGGACTGGGGACTGGCACAGCCTCAACCTTCCAAGAGCCGCACTTCAACTCCACAAGCCCCAGATATCTGAGACTGTCCTATGGCCCCACACACCCTGCTCGAGTGTGGGGTGCCCCATGGCCACACAACCGGGCCCACGGAAAACCAGGTGTGCCCTTGGCAGGACTCACAGGGGCTTTCACTGCTCTTGAGGYGAGCAGAGGGAAGGAAACAATGCCCGTCCTCCTGCCCGTGCCCTGGCGGGGTCCTGTCCGGATGATTCTCCAGTGCCGGTCCTGGTCCGGCCGTATCCCGCTATTCCCCGCGCCCAGTCCTCTCCCAGTTCCACCGCTTCCCCTGCCCGTCCCAGCCCGTTCCCATCAGGGTCCCACAGTTTTCCCTGCTTGTTCCCGTTCCCSTTCCCCTTCCCATTCTCATCCTGTTCCTATCCCGGTCCCACCGCTTCCCCCACCCGTTGCCATTCCCGTTCCTTCGCCCGTTCCCGTTCCCATCCCTGTTCCCGTTCCCATTCGCGTTCCCGTTCCCGTTTCCGTTCCCGTTCCCATTCCTGTTTCCGTTCTCGTTCCCATTCCTATCCCGCTGCCGTTCCCGTCCTGTTCCTGTTCCCATCTCATTCCCGCTTCCGTTCCCATTCCTATCCCGCTGCCGTTCCCGTCCCGCTCCGTCTGCCGGCCGTGCGTTTTTACCCTCCGGCCGCCAGGGGGCGGCAGCGCCCCGAGTGGCCGTGCCGCCGGCGGCGCTCTGTCCCGCGCTGTTCCCGGGCGCTGATTGGTGGCGGCGGCAGCAGCGCGACGGTGACGCTATTCGCGGTGGCCGCTCCGTCCCCGTGGGTAGYGGGAGCGCCGGCCCGGCCGCGTGCAGCCCCGTGCCCGGTGCCGCGGCCATGGAGTTCCCGGCCGCGCTCTTCCCCTCGTACTTCACCGCCGGCCCGCCGCGGGAAGAGGGCGGCCCCGCGCCAGTCGCCGGCTGGGGCGAGCACGGGCAGGTGCTGGAGGCTGGTCCCGGCCGCCGCCAGGTGAGACCCTGCCGGGGGGCCGGGCCGGCCGAGGGAACCGGCAGGACGCTCAGGGGGCGCTCTGACTCTCCCGCTTCGCTCCCCACAGGCGCAGCCGGCGTTCGTGCCCCGCCGCGGCGCGACGGGCGAAAGGTGGGAAGCCGCCGAGGCTGCGGCGGTGCCGGTGCTGCTGCCCAGCGCGGGTGAGAGCCGCGGGAGCGGGAGGGAGCTCGGGGGGAACGTGCCTGCCGCCTCTGCCGCTGCCCCGCGGTGCTGAGCGGCGTCCCTGTGCTCGTGTGATGCCGAGCGGCTCTGCCTTGTCCCCACAGGCTGCTGGATCCCCTCGCCTGCGCCTGAGGACATCCTGTACCGCAGCAGCCTGTGCAGGAAGCTCCGGGCAGGCAAGTCTGGAGCTACTCTGGACTTCGCCAAGCAGGTGGGATTTGAGGTGTTGCATCCCGGCATGGACCTGGGGGGAAGCGTGGGACCTTGGCATGCGCTGACCCTTTCCCCTCCCTCCCACACAGCTGGGCCATTTCTTTGTGGATCACCCAGAAGATGCTTTTGGCTCCCTGGGTCGTCTGCTGCACAAGAACTTCTACCTGGGAAACGCCAAGCTGAAGGTCACTGTCTGTCCAGGGATTAACAGTGCTGTTCCCCACACTTCCCCTTGCCAGTCTCAAACTCTGCCCCCTACTCCTGTAGAGACCAGCCCGGAACAGCACCATCCGGATGACGGCCCTGGTGGAGGACATCGACCGCCTGGAGGCCCGACGGTGAGTGTCCCTCTGTCCCCTGCCCTGCAGAGGTCTGGGGGGGCTCCTGCTCTGTCCCCCCACCTGACGCTGTCCATGCCCTGCAGCGGCTGCCCCCGGCAGCACCTGGCCTCCCGCCTGCGCTGGTTCTCCCACCTCTGTCGTGACTGGCTTTTCGAGGTGCCGCTGGGGCTGCTGGCAGACTGCCTGCACGAGGAGCTGGCGCAGCAGTGGTCCAACCTGCTCTTTGATGACAGCCTCACTGGCGGGGCACTGGCCTGGTTGCCCTCTGAAGACAGGGAGACACCCATGGGCCGCCTGGTGCACCCYGGAGGGCAGGCCATGAACCACCTCTGTATCCTTCCCCATGGGGTGTTCCTGGGGTGGGAAGTGGGGGTTGTGTTGCACTGCCCTTAGTCAGCACCTCAGATTTCCAGGATGTGGTGCTGGAGGAGCTGCCCCACGCCCGGGGCCCCCCAGCACAGTTTGAGCTCAGCGAGCGCATCCGGCAAGTGGCTGCAGCCCGTGTGGATGGGCAAGGTGAGCCATGCCCAGGATCCACATCTTGAGGCAGAAAGGATGGAGGGAGGAAGGGCAGCAGGGGGCCCCTGGGATGCTGCCAGATCACATGCCACCTCCTTCYCTATGACAGATTTTGTTGGGGTTCGCTCAGACTATCACTGTGGTGTTTGGAGGGTGCCGGGCAAGACACGAGCAGTTCCCRTCCCGCTGCAGGTGATCCGCACTGATGTGCCTGCCTCCTGCCTCACTGTCAGGTAGCTGCTGGAGGAAGGGGTTGTGCGAGGAGGGAGCTCTGCTGGTGCAGCCCTGCTCTGTGTGGCAGGTTCTGTCACCCCAGGGTGATGCTGTGCCCTCTGTCCTGCAGCCCTCACCTTCCWGGGGAGCTGTCTGTCTGCACCCAGAGCGGGACTGTCTACCTCTGGAGCGTTGAGACTGGGTGAGAGTGAACACTCAGGACTGTCTAGGGACTCTTGCAGACAGTGGAGTCCCAGGGGGTGGGAAGCCCAAGTGACTGGGCAGCCCTCCCCCACGCCAATGCTGCTGTCTCCCCACAGGCTGCAGCAGCTGCGCCACGACCCCCAGACCATGTTTTTTCGGGACCATTCACCCTGGCGCTGGAGTGACTTCACTGCCCACCCACGGGTGCTCAGCTGTGCTGACCGCACGGGCCTGCAGTGCCTGGATGCCCGGGTGAGCTTGGGAGGGTGGGCGTGGGGCTTGGGGCAGGCAGGGAAGAGGGTTCCATGGCCCARAGTGCTGACTGTGCCCTGTTTCACTGTTACAGGCCCCCAAGAGGTGCCACTTCGACTTGTTCAAGGTGGGCGAGGAAGCTGGCTGCCAGCAGGGCGAGCGTGTGGTGCTGCCCATGTACCTGGGCAGGGCTCACCCCTCACAGTACCTTGTCACCACCCAGGTGAGTCCCACCACAGCTGGGAGCTGGGGAACACACGCCGCACAGCTGTGTCTCCCAGTGTCTATGGGGCATGAGGGTCTTCCATCTGAGGGGAGCTGCCATGGTGCGTTGGGGTGTGTCCTGTCTGAGCCAAGACTTCTGTCCTAGTTCTCCATGTATGTGCTGGACGAGCGGTTGCCACTAGTGCCTGTTCTGAAGTGGGCACACATGATGAAGGCCCCTCCACTCTTTGCTCACCTGATGCCAGGGAAACCCGGGAGGAGCCACAAGGTGCTGCTTGGTGCATCCCGCACGCAGGAGCTGTTGCTTTTGCAATACCGGGGTAAGAGATAAGCTCCAGGGGTGCTTCAAAGCCAGGGCTCCTCTGTGCCCATGTCCCAGCCTTTTTGCTGCTGGRATCAGCTGCTGCTCTGGCATCTGTGCTCAGCAGACAGTTTTTGGGGTGTTTCCTCAGGGGGCAGCCAGTCGGCGTGTCAGCTGGTGGGAACTCCGCAGAAGCTGCACAGCATCACAGGGTGCCTGCAGCACCTGCCCACCCAGCTCCCGCACCGCCACCACCTGCTCCAGCAGCGCCTCTCAGCCTCTGCAGCAGGTGAGTGTCCCACACTGCCCCAGGCTGCAGGTCCTGGTGGGGGAGAAGGTGGAACCGAGTGGAAGTGTAGCCTTTGTCATGGCTTGGGTGGAGGGTGGCTGAAAAAGGAAGAGCAAAGCCCTGAACAATGCTGCAGAAGCGATTAATGACAGAGAAGAGGATGTACAGGGCAGGAGCCAGCAGTGGGGGTGACCACTGAGGGGTGGAGGGAGTCCCCACTGCTGGCCAGGCCCCTGAAATATTCCTAGGACTGGAACACTGGTGACAGTGCCTTTCCTGTTCCTGCAGGGCTGGCTGCCACACTGCAGGAGGATGGACCACGCAAGTCCATGTTGATTTTCCAGCTCTCTGAGGCTGGGGATGTCTTCTGCCAGAGGCTGATCCACAAGGCAGCACAGCCCCCTGCACCCCCATCAAGGGATGAGGCCACAACAGCCCCTCGCTCTTCCCCCCTCTTCGAGGCTCCAGCCAGCAGCCCACATGGCTTGGGCAGTGAGGGAGAAGAGGAGGAAGAGCAAACATTTTACTTGCCCAACCTGGAGGTGATTATCCATGAGGAGGAGGAGGAGGAGGACATGGGCACACCAGCACCCCTGGAGGAAGCTGAACTGCTGCAGGAGCACTGTGCCAGCCCACAGCCCTCACCAGCAGTGCCCAGCCCAGCCGCAGCCCTGCGGTACCGCCGCTGGCTGAGGGCCCTTTCCAGGGCCTGGAGGGAGCCTCCCTGGCACACCTGGCCCCCTAGCCTGAGCCAGAGGCGCCTCTTCACCCGCAGAGATCTGGAGGGGCCAGCAGGCCCCAGCAGCCTGCAGAAGCAGGTGCGCCAGCGGCTGCGCCAAACCATGCAGGAGGGGGGCCGCATCCAGCGCTGGGAGCCTTTGGCCCTCCAGCCTCCTCCCCTGCCACAGACCCTGGAGCTGGCAGGGGGTCCAGACCCCCTGAGTAACCGTCTGACAGCGGCTTGGGCTGGGGACTGGGACCAGTGGTGGGAGGACAGGACGAGTTTCAGTGTGGCGCAGAGACAGCGGGCACTGCGGGAGCGGCGGCGGCGGCAGAAGCGAGCCCAGGGCCGCCGCAGCCTTTCGGCCAGCTTCACCTCCTCCCTCACCTACCAGTCTGAGCTGTCCGAGCTGAGTGATGTGGGCCCCTCGCTGCTCTCCCCTGGCCGCCCACCCGTTCTCTCCCAGGAGGGCTCACCACCAGCAGGCAGCCCCCCAGTTCGCAGCCACCCGCCCTCACCAGCGCCCGACGAAGCCCTGCTGTCTTCACAGAGCCTGCGCTGCCGTGGCATCCCCAAGGAGCGGCGGAAAACGCTGCGGGACTACTTGTCCGTGTGGGCCGAGGGGCCCCCCGAGCCCCCAGAGCTCCCTGGCAGCCAGGCCAGCCAGCTGTGCTTCCCTTCTTCACAGAGCCAGCTGTCCTCCGCCTCGCAGCCGCGCCGCAAGCGCCCACGAATGGGCTTCTGAGGAAATAAACCTGCTTGGCATAGGCTTTCTCTCGGGGTCCTCAATTGTTTCGTCAAGGCACCCAGCCTTAGGGGCAGGGGAGGGCGGGCCGGACGCTCGGGGTTGGGACTCCTCTCGGGGAGGGAGTGACCATCTTCCCCGGTTGGAGGGTCCCCGCCGGGATGCTCCAACGCGAAGGTTGCCCGCATGGCAGGCGTGGTGGCGGGCGGGCGCTTTAAGGGGCGGGAGCGGAACGGGGCGGGTGAAGCGGCGGGGCGGGAGCGGCGGCCATGGCGGCGGTGCTGGCGCGCGGGCTGGTGCGGGGCGCGCTGCGCCCGGCGCAGGTGGGCGCGGGGGGACGCGGGGACGGGGGAACCGGGATAAGGGGGCGACACCGGGGTGTGCGGGGTAACAGGCGCAAAGGAGCGCGTCCGCGCCATGCTTACTCCCACCTTCGGGCAAAGTCCGCGGCGGACATGAGCACCGGCCCGCGCACCCCTAGGCCACGGCCCGAGGCCTCGGAGCATCCGTGGGGGTCCACCCGTGGGTATCCACCCCCAGCCCAGCCTGCGGCCCCGTGGGCACAGCCGCACCCCCAGGGCACAGATGTCTGTCAGGCCCGTAGACAGCCCCCTGTTAGCCTAGTGAGCACAGCCCACTGTCACCCTTGTCAGCACAGCCCGCTACCAGCCCCCTGGGCATCTACCCCTCTTACCCCTATGAGTGTTACCTCCGTGTGCACCTCCCTGTTGCCCCATGTGGTACCCCCATCACAGCCAAGCATCGCTCCCGTGGGCGCCCCCCCATCACCCCTGTGAGCACCCCCAGGACCCCTGTGTGAATCCCACCACTTTCCACATGCATCCCCATCACATCCCCCATCACCTCATGCATTAGTCCGATCACCCCCACGTGTATCCTGCATCACCCCACATGCATCCCTGGCCCATATCCCAGCGTGCACTCCATGTCAGCCCCATGTGCATCCCCCCACATATCTCCTGCCACCCCCACGTGCATCCCACCAATACCCCCATGTGCTCCCCTCCATCACCTTGCACRCGTGTTCCCCCACATGCCCCCACCCACCCCCAGGGTGGTGTCCTTGTCCCCGCGGGCACAGGCTGTAAGCCAGGTATGCCCGCAGCCCCAGCGGTGCGTGTCGGCGCCTGGCAGGCAGGACGGGGAGGTGGGCAAGGCGCAGCAGGCAGCAGCAGCTGGCGAGGAGGCACGAGGGCAGCCCACCATCTTCAGCAAGATCATCGACCGCACCATCCCTGCCACCATTCTCTATGAGGATGACAAGGTAGCTGGGACAGCAGGAGTTGTGTCCCCACTGGGGCAGGGTGACAGAACCCACGGGTGTGGGGCTTACCCTGSTCCCCCTGGTAGTGCCTTGTCTTCCGTGATGTGGCCCCACAAGCCCCCGTGCACTTCCTGGTGATTCCCAAGCGTCCCATCCCCCGGATCAGCCGCGTGGGTCCCCAGGACACTGAGGTGAGTCCAGAGAGGTCCCTGGGACATTGGTGGTGGGGGTCATACAGTGCTGACCGTGCCACTCCCCCCTCCTTCAGCTGCTGGGGCACCTGATGGTGGTGGCAGCACGCACGGCACAGGCAGAGGGGCTGGCTGATGGCTACCGCCTTGGTGAGTTGGTATCCCCTACTGGGCCGTGGGGCAGGACSCTCACTGGTGCTCCTGGGGGGCTGGGAACAAAGGGGGTGGCTTGACCCTTGTACATCTCCTGACAGTAATCAACGATGGAAAACATGGCGCACAGTCTGTCTACCACCTGCACCTCCATGTGCTGGGGGGGCGGCAGATGGGCTGGCCCCCTGGCTAGTGCCCGCTACCCGCTTGCTCTCCAATAAAACGTCTCCTTGGTGGCAACTTCAGTTGCTCTGCATCGGAGTGGCTTTTTTGGGGGTAGAGGTGGCTGGCCTGAGCAGGGCTGGGCTGGCCTCCATTGTCACAGCAGTAGAGTTGGTACCCTGCTTTTTGCAGTGACTCTGGGCTCTCCATATCAACCCCACAATTGAAGCAGAAGGGTTTTGTGGGGCTGCTCACAGGCAAAAGACTCATCTTGGTGCTTGTCTGGGGGAGCAGGCTGGGCGCCGCAAGGTTGTCCCCAAGGTGGGGAACATCCTAGAGGTGTCAGTAGTGCGCCACATCCAGTGCTGCCCAGCCAGCCCCACTGCCACCACAGAGCCCCAGCATCCCTGAATGCCCCTGCTCTGCCTCAGGTTGCCCCCCTGCCAGCCCCTCCTGTGCTGCCCCCAGAGCCCTGCACTGGACACTGATGTTTCCCTGCTTTTCAAAACCAGTTAATTGCACTAGATTGATCTGAATGCCCTCGGAGCAGGCTTGCTGACTACATGTGTACTTCTCATCCACCCCAGACGGGCCTCTCTGGGAGCTCCCAGGAGGATCATAACCCTGAGCAGAGCACAGGGCAGGACAGGCTGTGTGGTGGGTGGACCGGCTGCCCCCTCCATGTACACATACTCGCGTACTCCCCCACTATACTGCTTGTGTGTGCACTGCCATGCCAAACCCAAATGCATTGCTCACCCCAGACCCCCCCACCAACCGCACACTGAGGAAAACACACTGTACCCTTCGCTCCAGACCCCACAACCGTGAATCACCGATGGAAACTGCACACCCCAGAGCCCCCTGCGCACAAAGCCCCGCCGCTCTGAGCACTCACGGCGCTGTTTACAGGCCTTGACCGGGGCTCGGMTCGCACGTGTCGGCGCCGGCCCCGTGAGGGGAGCACACGCGGGGCTCGGCGCATGCGGCCGCCGCTCCCTGCCGCGTGCCTCCCGCGCCCGCTGCTCCGTGGCCGCCTGCCGGGGCTATATTTAGTGGCAGGGGCCGGTGCTGGCGCGGTGCACGGCCCACCTGGCACCGCCGTCGGGACCGCCTGGGCCCCCGCCAGCCGCCGCGCAGGGGACCGCAGCCCGCCGGGGAGAATGGCGGCTCTGTTCATCCCCCGGCTCGGTGGCGCTGGCGGCGGGGGGCCCCCGGGAGCTGTGTGGGGCTGTGGCAAAGCCCAGTCACTTCCCACACATACACACCCAGTATAGTATGGGGAATGTTTTCGGGGTGTAAATGAGCCTTAAAATTGTTGATACTGCTGCTTCCTGCCTCTGAGGCTCAGCGCGGGCTGGGGTCGCTCTTGAACTCCGGACAGCCCTGAGTTCAGCCTTTGCGATATGTACCCCAAAGAGGGTTGGATTTCCCTGGCGAGGTGGGGACGCTAAAGAGGTGCCAGGGATCCCCAGGACATCATCCCCCTGGGCTCCCCCAGAGCAGTCCCACAGGGAGTGCTGTACTGGGCACAGGGCACGGGCTGGCATGCGAGCTCAGGGCCAGTCGCCTGCCATCGTGTTTCTTCCTGTGCCAGGTTTATTTTGTCAGTCTCCGAGCAGCGGCAGGGCAGGACAGTGGGCACAGCCCCATGGGGCCGAGGCGGGGGGGGAAGACGGGGCCCAACGGCTGTTTTGGTTCCTCAGCCGGAGAGGATCACAAATGACGCAAGTTCCCAAAAGAGCCGGGCGGGGGGGCTGCGAGGGATGTGTCAGCCGGCGGCGAGAGGCAGCCAGATGTGCTCCAGCAGCTCCAAGGCTGCTGCCCCGAGCTGATGCTGCCAGAGCACAGCCCCACAGTGATGCCCCACAGACCACCCCTGGGTGGTTTGCTCCATAGTGGGTGTGCAATCCTGGGCGGCATCGCCAGGCTCCCTGTCCCACAGTGTACTTTGGTGCTGTTGGTGTCCCTTCAGTATCCCTCAGGCACCCATGCTGCCTAGCCATGGGTAAGCCCACAGGTGCTTGGTGGGGAATCTGAGGATGCTCCTAGGAAGACCACCAAGGGATGCAAGCAGGAACAGGATCCCCAGGCTGCCACCCCTTCAGYATGAGCTGGTGTAGGGGTGCACCTCAGGGACCACCACAGGCCTGTGGCTGAGCATGGGGACACAACTAGCAGCATGGAACCCGGAACCCTCACAGTGAGCTGCCAGCCCTGGGGGCACCCTGGCAGCTACCTCTCACCAGGGCCAGCAGGGCTTATGTGGCCCCAGCATGGGGAAGCCATGAGATGAGCYTGGGACACGTCTCCCATTTCTCCCTCCTCCCTGCAGCTGTGCAGCAGATGGGCTTGGAGGAGCCCCTGCTTGGCACGGGGCCGAGGGCCCACAGGGAGGAGCGGTCCCCAATGGGGRCCCCCCCGGCCCGCCGAGGCCAGAAGGACCGAGCACATCCCCAGCCAGGAAAAACAGAGGCCCCAGCCGGAGCTCACGGTGCCCCGTCGGYGCACACCGCAAAGCGCTGGAATAACAGCCCTCGCTCCCGAGCCCGCCGCCTGCTATCAAAGGGCCCTTCTTCTGCTCGGCCTCTGTGGGGATGGGGCCGGGGGCCCATCGAGGGCTGGTGGCGAGAGGAGGCTGCTCCTCCACGCTGGCGGGCACGGGCTGCACCCCGCCAGGCGCCGGGCACGTCCCACCTCATCACCCTAGGGCAGCTGGGGGTCCCTGGGGCAAGCGAGCATATTCCAGTGCCAGGCCCAAGCAGTGTGGCGGTCACTTGGGTCAAGCCGTGGKGAAGCAGTGTGTCCTCAGGAGCCCTGGGCACGTCCCTACTGCTGCCTCAGTGGGGCTGTGCTGGCTCTGCCCAGGCACAGTCCACCTCCGAGAGACCCCGCGGCTAGCTTTGCCCTAAGTGCACCGGGACAAGATGGCGCGGTGTACATGGACTCCAGAGGTGGGGATAGCCTTGATCCTGTAGTGCAGCGCCGACACCTCTGTGTCTCTGCAGCCCCGCGCCCCCATTCCCCGACATTCTATCCCTCCGCACTCCCGTGCCCTACACCGCCGTCCCTCCGTGTGCCTGCACCCCGTGCCCCACACGGCCCCGTCTCCCCTCACCGCCCCCTCACGCCGCCCACGCCCCTCCCCGCCCACTCCTTCGAGACCACGCCCATTATCGGTTTAACTCATCCTCTTGCCCCGCCCAGTTTGGGGGACGGTCACGCCCCCTCCGTGTCTTTCCGCCAATGGGAGGCGCGCACGCGCGCGGCTCCACCCCCCYCGGGCGCGCGGCCGCCGTGCACCGTCTCCATGGCGAGAGGCGCGTCCCGCAATGGAGGCGGGAGGCGGCTGCGGGCAGCGAGAGCCCTTGGGGTAACCTCAGGGGGAGAGCCGGGGCAGGGCCTGTGGAGCTCTGGGGGCAAGGGGACACGATGGTGGCTCCGGTCTGTGGGGAGGTCACCAGCAGGAGGGGGCTGAGCCCAGGTAGGGGGGTGGGAAGCGTATTGGTGCTGGAGGTCAAGGGGACAGAAGGGAGTTACCGAGGGGGAGACCCCTCGAGATGACAGGCCCAGCAGCAGGCACTGCTTCTGTCCCCCAAAAGGAGAGGAATCCCTTGCCACAGTGTGAGGGTGACACTGCAGAGGACCCSAGGTCAGCACGCGGCCTGTGCTGGTGGGGGCTGGGGACGCGGCTGGCAATGGCGGATCCGCCGCGCTGCCTTTCTTCAGGGTCTGTTCCCGTCTGCAGGGACGCTCTGAGGAGCCATGTGGGTCCCAGATGCCATGGGGAGAGGCCACCGTTCAGGGAGCAGGGTGATGAGCACCTGCCCGAGGAGAGGCTCCCGTGCTCCGGGGAGACGCTTGCAACCACCACCAAGAGGCTCCGGGAGGTGTCGGAGATAGCCGAGCCGCCCCAGGAGACAGCAGACACAGATGAGCTGCCCACTGTGCCCCTACCAGTCGTGCCCAGCAGGGTGCCATCCCCAGASACTAGGAAGAATCCCTCTGAAATCAAGCTGCCTCCCTGGCTTGGAAAGTGGGGGACCGGCTCCCAGAAGTCCCCCACCGCACTGCCGGCGGTGCCCCCCACCCCACCCACGCCAGCAGAGAAGCCCAGCCAGGTGGTGCCCCAGCGGAGCCGTGTGACCCATGACTGGCAGAAGGAGGTAACTCCATAAGGGAAAATGCCCCTCCAAGTTGGCCCCWTCGTGTCCCACATGCTGATCTTGTGAAGCTCCCTGCTCCTGGGCAGACACATCTCTTTAAATAGCCACCCGGACGACCTTGAGCCCAGCGAGATAGAAAAGGGATGAAACTCAATAGCAGGAAAGGCACAGGGAGGCACGTGGGGAGTAACAGTAAGGCAGGAGGGGAGCTGGGATCTTGCTGCTGGGAGGCAGGAGCTGTGTGTCAAGGCTCATCACAGTGATGTGGGGATGCCTGCTTGGGCAAGCCAAGCTGGGGGGCACCTGATGGACCAAACTGTGCCACACCCTGGGGACTCCACRAGTTGTTCAAGTGCCATAAGAGTGCTTGCCCAGGGGCAGTCTGGGCACCCAGGTGCTCGGGACTGCCAYACAAAGCTGGCTGACCTCTACCAGKCAGAACAGGTCAGCCCTGTCCAAGCTGTGTCCCTGCTCCAGCTTTCCCAGGCTTCTGGCCAGAAAGATGGTAACACCTCTTTACAGCTTATGCCTCTAGGGCTATCAAAAGCCTAAAAGCCAGGAACAGGCGCAGGGAAGTGCAGCATGGGCTCCTGCCTCCTTCCACAGCCCCCACTGTCCATCCTTAGGTAGTCGTGGATCCCCTGGACTCTCGGCCAAGGAAGGATTTGGGCAGTGAGGACTTAGAGCGTGGCTATGATGGACTGCCAATCCACCAGTTTCTCTCCTCACTCACTGACAGCTCCCCCCCGAAGGACTGCCCACCCCTCAGGGCCGTGCTGCTGGGGCAAGGTGAGGCTGGCCCCCACAAGCYGTGTGCACCCCGAAAAGGCAGCAGGGGGATCTTAGCTGGGAGGCTGATGGCATCTTCCCCTCTGCAGGGCAGCGGAAGGCCGCACTGGCATCCATGCTCTACGAGAAATACAGGCAAGCCTGCACTCCCGCATGAGACCCACCCTTGGGGCTGTGCCCCAGAGGAGGGGACCTGGGGAGGTGGGGACCCCAGAGCTGAGAGGTGTGGGGTCTGCTCTGACTGCAGCAAGGAGACGGAGGAGGAGATCCGACCCCGCCCGAAGCGCATGGAATCTATCTCCACCACGCACCACGACTACCGTGCCATGGGGTTCCAGTCCACACCYCAGCCCATCACCCAGGTACAGGCAGTACACATCCCCCCTGCCAGTTTACAGCAGCCTCCAGGGGGGCGGCAAGGCTCTTGTCCTGCTGAGCATGCCATCTCCTCCAGCTCACATTTTGCTTCCACTGCAGCGTCATGATTACTTAACGGAGCAGCCAAGCAGCTTCTGGATGGAGCAAGCCCGTGGACGGCCGGTAAGGCCCCCACCACTCTGTCCTGCCAGTATCCTGGGACTTTCAGCTGCTGACAGAGATCTCTCCAATTCTCTCCTCTCCAGGGTGTCACTGCCCTCTTTGGCAGAAACATTCCCTTCAAGAGGAATTCAGACTTCTCCACTCCCATTACCCTGTACTTAGGACATCCCGAGCCCTTCAACCTCTATGACCCCTATGACCCCCTGAGCAGACAGCTCCAGCCCCACAAGTAATAAAAAACAAGGGGACACAGGTGGTCCCAGCATCCTTGCCTACCCCAAGGCTGTCCTCAAGCTGGATGTTTGGAGGGGGAGCACTCTGTCCCTGGGATCTCAAATCCCATGAGAGCATGAAGCAAAATGGAAAACCTTTCAGCCCTGTTGCAAGTCACTGTTGACCAAAAACACACCGTGGTCCCAAGATTTCCTCCTTAGGCATGGAGGCAGAGCCCCTGGCACAGCCCCATCCCCTGGGACACGTCCCCTCCCGGCGCAGGCAAGCAGTGGGTGACAGGCAGCCATTGTTCCAGTCCCCAGGCACAGGTGTGTTCCAGTAAGAGGCGGCAGCGGGGCGGCCAGAGCATGAGCTCAGAGGAACGCACTGCAGCCCTCACGCCAAAGCAAACCCACGGCAGCCCTGCCTTCCCAGCACCGCCCAAGCCCTCAACAGCCGCTCTGCCACTGCCCAGCACTGGCTCCCCATGCCCACACTCCTGCCCTGCACCGCAGACAGACCCCCGGGATATGATCTCCTGGGATCTTTCAGGCAGCTGTCGCCAGCCCAGGCTGAGTTCCATACTGGCGTTCCCYGGCCTCTCTCCCCACTTGGCATGCTGGGGCAGAGCGAAGTAGAGGCCACAGGACAGATGGATCTGGGGAAGTTTGTATTTCAACAAAATAGTTGCAGCAAGTCCTATATTTACACCTGGAGGAGGGATGGGTATTTACATGACCCGGTGGGGTTATATACAGGGGAAGGGGAGACTGGGGAGGGGGGGAGCTGCGGCATTGAAGCCTGACCTGGCCAAGGAGTCAGCCTTGGCAGGAATCCCCATTTCCCCCCACCCCAGGGAGGGGTTGACATGGGCACAACTTCTGCTGGGGGCCAGGTACTGAAAAGAGACGGCAAAGTGCCCTGCGGGGCAGCCAGGCCCCGGAGAAGCTCAGAGCCAGCTGAGCCACAGGGGAGAGGGCAGGGGTGGCAGACCTCAGAGGTGGGGGTCTCTCAGGCTGGATGAGGCTCTCAGGCTGGATGAGGCTTGGTTACCCCACTCCAGCAGAGGCTGTGGGGAAGGTGGGCTTTGCTGGTGCTGATGGAGGGGAGCAGACGGTGCTGTGGCCGCTGCCCCACCTTGCCCAGGCCCTGCTGAAGCAGGGGGGCTGCAGAGTCAGGTGGATGCAGTGATGGGGGGGTGCCGGTGCATCCTGGGGCACCGGAAAGCACTGGTGGCCCTTTTGAGCTGGGGCTCTGCCACAGCCACTGGGCTCAAGTGACTTAAGGGTCTTTCCTCTCACCCAGCAGCCAGTATGTCCGCATCTTTCCCTTGCCCTGGAGGCAGAGGTGAGCAAGTTAGACCCTGCCTGCCCCTGGAGCTGCTTCTTGGGTGTCATCCTCAGCACTGAGAGCAACAAGGGGTCCCAGCCCCAACCCACCTCCCCATCACATTTCCCTGTGGTTGGAAGGGCTGGCACCCCAGCRCCATTGCTGTGCCCTCACCTTCATCTCTACATCACCACGCAGCTCCAGCTCAAAGCAGCCAAACTCATCCAGGACTTCTTTGGTGGCAGATGAGACATGGATCTTCAGGGCTGAGTAGCACAGAGGAGCAAGAGAGACATGTCCGGGTGCCATGGGAACAGGACACACCTTGTGGCTCTGGATTCAGCTGCCCTGGCTTACCCTGGCCGTTGGATTCCATGCGGGATGCGGTGTTCACCGTGTCCCCGAAGAGGCAGTACCGCGGCATCTTCAGGCCCACCACCCCGGCGCACACGGGACCTGCAGGCACAGAGGCACTCGGGGATGCTGCAGGGCGGGCAGGTGGGTGGGCAGGCACCCCCCAGCTGGCCGGCGTGGGGGCTCACCGGTGTGTATGCCGATGCGCAGGTGGAGCTGGTCGTTGGGACGGTGACGGATCTTGAAGGTTTTGACAGCCTCGAGCAGGGCCAGGGCCATACGGACAATCTCACGGGCATGCAGCTTCCCATTGCGCACCGGCAGCCCCGAGACCACCATGTAGGCATCCCCAATGGTCTCCACCTGCGGGGGCAGCAGGGGCAGGTACAACCTGGGCTCCTTGCTGCCTGCCTCACTCTGGGGGGCTGTTCTTGCTCACCACACCACTCACCTTGTAGACATCAAAATTGTCAATAATGGCATCAAAGCAAGTGTAGAGATCGTTCAGCAGCATCACGACCTGGATGGAACAAGGGTATGTGTGCATCTGGGAGAGGACATGTCCCCCCAGCCCCAGGGATGGCACTGTCAGGGTGTGAGACCTCCACCAACCCCACAGAGGTGCTTGCCCCCAAGTCCTGCTCTCACCTGCATGGGAGTGCTCTCTGCCGAGAGGGCAGTGAAGCCCACGATGTCACTGAAGTAGATGGTGACACTGTCAAAAGCCTCAGCCCGCACTGTCTCTCCACGCTTCAGCTGCTCTGCCACGGAACTGGCAAGGATAGTGGTGAGCTCCACCCCAAACCTGCTGTTCCCTCTGCAACCCTTGCCCCACACCAGCGTGGAAAGCTGGCAAGGCACCCCATACTTGCACAGCAGCAGGTGCATGCTGAACCCATGCCAACCCTCAGACCCACACTCCCCCTCGTGTCCCCCTCTCACTGGGGCAGAATCTGGTAGAGGAGGTTCTCTGCCTTGCGCTTCTCCTCCAGGTAGGCCTGTGTCCTCTCTTCCACCAGCTTCTCCAGGTTGTTGGCATACTGTTCCATGCGTGACAGCAGGTTGTCCAGGATGCTGGTGCTTCCCTCCCTGGCGGGGTGCAGTCAGTTGGCACTGCTGGAAGAGGTGCCTCCCAACCACCACCCCCATGGCTGTCCCCACTTTCACCCAGGGCCACCGTCCCCACGTGCCAACCACCCACTTGTTGAATCTACGGATGAAGATCTTGATCTGACTGAAGTCAGGGCGCTCGGCTGGCTCCTGCGCCCAGCAGCGTTCCATCAGCACTGCCAGCTCCTCGCTGTGCACCCCGATGTCGATGGAGGGCCGGAAGAAGGGCTTCTGGCTGTTACGCACCTTCTGCACGATCTCTGCCGGGGCGTGGCCAACAGTGAGCACCAGGTTTCCATGGTGGGGCAGGAGCTCCACACGTGCTCTCCATCCTCACCTTTAGGGCTCAGGTCCATGCCCTCGATGTAGAAGGGGCCGTTGCGCAAAGCAACCTCCTGCACAATGATGCCGAAGCTGTAGACATCAGCCTTCTGCATGCCCGGGGTGGGCAGGTGTCCCTTCTGCAGCAGCTCTGGGGCTGTCCACAGCTTCTCTGGTGGGACAAAGCAATGGAGCAGTGAGACAGGGCCACCCCATCCTCCTGGTCCTCCCAGGCTGGCACTCACTGGCATAGAGTGCATGTGTGTCCTCATTGTCGCTGGGCGAGCGGAAGCTGGCCAGGCCGTAGTCGGTGATCTTCAGCACGAAGCGGCTGTCCACCACGCAGTTGGATGACTTGAGGCTGCCGTGATGGCCAATGATGCTGTTGTGCAGGAAGGCCATTCCCTGGGACAGATGGACACAGTGAAGCTCATATCCCTCAGGCACCTCTCCCCATCCCCTGGCACCCCTCAGCTGGATACCTTGACAATGTCATTGATGAGGGAGTAGCGGAACATCCAGTCCAGGTTGATGCTCTCATTCTCCAGGACATCCTGTGGTAGCACATTGAGTGGACCCCACCAGGCACCCAGGTCATGGTGATGGCAGCCTCACCAAGYGCCCAGCTCGTGGGTCTGCAGCACCCACCCCCTCCCCTCCACTGGCCTCTGACACCTGCTTGGACAGCTCAGCTGTGAGCATTACTGGGAGGGCTCAGGTGGCCACCAGCATCTACAGCCCTGTCCACAACAAGCAGCCCAGCTGGGTCACTRGAAACGAAATGTCTCAGTGTCACCTGCAGCGTCCCCAAGCCCCACTACCTGCAAGCTGCCCCGTGGGCAGTACTCGGTGATGATGCAAATGTTGGGGGGGTCRATGCACGCCCCGATGAAGCGGGTCAGGTGGTTGAACTGGATGTCTCGCATCTGCAGGTGGAAGTCAACCCAAGATAGTCTTGAGCTGTTGCTCCTGCTGCCCTCCCACATGCCCAGGACCACTCCCTGCAATCCCAGACAGGTTGCCCACCCTAGCCAGACCCCAGACCTACATGCTTTAGCTCGAAGAGCACCTGCCGAGTCAGCTCGATGCGCTTCTTGTTGATGTGCTTAATGGCCACAACATTGCCCTGGGGTGTTTGGGAAGGGCAAAAGGTCAATGTCCACCGGATGAATTTGCAAAGGGGAGGAAAGTGCCAGCACCCTGCAGGATGGGGGTGCMGCCAAGTGGGAGCACAGCAGAGCTGGGGCATTTCAGGGGGAGGGCTCAGCTCCCTGCCTGCTGCACTGACCTTGAAGTGGCCGGTGTTGGCGAAGATCTGGTACTTGCCATGGGTGGTCATCAGGGAGCCATAGCTGGAGCCACGCTGTGGGAAAGAGGGGATTAGGGAGAGGAACCCTGAGATGGAGGGATGACCTGCACCAATGGAGCAGAGCAGGGACATTCAAGGTGTGCAGGGGATGGTGCAGGATGGTCTCTAAGGGTCAGGACAAGCTCTGCATGCTCTGTAGGAAAGGAGAAGGCTCCAGGATGAGGCACTGCACAGAGTGTAGGACATGGACAAGGTATGCCTGTAGGGGATGGAGGGGAACATAGGGGCTTGATGAAGTATGGTGCTACATAGAGGATTCAGGGCTGTGTAGAGGAAGGATCTACTGTGGCTCTGYAGGAAATGGAAAGTCATGGCAGGGATGGATGGAATAAGTATAGGGAATGGAGAGCTGCATAAGGATGAAAGGTTGTATTGAGGAGAGATTCAGTGGGGCTATGGCTCTGTAGGAAACAGAGGGTCATGAAAGGGATCATGGAGGGGTGTCATGCAGRGAAGGAGGGCAGCACAGGGGCAGGGTGGTGCCTCAGGGATGGCTCCTCTCACCAGGGACAAGGTGAGCCGGCTGCCCGCTGCCTTGTGGTACCGCTCGGGACTTCCAAACTGTAGCTCATCCCAGCGGATCCTCCAGAGCATGCTGGCAAGCTCCTTCTCCAGCATCAGCTTCCTGGGGACACACAGGGGTCAGGCCCCCATCCCCTCTCCCCTGCCTGCCCACCCACCCATCAGACATAGGTTCCCCCAGTGCTGACCTGAAGATGAGGAAGCTGGAGATGCCAAACATGACAAAGGTGAGGCCAGTGCCCAGCGCCACGATGGCCAGCATAGAGAGGGGGGCTGCAGGCAGGAGAGGATATGTCAGGGTGGCCCAGCTGGCTATGACAGCCAGACTGACATGCGCCGTATGGAAGCTTGCTGGGGTCCAAGGGATGTGGGGACCCAGGACACCCACTTTTATCACAGGAGGGGTCATCCACATCAAAGACACAGGGAGGGTTGTCCAAGGGGGGAGCCCCCTTCACCCAGGGGATGGGTCGTCCCAGCCAGTGGATTTGCTTCTCCACACCCGAGTAGTGTCCCACCACCTAAGGCAGGCAGAGAGAGATGAGGCCACCCCCAGACCCCACCATCCCATCCCCCAACCCCAGCCAGGGGGAACCTCTCCCCACCTCATACTGCCCGGTCTTGGGGTCACTCATGGCCCATAGGTTGAAGTCAGTGTCCCGGTCATTGTTGCTGTCCATGCTCACAAGCCCTGTGACGCCTGTGGGAAAATTAAGACGCAGGTGGGATGGGGACTGAGTTCCACCGCCCCACGGCACCCCCAGCCCCGCTGCCCCCATCCCAGCGTTACCCTGGAACTTGCGGTCCCGCATCTTCTCGATGATGTGGGTGGCGTTTTTCTTGGAGCCGCCCTCACGCAGCGTCTCATTCAGCACCATGGCGTACAGCAGCATCCCATCATAGAAACAGCCCGCCACCAGGTTCATCTGCCAGGGGGAATCTGAGCACACCCACAGCCACGCACACAGGAGCATCCCAGAACCTTCACAGCAGCACCACGCACCCACCCACCGCCCCATCAGCACTCTGGGGCCAACATGCACCCTGCAGGGATGGCAGTGCCTGTGGCTGTTCCCACCAGGGATGATCCCTCTGGCACTGTCTGTGGCTGTGTCCCACCCTCTGCATCCTGGTGAGGTGCCTCAGAGCCATGTGAAGGGACCCCACCACCCCAGCATACAGGGGGACTCACTCACCAGGGAGTAGTTGAGCTGCACCCCAAATTTTTGCTTAGCTCGCAGGATGAGCTGGGTTTGGAATTGCTGGTACTCAGGGTTTTGGGGCTCATAGTAGGTGATCACCAGTACCATCTGCAACCAAGCACAGCACCCTGGTTCACACACTGGGGCCAGGCTGGGGAGGTTTCTGTCCCCAGGCAGGTGGGCACAGCTCACCTGGAAAGCCTCACGCAGTCCTGAGTCCTGGCCAGGGCTTTCCTGCCAGGGCTTGAAGGGGTCACGGGCAGAGTCACCCCGCAGGCTCTCCCCGAAGACATCCAGGTAGAAGAAGACGTAGTCGCCGTTGGTGAGGTTCTCCTGTTGGGCCAGCTGCATGATCTGCCGCAGCATCTCTGGCGGCCCACAGAGATACACCACTGCCAGAGAGAGGCAGGGGCTTCAGCGGGGCAGGGACACCCACTGCACCCCGGGCACGCAGCCAGGGATGGGGCAGGTGGGGCAGAGCAGCCCCGGGAGGCTGCGGGGGCGATGGAGAAGGAGATGGGGCAGGGCTTGGCTCACCGCCTCCCTGCGACCCGTGGCCAGACCCACAGCCCCAGACCCACTCCTGCCCCATCAATCACCTCAGACTGAAGGGGGACAGGAGAACAGGGAAAAACTTGCTGGAAATCATGGGGTGGATGCCCCAGGCACAGACCCCACACACCCTGATCCAGCAAAAGCCAGCCAGAGGACGTGTGCCCCCTGCATCAGTTTCCGCGCTGCTTCATGCCAGCCCTAGCCACGGAATCAGGGGGGCTGGGAGAGGCACTGGAGCCTTGCGCCGGAGGCCCCTGGGGAACCCGGGCTGTGGAATGGGACAAACCCATGTTTGGGTTCGTGGCCGGCTGTCTGTGCGGCAGGAATGCGCAGGTTCCCAGATTCCAGCACCTTCGGCGGGCCGCTAATTGGAAACAGAGCATCTCGCCGGTGTGACCCACACGGCAAGGGGGTGCCCGGGCCCCGTCAGGACGTCCCACCTGCCCCCACCCTCTGCTGGGGGCTCGGCCAGCYCCCATGGGATGCCCACCCAAGGGCTGTGTGGGGCCGGCTCGCCGCTGGCACAGGGCATCCCAGGCTGCGGGGACGGGCGCCTGAAAGCGTCCGAACCCCCCGAGCAGGGGCCCTCCGTGCCCTTGCTGAGGATCCTGACACTGCCTCCTCCCTCCCCCCGGAAAACCAGGGCCCCCGCTCCAGCCAGTCTGGCTGGGAACCCGGGATTGAGCAACGGAGGAGGCGGCGGCAGCGGGTGCTGGAGGAATGTCACGCTTGGGCGCTGGCCCCGACACACAGCTCCTCTGCATGGGGCCCAGCGCCCCGGCTGGACCCGCGGAGAGGCGGCGATGGGGACAGCGAGGAAGGGCCGCACTCCGGGAAGGGGCTCTGCTGCTGGCAGGCACCCAGCCACGCAGGCACCCAGCCATGGGGGCAGCARGGCTGGCATCCACGGGGGCAGTGAGGAATCCCCCAGGTGGGAAAGAGACCCAGCACAGCCTCCTTGGGCACGGGGAATCCACAGCAATGCGGGGAGCTGCTCCTGGGCACGGGGGAGGGAGAAATCCCAGCACCGTGGGCTGTGTGTGAGCAACAGCCTGCTTCAGGGTTTGAAATGGTTCCCTCTGAATGCTGCAATACTTCAAATAAACACTCTTGGCTTCTCCACTTTGCTAGTCCTGCATCAAGAAACGTCCCCAGATTTCTCATCCAGGGTGGGCAGCTCAGCACCACCCCAAGATGCAGATCCTGAGGGTTGCCCCCGAGGACATAGACGGGACCCTCCCCATCGCACTGCAGGCACCAAGAAAAGGGAGCCACAGGGGCTAGGGAGCCGCAACAGCTGGTGGCAGATGGTGGGACACCGCAGGCAGCCAGCCCCTGCGGCGGCAGCAAAAGCCTGCCTGGTCAAAGGCCACCAAGCAAGGGGATGGACGGCGCCTGGATGGCTCCCTGGGGACAGGCTGCATGAGCCGTGCAGAAGGAAGGGTCAATGCTTGGGGCTCTCCCTAGGCAGGCAGCTGCCTCCAGCTGGCAGCTTCCTGCGTGGCCAGCAGCGCCTTAGGGGGCTCAGGCACCCCCAGGGCCCGGCAAATGGCCAAAGGCAGCCTCAGCATCACCCAGGACAAGGGGAATGAAGTTCTGCAAGGCTGGAGTGCATCCAGACCCCTGACTGATTTATTGAGGGGGTGTCTCTGGCATAGGTGGCAGAGTGCCAGAGACACCCCCCGGGAGGGAAGGGGCAGGACCACGAGCATGCAGATGAGGTGGCAGAACGCTGCTTGACCCCTGCATGATGGAAGATAACCCTGAAATGAGGGCAAATCCCAGGTTCAGGCAGAAAATCCCAGTTTCAAGCAGTTCCACCAGCACAGGGCAGAGACCATGGCCCTGGCCCAGGGGGAGTGTGGGGGTGAAGACCAAATGCACTCCCCTCCAGCAGCACCACCCAGCCATCTCCCCAGGCAGGGCACCTGGGCTTTCTGCAGGCAGATGCTCTGGTAATTCTCTCAACCACAGCTCTAATTATATCAGTGTTTTTGCAAATGGCAGGAGAGACGTGGGCCCCTGCACGTCTCCCAGGCACCGGTGAGAGGGGCAGTCCCACCCCCACCCYGTGCCCGTTCATTAGACCTGTGACTGTCAAGACCAGCAGCGCCAGGGATGCACAGAGGGGAAGGGAAGCGGCTTTCTCTAGGAAATGTTCACCAAACTCCTGCCCATGACTTGGGAGAAGGAAGGTGATGCCAAGAGGGATGATACATGCTGTTRTTGCAGGTCATGGACATGGATGCAGCTGAAGACCCTGCTTCTATCTCCCTGCCATTCCATGCAGGAGTCCCAGCCCCTGGGACAGCCTGGCAAGTCTCCATTCCCTGACCCACACACCTGGGCTAGGTTAGGACCTACAACCATCTCTGCAGCCCTGAGCATCCACCTCTGTGGGGCCAAGCACTCAGCCCTACACCCTGGCACCACCTCTGAGCTGTGGCCAGAGAGGCCCAGACCCTCCCAACATCCCTGCCCACGCCAGGGGAATGGAACTGAATGATCTTTAAGGTTCCTTTCAACCCAAGCCTTTCCATGGTTCTGTGATACTATGACCTCAGCTTAGAAAGCCCTTGGGTCTCTGCCCGTGCCTGGCCTTCTCCCCCTGCAGCCACGACCCCCCGCCTGCACCAGAGGGATTGATTCCCACTGGAGTGATTTACAGCACCAAGATGGAAACGTTGATGGGAATCGCTGATTTCAGCCCTTCTCCCTGCAGAGTCCTTTGCCCTCATCCCATAATAAGCTCCAAACCCCACGGCTGGTGATGGCACAGGCAAGAGCTCCCATCCCAGTGGGGCAGCCATGGGATGCTCGCTCCATGGACTCAGCCTCACTGGCCTCAATCCTGACGGGAACCCAGTCCAGCACCCCAAAGCACCTCCCCCTGCAGCCTGGTCCTGCCCAGCCTTGGACACAAGTCCTGCTGGCCCATCTGGCTCCACTTATCTGGGCTAGATGTCCTTCCTAATGACACAGCATCTCAGAATCCATTAAGAAGCACTGCGGAGTGGCTGACTCCAGGATTGATACACCCTGCTCATCAATAATGGAAGAGCATCAGGCTGCCCTTGCTCTCCAGCTGCCTCTGTAAGCCCCTCCATTTCCTCCCGCTCCCAATATAGCTGCTCTCCTGGGGCACTYGCAAGGTACCAAATTGATTTATCCCTCCATCAGCAGGGTGGGGCAATCACAGCCCCGTCCTGGGGGTGCAGCAGGGACAAGGCACAGCCTGGGGTGCCCAKGTGCCACTCTGGGGGCCTCTGCCTGAGCACGGCACAGACACCTGGGTCTGCTGGCACCACGGTTCTCTGGGTTTGTAACCACAGCTGATGCTGTCCTGCAGAGAGCCACATCCCCTCCATCACCTTCAGCCTGCAAGGACCTGCCTGGGTCACCCTGATCCTGCTGACACCGAGGTGGGGTGGTCCCTCAGGGTGCCCCTCACAGCATGTGTCCCAAGAGCTGGGGGTCTGCCCCRGCTCTTGCTGGCAAAGGTTGACTGGACTGGGGGCCTGGGAGGGAGACACTGTGCCCCCTCCTCCTGCTGCATCCTGGCCCCTCCACTGGCACAGGGTTTGGTGTGGGAAGGGCTGAGGTTCTGTCTTGTCCCCTGTGAACTCACCCCCTGTGCAGGTCCTGCTGCTCCTCCAGCCCCACTGTGACAAAATGTGCTCAATCCTCACTGCACCCCACACAGAGCCCATTTTGCCCACCCCTCCCTGTTCCCCACATGGGTCCCACTGTGCCTCCAGSCCCTCCTTATGCTCCACAGGGTTCCCACTCTTCCTCGGGCCCCTTGCCATGCCCTACCACAGGTGTCACTCTGCCCACTCCCTACTGCACCCCACACGAGTCCCACCAGCTCCGTGTTCCCTTGCTGTGCCTCACAAGGGCGCCATTTTGCTCTCGACCCCTCTCAAGTCCCACTGCGTCCTCACACCCTCATGGTGCCCCACAAAGGTGCCACTGCCTCCTTGGACAGTTGCTGCACCCCACACGATCATACTCTGTTCCCATCCCCTTGCAGTGCCCCACATGCATCTCACTGTCCTCTCTGACACTGCTGTGCCCTGTGTGGATCTCCATTGCTCCCCAATCCCTTGTTGTGCCCCAAACAGGTCCCACTGCCACCCCTGGTCCCTTTTTGTGCCACACATGCATCCCACCGTATTTCCAGCCCTTTGCTGTGTCCTGCAGCRGTCCCGCTGTATCCCCATCCCCTCTCTGTGCCCCAGATGTGTCCTGCTGCTCCCTTAACCCCTTGCTGTACCCTACATGTCATCCACGGTACCCCAGTGCCCTTGCTGCACCCCATCCTTCCCCCTGCTGTGCCCCAGACGGGTCCAACGCCCCGCACTGTCCCCCCCACAGATCCCATGTCACCCTCAGCCCCTCGCTGTGCCCTGCGGAGGATTTCGCCTCCCCCCCTCCAAGCCCTACGCAGATCTCCCGAGGGGAGCCCCCTCCGCGCTCCCTTCCTCCTCCCACTCCCACCCCGCCGCCCCCGCTCCGCGGGCGCTCGGCCCGATCCCGCCCGTGGTCCCGGTGTGCCCCCCGCACCCCACGCCGCGCCACCCCACGCACCGCGCCCGTTGGCTTTGATGAAGTGCACGGCGGTGTCGGGGCCGCCCTCCTCGGGGGAGTAGATGTGCACGGTGACGGTGAGGTTGTTGCCATCCTGCAGCTCCTGGTAGACACCCTCGACGGTGAAGTAGTAGGGTCGGTCGTCGGTCTTGCGGTCCACGTAGAGGAGCACGGCGCGGGCGCTCCAGTTGAAGTGCGCGTGGAGGTGGGAGACGAAGGCGCCCAGTTTGGGTGCCGAGGGCCCGGTGCGCACCGTCGTGCTGTAGTGCTCCCGTTTGCGGCTGAAACCCGCGGCCACCGCCCCGCCGGTGATGAGGGGCAGCCGCCAGTGAGAGGCGAAGCGCCCCACGGACGCGGCGGGGTACACGCAGCCCGGCCCGAACAGCACGTCGGGGTCGTGGTAGAGCTTCAGGTCCACGGCGTTGAGCGGTGCCACGTACTCGGAGCAGGCGCCCTCCAGCTCCGAGCTCATGAACTCGACGCGCACCGAGAAGGGCCGCGGCAGCAGAGGCGGCTCGCCCCGCTCCAGCGCTTCCAGCGCCAGGCTGAGCGCCGGACCCACGCGCGGCCAAGCCCACGCGTAGCTCACGTTGCGCTCCGGCAGCACCACCGCCACCGTCAAGTTGGCGGGCGCCCCGTCGGGGGTCGCCGCCCGCCGCCCCGCGCCCGTCGGTACCGGCAGCAGCGGCAGCAGCAGCGCCAGCAGCGGCAGCGGCAGCGGCGG
>JACDOX010000617.1:116728-154639 GCA_014549065.1 Cardinalis cardinalis
TTTCTAGCTCCATCGCCCATCCCCTGTGCCATGGTCTCACACTGTGTTTCACTGGCATCCCACACCTTGGCATGACAGCCTTCCCTTGCTCTGGGAACTGGTGCCTGCATGGCTATCTGTGCTGGTCCATGGTGGCCCACTGTGGYGATGCCTCCCCCCCTTTTCCAGGCTGCACTGAGATCTGAGAAATGCTCCYTAGGCCTGAGCCTTAAAAACAGCTCCTGGGCTCAGCTCTTCTTCAGCTTATCAGAAATACTCCCTGTTAATAGTTCCTGCTTCCAGGAACTGCCGCTGTCTCACAGAGCTCCTGGGTTTTTCATGAACAGTGCTGGCAACTGTTTTTSTTCTTCCCTGAAGGGCAGAACATCGCTGTTCTCATATATCCAAAGAAAGTGCGGGCTGAAACTGTGGCAAGGATGAAACTGTGTTACAACTAAAGCCCAYTCTCTTGCCGCCTGTAAACAGCGGTCCAAAATGAGACCCCCTGAGCTGCCCTGGACCACAGCAGGCKGTGGCCAGCACTTCCCTCTGAGCGGGGCCTCCCAGAGCCAGCAAACTCACGCCTGCTGTACTTGAGGATCACCCAACGATGATGGATCCTGGGCTGGTACCCTCGCGCCACGAGGCTCAGCCCTTTGCCTGTTGAGGGGATGCAAAGGCACCCAAAGTGAGCATTTCACTGCCCCCGGAGGGGAATTTTTCACAGGTACCTTGCTTGCACTGTCTTTCTGTCTGTGTGCATGCCCCTGTGCACAGGCTGTAGCAAATCTGGGAGAAATGCTGCTCTCTTAGGTGTTTAAGTACCTCAGATCTAAGCAAGTTAGGCCTGTAAGCAGGGTTAAGTCATAAGTTATAAGCTAAGTTAAAGGCTGCTAAAGTGCTCTTTTGCTAAGTTGTTAAGTTACACATGTTAGATGCTGTAAAGCATTATTCCTATGTCAAATTGTTAAGTTACAAGTTAAATAGTGTTACGTGTGAGTGCTGCTAAGCTTTTAGGCCATATTCCATTTTTCCTTGCTCTCATTGGCGTTTTGTCACATACACACACACACACACACACACAGACACACACACACACACAGAGATACACAGACACACAGACACATATGCAGGAACACAACCCTAGATGGTTCTTGGTTCATGTCTGTTTTGATTGCCTGGATTTTGTTTGTTGTTCCTTTTTTCTCCTCAATGTGACTTAATTGTCTTGTAAGTGAATCTTGCCAATGAACATTGTCATGCTGCCACTTAATATTAAATTTGGTTTTTGCTGATACCCTTGCCAGTGATTTTTTAAGTGATCTCAAACACTTGTTAGTGACACACATGTTGGTCCTAGGACTGCACCAGATCATGATGGGCACAGAGGGCACAGCAATACTTGCCAGCCCTGGGGGGCTCACACCCCTGAGATTCCAGTCTTCTTTTCCATGTTCCCCTGGCAAAGATAACCAAGCCCCTGGTCCCCAGAGATGACAATTGTTTTTCCACCTCCTGGCGTGCAGCAGCACAAGGCCATGGGCCTTGCCAAGCTCCTTCACCTCCATGCTGGAAGTGGAGCCAGAAACCTGCCAGGCTCAGGAGGTGGCTGTAAAGAGCGTGGCAGGCACCACAAGTGAGTGCCTGCAGCCYGGTCCTCACTGCCAGGGCCAGGAGGAGCCGTGCAGACACTGCTGTGCCAGGGCACAAACAGCTCTGGGTCACAGCAAGGGCTGGCATGGATGGCATGGATGGCAGCAGCCCCTTCCTGCTGGAGGCTGTGTGGAAAGAGGGCAGGGATGGAGAAGGCAGCGCTGGGGACTSACATTTCTACTCGAGTGTGGGTCAGGCTTCTGCTGGGCTCTCTATTGCCAGYGCTCACATTGCCACCATCCCAAATGGGAGGGTAACACCTTCAGGAGGTCAGAGAGGCTTCGATCAGGTGGGCACAAAGCACCCAGTACTGGTGCAGATACATGGGGTGACCTTTCCACATATGGGCTTCCTGTGCTTCTGCTTCATATGGGCTTCCTGTGCTTCACGGAGTCTGAAGGGCTCCTTGTTCGGATTTGAAGTTTGCGTGCCAGTAATGGAAAAAATAGAGCAAAGGCAAATATTTTAAAGGGAAAATTGTGGATGAATGTGGCAGCTGTGTCACCTCCCTGGTTCAGGACAAGGGTTGTCACTGTGTGTCCATGGGGAGAGCCCCTGGAAGCCACACCTCTCTGTGCCCCAGACCCTTGGTGGGACCCTAGGAGCGTCCTTTCAGGGCACTAGGACAGGAAGTGTCACCCATTAACCCCTTCAGATGGGTGCCGCCTGTGCAAGCCAGACAGCTCCTACAGTGCTTTCCCCTCCAACTTCTCTGGGTTCCCCAGGCTGAGTATGTGAGGTCTCAGTCCCATACCTAGGTAATCTCTTCCACCATGAAGCCACCAGCCGTTCATGGCTTTTCCTGCAGAGTGTCCCTAGAGCAGGGTATCACCCCAGCACGGCCCTATGGGTGCCAGTAAAACAGCCAATGCACTGTGCAGGCGGATCCCTCTTTCAGATACCACACTGAGGCCAGGGATCTGCAGGATCCACCCAGGACATAGAAAGCCTCAGGCTCTCCTGGGGCTCTCCCCATCCCTGCATCCCAATGAAGCAATGTGCCCAGGACCAGGCTGGGAGTCCCCTGTGGATCCTCATCATGTTCCAGGCCATTTATATGCTGAGGTCAGTGCTGGTGGCATGATCCTGCCACAGCAGCTCCTCCAAAACGAGGGGCCGGGACCATTGACCTCCCCAGCAAGTCCTCAGGCCAACAAGTGCCTGGCATTTTTTGGCTGGTGCTGTTTCTGCGTGGCCTAGGAATGATCTCCTAGGGTTATTTCTGACTCACAGGACAGGAAACATTTCAGGGTTTAAGCCAAGCTGAATAATATGCTCATTTCCTTGTGCCGACTACAAAGCACCTGCTCCAGGGGATTTATGGAGTGCCGGCCTCTCGCAGGCACTGTGCGGCTGCCTGCCCGGATGTTTTTATTTTCCTGGTATGGCCAGCAAGTGCCAAGGCCTGTTTTCCTAAACACCCCGTGACCTCCTGGCACGTTTYTTTGAGGGGAGCCCAGGCAGAGCCACTGGATGCAGCACACCCATGCTGGGATACCCAGGGTGCTGGAGAGCCAGGCTGGGTGCCAGCACCCTGCCARGGCTGAGGGCAGCAGGAATGCACGGCTGACCCACTGATGCCAAAACCTGGCCTGGTGCAGAGCAGCCMCAGCTATGATAAATGACCTGGGAAAGTCCCAAAGGAATGGAACATGGGCATGAGCAATGAGCCAGGGAGGATGAGACCATGTGAGAGAGGGCAAGAGGGCACGAGTGAGCTCCAGCGTGGGACTGCCCAGGACACAGAGCCCACCCCGTGACGGGGGACCTGCAGACACCATCCCACAGCAGGCCCTGTCCCATGGCAGGGAACCCACACACCTCTCCAACCAGGGTGGTAGAGCCCCTGGGAAATGCTGTGCCTAGCCTCTAGGGTGGGAACACCTCTTCCTGCAAGGAGGGTCGGGGTGCTGAGGCCAGGGACATCCATGGAAGACACAAGGCATGCCAGCATGCCTTGCAGCCCACGCTTCTGCACCTGCATTGAGCTTCACCTAKCAGGCAGACAGTCTGCAGAGTAAGGTGACATCAATTTTTTTCTCACATCTCCTCTATTTTGTCCCCTTTTTGGAGCAACAGTCTCATTGCTGGTGGGGCAGTACTCCAGCCTCTGTGAGCTGTCCCATCTGGCTTGCCAGCTGTGGGATGAAGGATGCTTTGAGCCAGCYGTCATTCCCTGTCTAGCCTTTTGTCTTTCCTTCCCAGCTCCTGACTATCTCTTCCTCACCCCTCTGCTCACCTTTCCCCAGCGTCTGGCCATGCCAGTGAGCAGTGAGCATTCATGAATGGTCATCACTCAGAGCCGGCATCTACCTGCACCTGTCCYGGTGCCCTGGGTATTCTGGTGCTTGAAACACCCTCAAGGTGCTGGGCAAGGAAAGGTGCCCACATCCCAGAGCTGCTTCAGGGTCCACAGCACCACCAATGCAGTTTGGTCCAGTGATAAACTGGGGTTGTGGATTTTTTGTTTTTTTGTTTGTTTTGGAGTTTTTTGTTTGGGTTTTTTTGTGTTTTTTTTTTGGGGGGGGGTGTGTTTTTTCCTTTTTTTTTTTCCTGGGCTCTCTTGGGCTTTTTCTTGGCCTTTCTTGGGTAGTCTTCTGGCCTTTCTCGCGCCTTCCTTGGGGTTTTTTGTACAGAGAGAAAATAAAATAGCTTTGGGGACCAGGAGCCAAGATCCCCAGTGCCTAAAACAGCAATCATAGCACTTCCTTGGATTTATGGTGTTTGCTTTCACAATGCCAGCCGGGATCCTGTTTGCTTCCTGCTCTGCAGCTGCAGCTCCAGCTGAAGGCTCAGGAGATTCAGGTTTTATAACCCTCCTGGATTCTGCTGATGGCAACTGGTCCAGCATCAATTATTACCCCCTGAGCCTCCTGCGGTGCTGGGGTGGGCTGTTGTCACCTCATCCCAGCACCACTGGCTTGGGTGCTCTTCCTTTCCCATCCATGGGGTCCCGTCCCTGGCACTGGGCATTCTGCTGCTCTGCAGAGGCACTGCTGGGAGAGGGGGCCAGCAAAGCTGTGTCCCTGGTGGGGTGCAGTACCCAGCTTTTCTCAGACACAGCTACAGCCTGAGACCCAGGCCAAGCAGGAGAGCTGGGTCCTGCTGGGAGGACGCTAGACATGGATGTGACCTCCTGCAGGATCCTGGGATACTCAAAGGTGGTGACTGCTCCTCACTGGCACACACGTAGACAGGCAGTGATCCCTTCTGGTGGGCTCTGCCTGGTAAATCAAAGGGACTGAACTTCTAGAGAGGCACTTCTTCCAGCCCCTTTATCCTCTCTGTGGTTCCTCCCTGGGTCTCAGCTGTTCCCCAAGGTGTGAGACCAAAAGCAGCTGCTTTCTTTTAGTSTCTGCAGCAAAACCTCCTCCAGGCTGGCACAGCAGGAGAGGGTTTCAGCTCCTCCTGCCACAGTACCCTCRAGAGCCCAGGCAGAAGCTCGGAAGCACCAAGTCCAATCACAATTATTGCTTTCCAAATTACAAGTTCCCTCCTGTACCACCTGGACCAAAATGCTCTGGATCACCCATGGGGTTGTGTRTGCTGAGGACAGGCAGGTGCCCAGGAATGCAGAAGTGGTGGAAGGAAAGTGGTCAGGAGGGGGAATAGCAGTATCAACAGGCTATGGGAGACCACCAGCCCCTTTCTTTATGCACAGACATAGTGTGGATGGTGCTCCACTGCCCTGGTCCCTCTGCAGTGGGCCAAGAGATGTCCTGACACTCTTCTCTTTCTCTGCATTTTCCCAGCAAAGCACTTTGATGAAAAACCCAATGGCCATGAATGGACTTGTAGCTTTAACCCTCTATTTAATGAACCATAATGGCAACAGAAATCCTGAGAATGCCTCTCCACGTCCCTGATGGAGCAGGGGCAATGCCCTTCCCCACAGCCAYGAGATGCTGTCGCCCCAGGTTTTGAGCACTCTTCTGGAAGTCTGTCCAAATCCTGTGGGCCTCTGAGTGAAACCCGCCACTTCTCTTTTGTAGCATTTACTGTTCTTGTTGATGAAACAATGATGGATTATTTCATTGCAGTTACTAGCGTGCCAGACTTCTTTTTCCAAACACACAATAGGAATATTAATTAACTGCTCTGACGACGAACACTTTTATCCTCCTTATATAGTAACAACTCTGCACCAAAGGGCAAGATCCATTTGTCACTGATACACTCCACCATCCTGCCACATGGCGGTCAGCAGGGCGTGCCCAGCATTTCTCTGATTTGTTATCAGCCTTTCCTAACAGATCCCACACTTGCTGACATCCAGCCACCACACCGAGGGACACAGCATCACCCGTGGCACTGCAACAGGGCTGGGGTAATTCTCTAAGGGGAAGAAGGGATGCAAAGCTTCTCCCTCAGCAGTGAGAGCACAAGCTGCAGGAGATGGATGCAACGGGATGGCAAAGGGGCCCAAAGCACCAAAGGGAAGGGACTATGCCTTCAAATCCAAAGGTGATGAATCCAGAGCGGATAAAGCGGATAAAAGGAAGCATTTTTCTTTCTCACTCTGTGCTTAATTAGACTGCCACAGGAAAATGCTCGGGCCAAAATTTAGCAGGATTCAATGAGGGATTGGGCACTTACAGGGATAAGAAAAATATCCAGCTATAATAGTGAATGCCAATACAAATTCTGGAAGGGATATTAAGCCTCACGCGTCAAGGTGTAAATTTATCCCAAACTCTCAGGAACGTGGAGCTTAATGCAGGGGCAGATGACCCACATATGCCACTGCTGCTGATGCTGCCTCACTGCCAGCATGGCCCTGTGCTGGCTGAGCCCCCAGCTGGACCATCCCCAGAGCCCTGTTTCCTGCTGCTGGCAGCACCTCTGACAAGGGCTGCGAATTTCTTTTGGCAAGTCAGCCCTTTGCTGGTAGCTCTCCGGGGCCATGTGGCTCCCAGGGCTCTGACCTCCTCCCTCCTGCACTTAGCTCACCTTGCCAGCTGATAACAGCCTTATCACTTCTACACAGAGGCAGCCCCTCTGGGTGAGGGTCTGTGAGGTCCACAGGCACAACCCTGGGTGATGTGGCACCTTCCCACAGGTCCTTATTTCCAGCCAAGTCCCTCGTTTACCTCTCAGGTTACYTGCTGCCCAAAAGCACTTTTGCCTCCTGATTTTATCCCTCCTGTTTCCTGCTTCTGCTGGGGCCAGTCTGCAGGCCTTGGAAGAGGATGCTCAGCCCCAGTACACCTTGTGGGTGTTCCAGGTGCACAGGCACAGTCCTCTTTCATGGGCATTGCTCAGATGAGCCCTGGTTTATTCTCTTCTGCGTCAGTTCTGCATCAGTTGTAGCTGCTGTACTGTCTGCTCTGGTCACAGCACCAAATATGTCAGAGCTCAGTAGGTGTTTGGACAACACTCTCAGACACATGCTGGGATTCTTGGGGTGTCCTGCACAGGGCTAGGAGTTGGACGTGGTGATCCTGATGGGCCCCTTCCGACTCAGCATATTCTACCACTCTATGATTCTATGATTCTGTGATTCTATGATTTTKTGATCCTGTGATTTTAAACCTGCTGTCCTCGTCCCCAGCCCATGCATGGCTATGAACCTGGCATAGCTGCAGCCCAGGCTGGGGTGAAAGTGCCATGAAGTGGTACTCAGGACTGGGTGCAAGCATCTCCATCCCCAAATGAGGATGGTGCCATTTGCATCCCACAGTGTTAGCAGAATGCTTGTGCTGCTCTAGTCACTGCGAGATGGGATGCTCCCAAAACCTTGGCTCGCTCTGAAGGAGCAGTGATGGCTCAGCATGACCAGAGGGGAGCCTGGAGCTCTTCTGGTCAGGAGCCAGGGTCTCCCGTGCTTGCTGCTTACGTGCTTACACTGCAGAGGGCAACGCTGCTGGGGACCTTTGGATCTCCCCTTGCTGTGGAGCCTTGCACCCACAGGGGCTTCCAACTGGAGAAATTTCTGGAGGGCATGAATCAGCTTTTCACAGCTTGTTAAAAATCTTGATCCTACCTCTTGTTTTCATGCCTTTCAAATCAGGAAATGAGTTTTACAACTTTTCCAGTGGGGCACAGCTGGTGGCCAGGGTCGTAAAGCTGAACTTTATAAATATCTCTCATTGGGATCAGGGGAAGAGCATTAAAAAGGCAGAGAGGGAGAAAGAGAAGGCAAAGGAGCAAAGGCAACAGAGAAGCAAAGCGAATTAGTCCAGCTCAACCATCTATGGCCATGCAAGCACAGAAGATGAGGTGTGCTTGGGGCAAGCTTTGCCTACTTCTTTCCCTCCTCCTCCAGCTGCCGGGCTCCCAGGCCAAATGCTACTTCCAGGCTAAAGGTAAGTGGGGAGGTGAGAYGGGAAGAGGCTGAGGGGAGGAGGAGGCCTCAGCTTTCCCAGCATGGCAGGGCTCTTCCCTACTCTCCTCTATGCCTGAGAAGTATGGAAAGGACTGTGCTGAACTCAGGAATGGGATCATGGGCTAGTGGTGAGTGGAAGGAGCAGTCTATAAACCACAGAACAGCTCCCCAGGGCTCTGGCTGAGAAACAGCTTTCTGGGCCATGAAGGCTCCTGGCAGGTGCCTGGCTGGGGCTGAGTGTGCAGGACCAGCAGCAAAGGGAGGAGGGCAGCTCATCATCCCTCTGTTGTCTCCTCCCAGGGCTGCAGAAATGCCCAGACCTTAAGGGGTGTTGGATTTGTCCTCTCCAGGGAAGCAAGAGCCACTTGCTTATTGCTCTAGACCCACAGGGCAGTGGTGAGAGCCACAAGGCAGGGCCAGGAGAGGATGGATGGGTACATCACCCATGAGAGATAACAGGGCATTCCATACCTGCAGGTGGTGGATAGACCACCATATATCTTCCATAGCACAATGTGGGTGAGAGGTTCATGGTACTTCTGCCCCTGTTCAGGGCACAGGGATGTCCAGGAGGCTTCCACTCACCCTCAGCACAGGCCCATGTGCTCTCATCACCACCGTTTCCTTTGCAGCTCCCTGTGAGTACGAAGGGAAACAGTTCTCCATTGGGGAATCGTGGCTGAGCACCAACTGCCTGCTCTGCACCTGCCTGCACCCCATTGGCGTGGGCTGCTGTGAGACGTGAGTGGGGGCCGGGCTGGGGGGGCTGTCACCTCCCACCACAGCACCCTGCCCCTGCAGCAGCGGGTGCCTGGKGGCTGCAAATGCAGCTGATATCAGAGCCTTGGGAGGGCTGCGGGCACCAGGTCCTGGCAAACAAGAGGAAGAGGTGGGCAGGACCCCACCAGGGCATTGTGGGTGGTGGGGTGTGTTTGGGCAGTTGGAAAGGGTGTTTTGTCACAGCAAGATGCCCAGATGGGCCAGGAGCCGTGCCACAGCCTGCCTGAGCTGGTCTGGAAGACACCCAGCGCAGTCAGCAGCCCCCTGGCACTAGTCAGGGGTACTGACCGTGTCCTCTCCCACAGCACCCAGCACCCGATCGACTTCCCTGACTGGTGCGAGGCCCACTACGACTCACAGACCTGCCAGATCTCGGTAGTGCAGAAGGCCAACCCCAGCCTGCCGTGCGTGAAGAGCGTGGAGCACGAGTGGGGCTCGGCCAGCACCCCCGAGCCGCTGGTGAACAAGGCGCTGGGTGCAGGGCTCAGCAGATAGAGAGTCTCGGCAGCTCCCCGCACCCCTCGGCGCCGCCCTCCGCTCCAGAGCACACCGCCCGCATGCTCCAGACCTGCCCCACCCACCCTGTAGAGGCATCACCGCCGGCACCTCCGAAGGAAACCACTATCCACACACCATGGTACCAAGCCTTGCTTCTGCCTTCAGCTTCCGGAACCAGGGCGTCCTCCCTGTGAGGTATTCTGCACACCGTGGAAATGCAGATTCTACAGGATCTCTTCCAGGTGGGCAGAAAACCTTCAGTGACTAAAAAAAGGCTACAGGACTAAATCACCCTGCTCCATGGCAGTCCTGCATCCCGATATCCAGCCCCAAGCAAAGCAGCTCCCTACTCCCTCCCAGACCTGTACTCCTCTGCACAGCAGCCGTGGGCAGCTCCCTGGGGTCACCAYGGCACCTCGTGCAGGATCCCCACACCCTGTCCAGCCCCTTCTCTGCTCCGGGAGTGCTAGGGGCGCAACCCACCTCTGGAACCACTAACGCCCCTGCTCCAAAAGCTCCTGGGGCCCCTGGCACTGTAGGCCAGCCCTGGGCAACACTGCAACAGAGCCAGCCCAGGGCAGGTGGCAGAACAGGATGTCCCCAGGGGAGAGCCCCATCCCCACTGGCAAGGGAGCAGGGTGGGGAGGGTTCAGGAGAAGCAGAAGCAATCCAAGTGCCAGGGTGGAGGCAGCCACCYTGGCAGCTGCCCCAGCTGGTGCCATGCCTGTGTTGTGCAGAGCCTTGTGTAGATGTTTCTGTTCTTGCAATAAAGATACTGAACAAAGAGGTCTCCAGCCTGTGACTGCTGTAGAAGGTGGGATGTGTCCAGCACTGGGCACAATGTAGGAATAAGGCTCTTGGGAAAGCCGAGTTTTGCACATTCAGATTTTTATTACATTTCCATGCAAAGAGGAAAGTTCATTGGAAAGTTCAGTAAAAACGGGGAGCTGGCTGTTGAGCAGGGAGATCTCCATGCCAGCTCTTGGATGCACAGCATGGATTCCATACAGCACCCCAAGGATCCGAAGACCAGCAGGATGCTGGAGCTCACACCAGGAGCCCCGGCAGACAACAAACAGCCCAGAGGCTCAGTGCTGCTCAGTTTTGAATAATCATGATTGTACTGACCCAGTACAGGCCTGYATCACCAGCACATGCCAGCAGCACAGGGCTGGCCTGCCACCAYGTGCCTCCCTCAGGTGGGGGTGGATGGAGCACTGGACTCCATGTGTAGGACAACTTTCCAAGAGGCAGGACACACGCCAGGGCAGGAGAGCAGGGTCTCACCCAGCCCAGGTGGCCACCGTGCCTCACCTGGATGCCAGACCTCTGCTTGTAGGGTCTCTGTAAGGGCACAGCCTTCACCCAAGGGTCGTATGAAGCTTCACTGGAAGAACTCCTCTCTCCCCTCCCTGGRCTGGGCCTTTCCTTCTTGGAAGCCCCATACAAGATCAAGGCACATCAGTGGTTCCCTGGGAAGGCAGATTTCTTTTTGCTGAGTGCTTGGACTTGCACCTTCACCCAGGCAGGAAGGGTCTAGCTCCAGCTGGGGGCTGCAGCACAAGACACTGCATCAAGCAGCATTTTCCCAACCGTGGACAGGACAGATATGCCTGGTGCCCACCTGGACATCACAGCTGGATCCAAGGGGACACTGGGATGTATGCACCACAGCACACTGGTGACAGTCCTGCCTGCCATTCCCACTGGTGGCACACGCTTGCAGCTCTGCAAGCCAACMACCTCTATTAAGTCAGATGGTGATGGAGTTAGTGCTGGAGAACTGAGAAACGTAGGAAGCCAGGATGGGGTTGGTGGGAAGAACTTTGATGGGCAAGTCCCAGCTGAAGGTGTCCACTTCCATCTGCTCCAACCCAGTCCAGGTGACAGCCTCCGATTGGCTCCCACGAACCAAGCAAGTCCCTGCTGACTCCCCAGAAGTCACAAACTCAAAGTGCAGCCTCCACTTCAGGGACACTGTGGGCAAGAGGGCAGTCAGCACATAACACCCACAAGTGCCAGGGACAGCAGCTGTCTCAGCACAGTCTGTCCTGGCAAGGGGACAGCAAATGACCCCACTCACACAGGCCAGCTCCCTCCCAAGGGACACAGCTCTGCTGAGCAAGGGCAGGGCTGGGGACATCACAGTCCTCCAGCAGGGGTGTGTCCCTTCCCTGGTGGGTACTAACCGATGTTGGTGGTAAATCCTGGGGTTGAGCTGAGCGGGATGGGCAGGCTGAAGCTGCTCTGTGCTGTGTGCAGACAGGACTCCTGATRGCGGGCGTGCACGGTGAAGGAGACAGGCTGCCCCCGCCGCCGCTGGAACTCCTCCTGGATGCTCTCCTCTGTCTGCAGGCTCACTGAGAACTGCAGGGCAATTGGCAGYGTGCTTGCTCTCACAACCTCATACACACCTCTTGCAAAGCCTTGGGGGGTCCATTTCCCAAATGAGCTCAGGACCGGACCATTGCCTGCCTCAGACTCCCAGGTGACCCCAGCTGGGTCCCACTAGAAACCCTCACAGCCCAGTGCCACCCCAAACCCTTCTCCATATCCCTCACACTAAACCCCTGCCTCTCCCCAGTAACCTCAAGACACAGCAATGACCTGCAGACATGGGATATCTCCTTCTGAGAAGTTGAAGGTCCCAATGACATCCTCTCCAATCTTATACACAGTCTTAAAGATGCAGAACGTCCCCACCTTTCCGCGAGTGTTGCTGATGTTATACAGGTCTGTGGGGCAAGAACAGGGAAAAGGGTTGTAGCAGCACAAGGCTCTGCTCTGTGCAGTGCCCTGGGTTAATGACATGACCTCATGCCTCCTGTTCAGGTCCCTAGAGTGGTATTCCCTTTGGGAAATTTCTGCAGTGAGCAAGGGCAAACCCTAGACTGGCTGCCATGTGCCATGGGCAGAGGGTCTCTCAGTCTGAAGTAGGAACACCCAGAGACGGGCTAGGGGACTCTGACCCAAGCAGGCCCTGATAGAGCTGCTACACAGCTATAGTTGGAACTTTGTCACTGAGAAATATTTTGCACTGGCCCTGAGATGTTCTCCGTGACCAGCCTCTTAGGAAGGACAGCAGGTTTGAGCAGGGAATATGACCTACGGAGGCTRCGTCGGGAGGTGGCCACCATGAGCAGCTCTGTCGCTAGGTCTGCCAGGCGAGAGTCTTTCTTCAAGCCCTCCTCYTCCTCCAGGAAGGGGTTTGAGGGTGCAACAGCCTCATCCTGTGGGAACTGGTAATCCTTGAGCCCTGAGAAGGAGGTGAGAGCATCAGCAGGGCAAGGTGCAGCCCGGGGCGCCTGTGCAGGGAGGGCAGCGTGTGGCCCTACCGTGCAGCACGAGGACGCGGAAGGGCACGCGCAGGAGCTTGATGGGGGAGTTGACGCGCTGGCAGCCAATGGTCAGCTTGTACACGTACTTCACCGACTGCCCCCGGAACGAGGGGGGGCCATCCACAGGCAGGGTCTCACAGTATGAATCTGCAATGAGGGCAGAAAATATGCTTTCCAAAGCCAGAAGAAAGATCCTGCAGCTGCCGTGTGCAGGCTCCCTGCACCAAGTGCTATGACCAGCAGTGCTGAGCTAGGGAAAGAGCCTGGTGCTTTCTGCTGTCTCCTCTTTCCTCCAGCAGCCAAGCACAACCCAGCTCCCCTGCACAAGGCACACTGCTCCCCACATCACATGCACCATCATCCAGATACTGCTTCCAGCACATACAACCACACACACAAACTTTGTCTCCAAAGAATGTGAAAGACGTAAAATCCAGGAATACAACCACGAGAGCTAAACTTACTCATCACGAGTTCAACCCAAATTTGCCTCTGTACACTCCTTTGCCCAGCTCTCTCACAGCACAGCCTCCTCCAGGTCCTGTCCCATGCAGGTATTGATCAGTACTTTGTGCCTCCTTTGCTTTTGCTTTACACAAACCCTCAAACTCAGCAACAATAAGTTTCCTCCTGTGTTTTTCTTTGAAGGACTGCAGCTAAATGATCAACAAACAATTCCTGAGACCTTCACATCAACCTGTGGTTTGTCTCCCTTGACAAGCTGATGACTTAGATCACAAAGTCTCTGACTCTGAGGGCTCTGAGGTACTGGGGCCTGGCTTTCACCACATTCAGCCCTCCTAGAGCTCCTKGGCCACCACACAAACCCCAATGCCTCTTGACACAGTGTGAACACTTCTGAAGCTTTCCCAAACCACATGCTGTATAACAAGAAAGACACAAACAGTGAACTGTGGAAAGTCTCCACCTCTCTGGCTTGCCCACTGTAATGCAGATACGCCCTGCCAGAGGAAGGGCAGCATCCTGCTCTGAAACCACAGATCCTTCCCCATGTCTGGCACACACTGAATGTTGAGGCTTAGATTAAAAGTTAGGGTTACATTTTAAATATAACTTCTGGATTTCAAATAACAGGACTGGAAGGAAGAAACAAGCCTGTGCTAGTGTGTAGTGGCGACAGGATGTCACACCTTAAAACACAAGCCTCTCTTTCTGGATGAGGGTGCAGATAAAACAGAGAACTACCCTGACAGGGAGGAAAATCAGACATTTCCAAGGAAAGAAGCAGACTTCTGTAACCCCCGTACCAGACCCAACAAGAGGGCTCACAAAGACCTTCCCGCCCAGTGAGGATAATCTGAGCAGAGACCACCACAGTCAGAGAAGGATGGACAGTTCGCTCCCTGGCTCAGGAATGCCAAGACTCAGGAAGTCCCAGCTTCCGTGCATATCCCAGAAGGAAGCACATTCCTGCACTACAAATGCCTTCCTTACCCACCTGTTGCGCCCTCTGGCTGGCCTTCTGGCCTGGGTCCAGGCTGCTTCCATTTCCTCCCCTCTCTGTGATCTACCAAATTTTTAAATGTATTACAAAACCAGAGTGCAGGCAAAGCAGCCACAGAAATTACTTGAGGACTTGAGAAAAAGCTTCATGGTGACAAACTTAAAAGACTTCAGCCTGGGCGATGTGTCAAAGGGCTGGGACATGAGTCAACCTCAACATATAGGCACCATAACAAGAGTAAGGTATTGGGGAGTAAGTTGGTCAGCAAATGAAACCAAGTCCTTTTATCAAGAGACAGTCTGACACAACCTCAGCTCTATGTGCCAGCTCTGGCTGCAATTTAATAACACGGTATATTGCTGAAGCAGAATTAAGATTTCTTGGGTTTTCTGGTTTGGTTTTTTCCCCCCTTCCCAAACTGCGTAGCAAAACTCAAAACTTCTGAAAAACAGGAAATGAAGAATTAAGATACACACCCACACAGCCTTAACTCTCCCTCCATGGAGCTGGCAGGAGACCCCAGGAATGGTCTGCAAGTGTGCCAGCTGCAGACTCACGTGACAGCAGCAGCACCACAGGCTGATGGGATCGGTGTGAACAGCCTGGCAGGAACGAGACTAGGGCTGTGATACAGCCTGGGATTTCAGTGCTAAAAAAGCAGTGCCACATGCTGCCACATCACATGTGATGCATGAAACAGACAGGTGAATCACACAGCAAAGGGGAAAGGCTGGACTGTGCAGCCATGGAACCTCAAAGAATAGGAGAGTTTGTCCTTCCAGAGGAGCTGTGTCCAAGCACCAGGCAGATGCAGGCTGCTTGTGCCAGTGCCACCCGGAGGCAGAGAGGACACACACACATCATCATGACGTCACTGGAAAGAGTAGAAAATCCCTAGAAAATCCCTAGCTGGGGGTTGAACAGCTTCTGCCTGTTAAGCCAGTGCACAATCAATCCCTCAATCCATCCCAGCCACCTGGAACTTAGGCTGTTGTCACTGATCTGTTATCCCAGAAACTGCCCAACCTGCCTAAAGTGTGCCAGGAAAAGGGACTTCCCTCTGCTGCCAGGGAATGGATGCTCCAGCCCCACACCTGCAAGCAGTAAGGAACACAGAAGAATCCAGGTGAGCCTCAGGCCAGCTAAGGTTACTGCCTCCTCCTCCTTCCTGCTGGCATGGTATCTCCTTTCCCCAACATGCTGCTGTACAATTGTTAGTGAATAACTAAATGTCTTCAGACATCAGGCTCTGCAGTTCAGGGGCACAGCCCCGCGATGGCACTGCCCCACCCCACTAACCACCAAGGCAAGCCAGCCTGGTTTCACCAAGTCCACCTCTCCCTCCAGTCAGGCCCCTCCAAAGCCGGAAAGGCAGGAGACACCAGCTTCAAAACCAGCATGTCCCAACCCCGTGGCTGCCTGGTCTCACTTGCAGCTTCACCCCCAGCTCTGCAGAGCTCAGTGATCCAGCAGAGCCTGTCCCAGCATAGGCACTGACTCTCCTCTCCCTGTGCTCTGCAGTGTGAGAGGTCTCCATCAACAATTCYCAGCAGATCCCTGGGAAAATAACAAAGCTCCACATGCACAGCCTGAGAGGCCTAACATCACTGCTGCTAATCACAGGCCAATGGAATGCAAAGGAGATCTGACATGACCTAAACAGGCTGGGCCACACAGCCACCAACCAAGAGAGAACAGCGCATACTCAGCTCTTTCCACAGCTATCTACTCAAACATGGAGAGCTCTGAGCAGAGAAGATGAGGAGTGCTCACTTTCACAGCAGGAAAACTAGAACATCCAGAAGATTTAATTCCGGGACAGTCACAACCTGAAGAGGAAGCACAAACCTTTGGAGGACACCAGCCAAAATTCCAAGAATACACCAGTGTGACTGAAGAAATAAAGGCAAGGAAATGCAAGTGCGTGTAGCCATTCCTTCTGCTGCAACTAGGTATTTCAAAAGTTTTATGCCTTGCAGCTGCACAGTGGACCTGCAGCAAAGGCCCCAGGCCAGGGGACACACTGCAGTATGCAGCCCTAGCACAGCAGAGAACAGACTCTGGATGATGCAGCAGCTCCTCAGCACTCATGCTCCAACAAAAGCACCCCACATTTTGTGAGCACCAGGATCTCGCACTTGCAGCACCCAGGGCTGCAAAGCCAGTTTTGAAAGCAGAGCTCCCTAGAGAGGAGCTCTGTGAGCAGGGGAAGACAAGACAGGACTCACAGGACTTGGACTCCCCAGGATCCAGTCGCAAGTCACAGAAGAGGATCTTTGGTGGGGTGGACAGGATACACTGACCCCGCTCTCCTGGAAGAGAACAAGAAACACATGAATGCTGCACAGCCTCAGGCTATGTCCTGGTCAGTCAAGCTTTATCCCCATGGGGAGGAACAGGGAGAAGAGAGCCAGAGAGGAAGCATCTCTTGCTCTGGTCATGAGACATTGCCACATTGCCACTGCAGCTGGACAAACAACTGCCACTGTGATTTCAGTATTAACAATGTCCCACAAAATCTATCACCAGGAAAGCAACAAAACTTTGTACTCTTGATGCACGCTGCATCAAGACACACACATTATGGTCTGCTTGACTCCAGCTCACTGTGCTCTCACTGTTCCTACCYGGGTGACAGGCAGGAGTGGCACTCACCTCTGTTGGGGACAAAGACAGTCTCATTCTCTGCCTGCACATCGTGCTTGCTGCCATCAGACGGAGGGAGTGCCACCCGGTTCTCGCTGGCGTGAAACTGGCAGTGGATCTGGGCGCTGGCCCATGCCAGCATCTCACTGAAAGCAAAGAGCAACACTCATATCTCTGCTTTAAACCTCAATTACAGCARGCAGGAACTGGGAGAAGAACAACTCTGTCAGCTCAGCTCCATGCAGGCCTGCTTGTCTGGAAGGAAGAAGGTGTTGCTTCACTGTCACTGAAGCTACTCTCACAGTCCCCTTCCAAACAAGCCTTGGGAGTAAGCTCAAGCTGGGATGCTGACTCAAATCCACTTCCACCCCAACTGCTGACAACAGCTTTACCCAAAGTCCGGCTCTGCAGCCCAAGGACTCTTTTTAAGCAGCAATAATTGCAGTCTGAGCCACAACACCATCAGCACAGCACATACATGGCATGATAAAACGTATCTGCCCCAAGAAATGTACACGCAGGTCAGGAGCCCCTGCCCCCTTCTATGACGACAAGAGACAAGGTGGCTTGAGCAAAACTTCACAGGGATCTTTCAGCCAACGTGCTGAGATCAACTGCTTCAAGATCCAGTCCAAAGCTTTACTCATTTGTTCATCTTTTGCATCATCCACAGATTAGAACTGGCCACTCATGCACTCTTGGGAGGACACCTCAAGCTGCTGCATGTGGGCCTGGCAGAGGACCCTCAGCCATGAGGAGTTAAATCCCAAGCCACAAATCCCTCTGTGCTCTCACACAGAGCAGCACTCTGGTGACAACACAATCATTAAGGAAGTGGGCAAATTCTAAAGCAACAAATTCCTGCAGCCTGGGCTCAGCTGCCCCTGCCCACAGCACAGAGATGCCCCAAGCCCAACACTCCTCAGGGCAGGTAGGCACAGACATGCTCTCTCTGGTCCCACAGCACTATCCCCAACAAGAACATCAGCTGCTGTTTGTGCCAGACCAAAGRAGGATGCTTCTGGGTCCTTCATTAGGACCTACTCACTCCTCCTTGTGCAAGGACTTTGCTGACGGCAGTAGGAGAGGCAAAGGTGTCATTTTGACCCCTCACTGCACATCCCAGCAATTAATGTAGGGCCATACATGCAGCACAAAAAACAGTCTCGTGTTTTGGACTCTGCTGTGACGTCAGCCATTCCACAGGACACTTCCCAGGGTACTATTGACACCTTTCAGTTTCCAAATCACTCCTCTATTTTTTTTTTCAATAGTGGTCTCTATAGTTTACGCAGTGAATACTTCCTCTGGTGTTTTCTAAMATCACTATCTGATTAGTAAGCACCAACAACAGAGCTCTAGGCAGCACAGGGATTTTTTGTGGCACACGAATGTCCCTCCATGTGACACATCAGAGCAGTTAAAGGTCTAGATGAACTAGGGAAAAAGGTGTGCTGTATTTGTGTCAGCTGAYTAATGATGTGCTATTTGATCTCTTGTAGGTGCTGGCTGCCCTTACCCAAGCACACCTCAGGTACTATACCTAGTTGCTTTGAGCCATACAGCTGTAATTCTGCATTTTCAAAAGTACCAGCATGGCTTTTTCTAGTAACAACAGACATAGGGCTGCCATATGCTTTTTTCTTGTAAAGTACCTGCTGTTTGGAAGCTGAGGACTGCTCTTGSTTGAGGCAATGTTTGCTAATTTTATATAAGCTTAGAGCTCAGCTTGATTACAATACCTTCAAACACCATACTTTGAGTATTTTTTCATTTATTTTTCAGTATAGCTTTACAACATGCCACTGGATTGTTTTCATTTTTTCTAGCCAGATGTCCCAACAAAATTTGCATGTCCCTTCCTGCCAGCAGAGCTGGCTTGCTCAGCTAGTGCTTGTTCAGCAGTGGAGGATCCTGCACTGGTGCTGAGGTCACTTCCTTCCAGTCTCACCTTCCYCAACAACTCCTGCAGCCTACACAGGACATGCTCAGTGCAACCTCTGGGTAGAAGAGATTTGTTTCTTGTACTCCACCATCAAATTCATTTCCTGCCTTTCTTTCAATTCTGTCCCTGTTCTCAATATGTGGCCTCGCTGTCCCTTCACCAGTCAGCCCCAAAACCCAGGCTCTGACAGGTCTCTCTGCCTGTTGCTTTGATCTGGCTCCTGCCTTTACACAACCCACAGCTTCATTTTCCAAACCACCAATCTATTTGCTGCTGCTGCCACTCATTTAACTTAGCCAGGTCTTGCCCCATTGATCACCTGGGGCTTTTTTATTACTTTAAAAACTTTTCTTTTTCAAGAGGCAGGCTTCTACAGATCACAACACATCTGAAGTTTTAAATGAAGCTCTCATGAGTGCACTCAAACCCCCCCCCAAACCATGCCACCTGCTACCCTTGCAGTCCCACGTTTCAGAAGCAGACAAAACACAGGACATCTTGTCATCACAGAGGACAAAACTCTGGGAAGCTGGATGCTTATGCCACAGCTGAATTTGAAACCTGATCTCAGCAGCCAAAAGGAAACAAGAAGAAAAGATGGAAAGCTAAGGAAGGCAACAAATACAGAAGAAGCCCTCTGCTACTGAGACTSCAGGCACTGTGAATGGGTCCACCAAAACAATCACATGTGAACATCATACTGGTGATGAAAACATGCTGAACCTGACAGGGCTGGAAACAGGCACTTCCCAGGAAGGACTCAAGATGAGAAAGCACTCTCCACTCCCTAAGGAATCAGACAAGGCCGCACACTCAGCGGACACGAAGGCTTTGGGTGATTACTTGTGACACAGAGTCACCCCCTGTGAGCCAGTGTGGGAAGCTCCCCTCCTCTCACATTTCCTCAGCACTTAGAAGGGGAGATGCAGGGCTCAAGGGCTGGGCCACAGAAAATGTGGCTGCAGAAAGTGCCCTTTCAGACCYGACCCTTTATCTGACACCTCTGGAGGCAGGGACCACATTGACCTGTCCAGCACTGCTGGATAAAAGAGAGCTCCTTCCACAAATGCAGGAAATAATGACGCTGCCTGGATGTTGCCGTGTGGGACCGTCACCCTGGTGTGACCAGATAGCCCACTCTGACAGCCAGTTTGGCTTCATTTTCTGCCAGTCACTGTCACTGAGGGCTCACTTGAGCAACAGAGAATCTCTACCTGCATACCTCCTTCCTTGTCTACTTCTTGGGGGCACAAAACCAGCATAATTACCTCAGCTTCGCCCCCAAAATTGAGAGATGATGCAAGGCTTCCTTAAGGGAGTGCCTTGAGTTGGGAAGTCACAAGGGGCTGAGCTGGCACCATCGCCCTACAATGCAGCCATGACTACTACCCCAGAGAGGGGAGAGAGGGGGCCGCTCCCTCTGGAGGGACCCAGGCAGCTCCAACACTTGGAAGCTCTGTGCATGGACTGGCACAGGCTCCTGTACCTGCTGGCAGAGGTGGATGAGGCYGATAATGGGTTGGTGAAGGTGATCACACACTCCAGCACCTCCCCTGCCAGGAACACGGGCCCACGGCCCAGCTTGGCCACCACTTCAATCATGGCTTGGACAGTCCTGCTGCACACCTGCCAAGAAAAGCCAACATTGGGCATGTTATCACAGAATCACAGATTCAAGGAATTACCAAATGGTTTGGGGTGGAAGAGTCCTTAAAGACCATCTTGTTCCAGCCATGGGCAGGGACACCTCCCRCCACTCCCACCAGAAYAGATTGCTCAGGACCCCATCCTGCCTGGAATTATTTCCAGGATTAAACAACCACAATTTCTGTGGGCAACTTACGCCAGTGCCTCACCACTCTCAGAGAAAATAATTTCTTCTTAATATTTAATCTAAATATTTAATCTATTTTCAGTTTAAAGCCATTCCCCCTTGTGCCGTCACAGAAACACGGAGAGAGGGCTGGGYCATGTAACTGAGGGGGAATGGGCACACAGATACACGCACACACACACAGGAGGTGTGGGGGGAAAACACGCACAGCCCCGTCTTTACAAACACACACATCTTCCTCCCAGGCCCACACAGGCAAGAAGTGCGGTCAGGACACACCGCGACGGTGAGAAGCACAGCCCTGAAACCCCAACCCTGCGGTCCCGAACGTAAACCCGCACACGGACAGCTCTACCCGAGGGATCAGGGACACAGGGCCGCAACCTCTCCGCAGCTCCCGCCTCGGGCCCACTCACCACCCGCACAGGCCGCGCTCGCCGTCCGCCACCACTGCAGGCCCAGCTCCCCCCCCGCCGCTCGGCGGGGATCGGCGGGGATCGGCAGCGCTCGGGCAGAGCTCGGCAGCGCTCGGACAGAGTTCGGCAAGACTCGAGTCTAGTTCGGCAAAGCTCGGGCAGCGCTCGGGAACACTCGGAAACACTCGGGTAGAATTCGGGCACCCTCGGTAGGCTCRCGGGCAGCTCCCGGACAGCGCTCGGCAACTCTCGCACGCCCCTCAGCAGCGCTCGCTCAGCGCTCGGCTACTCTCGGAATCTGCTCGGCGGCGCTCGGCTGCGCTCGGCCGGGCAGCCCCGGGGACCGGCGGCGGGGCGGGTCTGTGCTTCCGCCGTGCCCCGGGGGCGCGGGCGGGGCGGGGCGGGGCGGTGAAGAAGAGGGCGCGCACGGGGCGGGGGGCGGCGATGGCGGCGGCGGCGGAGGAGACGGTGGAGTGGCCGCTGATGCGGCGCTACGAGGGGGCAGCGCAGGGCCGCGGCGTGGCGGCGGACGGCTGGCGCGTCTGCCTGGCACACAGCTTCGAGGAGCTGCGGCAGCCCTACGGCGCCGGGGACGTGCCGCTCCGCGATGTCCTGCGGCACGTCGGCCTCGCCTTGCGGTACGGCGGGGGATGGAGGGGGCCGGGAACGCGCCGGGACGAGGGAGGGCGTCCCGCGGGGGACGCGGCGTTGCGCTGGAGCCGCGGGGGCCTCGTCCCGGGGAGGCACCAGAGATGTCCCGGTGTACAGAGAGGCAGAGGCCGGTGGATCACGGAAGGCCCCGGGCTGGCGGGAGCCGCCCTCCTCCTGCCCGGAGGCGCCGGCACTCTCCAGCCTTCCTGGCGCCGGCACCGGGAGCAATTGGTGCTGAAGGGGCAGCACCCGGCGCTTGGGCTCCTCAGAACGGGGGGAGCTGGGAGGACTGGGGGCATYGCTTGGCGATGGGGACCCCCATTGCCCACCGCTAGGGCTCATCGCTGCCGCATCCTCCCGGCACAGTCCCCAGTGCTGGCAGCTGGAGGTTAAACTGGGGCCAGCTGGGAGGGGTTTGGAACGCTCTGCGCCGTGGCAGGTTCGGGAGCGGGGCACCTCTCTGCGCTTTGCGTCGGGGTGAGCTGGAGGTAACGACGGGGAGCGCACCTGGAAAGCCGGAGTGTCGTTTTAGCCTTTAACGCCGGAGTGCGGGTGCTGGCAGTGTTTGTGCGCCCGCCAGGCTGAACGCGGGGACCTGMCACGGCATCGCTTATTTCCTTGTGCTGGATTTATGACTCCTGCCTCCATTTTCTGCTGGTGTCCTTGGAGGCTGCCACTTGCCAAGCTGGTTCCTGCAAAGCTGGATGAAAGGGCAGATTCTGGATTGCTTCAGGGTGCATGGCATGCTGGTCTGACCTGAGACRCCCTGGTGTGAGCCTGGGCACCCGGGAAGGGAGAGCATGGGTCACGCACCGTAGATAAATAAAGGCTGCTGGAAAAGCTGCTGCAGCAGGTTGGGATGAGCTGAGCATGTGGGAAAGCGTGAAGTTCTGGTGGGGTGAGCAGGGAGGAGAGGTGATCCTGGCCTTGTTCTCATTGAAGTCTGGAAGAGCCTTTTRTCAGTCCTGGGAAAAGGTCTTTGAAAGCAAGAAGCTTGAAGTCAAACWACTGCCTCTTCTCCTGTTCAAGTTTAGGAGGTAATTTTGTTGTTTTCTCAAAGTACTTTTGCCGTGGCAAGAGCTTCCTTGCGAGGAGATTCCAGCCACAAGAGCAGAGGAAACAAAGTGCTAGGGTCATGAGAAATACCTGCGTGGTTTTGATTTAAACCCCAAGGCCAACATTGTTGGCTGAAAGGGCAGCCCATTCAGGGATGTGAGGATATATGGGAGGCTGCATGCATCGGGCATCGGTGGGCACCCCAGCATCTGCCTGGCTGGGGCAGCCAGCTCTTGGAGTGCTGGATGCTGGTGCTGCGAGAGAAACCTGGAGTTCAGTTCTGTGTCATGGTGCAGGGATCTGTGGAGCCCTGCAGACTGGCCTGCCCTTTCCTGAGTGACCCGTGGTGAGTGGCCCCTGTGGTAGGGATGTTCTCAAAACTTGGCATGGCTTGGTGCATCGAGTGCAAAGTCACCTGGTGCAGGTGCTGGCAGCCACTGGGAGCACCTTGGGGTCACTGCTTGGGCTCAGGAGGTCCAGAGGAGCTCAGCAGAGGAGCCACAGCATTCTGAGTTGAYGTTGTTGAGTTGAATTAAACATGATGAAGGGTGCCCTCTTCTGCAGCACCAGTGCTAGGTGCAGGTGATGTGGCTGGGGGTGTGGGCAGTCCTGGTGCAGGATTTTTTTGTTAATCAGGGCTTGTCAGGGTAACTCTGGGGGACATGTGTGTCTGGAAAGAAGAGCTGTGCAGAGGGCTCAGCTGGGGCTCAAGAGGCAGGAGAAGACGTGCAGGTAGGTTTCTGCAGAGGTGGCTCATGTGTCCTGAGAGGGGTCACACCATGAATCCAGATCAGCTGGATAATGTTCAGCTAGGTTTTAACTCCACTKCCAATTTGAAGGAGAAGAAATGTCCTCCAGCCCTGGCAGGGCTTTTGGTGCTACAGAGCACAAAGTCTTTTTCCTTGTTATTCTTCAGCCCTGGCAGAGCTGTTAGTAGCCAGCAATTGGGCATCAACCACTGGGCTTCTCCTCCTGGCTTGCATGATTTTGGGAGAAGCTGGAAGGAGAAGAGTTTGCATATTGAGATGATAAAATGACTTTGGCAGTGGCAATAAATCCCAAAGCTTTTCTGCTGTGTTCTCCTGTAAAAACTGCTTCCTGAAACCCATCTCCTGCCTCCTTTCCAAGGAGCCAGGATGCCCTGCTAGGCTGTGCTGCAGCCACTCTGCCTGAGCACCTTATTTCCTATTGCCAGAAGCCTGCTGGGGAAGCAGCTGGGTTGGTTCCCTGACTCTGGGTTGAAAAAGAATAATAATCATTTCCTTGAGAGAGAGAGAGCACTGCCAAAACCTCGCCTTGGCGGGGTAAGGCTGGGACTGTCCTGTCTGGAGAAGAGCAGTTGCAGCAGATGTAGCTGGAAGATAGTGGCAGGCCCTGGTTCAGGGCAGTCAAGCAGGACAGGCTGGTTCTCATCATGCCCTGAGCCCCTGTGAGCAAAACATCCACAGACAGTCAAACACAAAGCTGGATCTGTAGGAGTGGAGAGCAGGCTGCAGTTAGGTCCTGTGTGATTGCAGCCCAGAAAATCTCGCCCTTCAAGGGATTTGGGGATCTTAGGTGTTGGTGAATAAAGGTGAATGSCAAGTGAACAGCCAAAAAATCAACTGTGGGTTGTTTCTGTTTGGGAAGGGTGGTAGAGGTGTCATGGGAGAGGCCCTCCCTCTTGCTCCTGGGTGTGCATGTCCCCAGGGAATTATTGCTCATTGCCCATCGCCTATGCTCTGCCTCCTGTGCAACCAGGGCCAGGGCAGGCTGTGTGCTCCTGGCTGGGCTGGTTTTCTGCTCAGCAATATGGAATGGATGTCTGCAGGTAGCTCAGGGACACTGCTCACTGTGGGGGCTCCTGTGTCCCCCCTACCCACCTGGCACGCATGGCCATGGAGCTGCCAGCTGGGTCTTACCTGACTGTTTGCTGGGCAAGGTTCAGCAGCTTCTGGTCCAGTAGCTGTTTTCCATGTGCTAATTGTCTCTGTATAGAAGRCTTAACTTGGGGCAGTTTATTAGCCAAAGCCAGTACTTTACAAGCACTGACTCGGAGCCCAGCCCTGCTCCTTTTGCCTGCAGTGGTGCTGGCACACCCAGCTGCAGGTGTGCCCCTGTTTGGGTGTCTTGATTCCCAGACCTTTGGGTGAGAAATTATCTGATGGGCAGTGCTGGTCTGTGYAGCTGGTGTGTGGATGGAGGCAAGTCCCCAGGATCCTGCCAGCTGCAGACAGCAACCATCACCACTTCCAGGGCAGGGCTGCCCTGTGCCCTCTGCTCCTGATGAACTGGTAGTGTATGAAGTGGAGGTGGAAGAGCAAGGCTCGTGTCCCTGGGGCAGTGTRTGTCTCCTCTCAGATKGCACCTCTGCTTGCAGGCCTTCCTTAGCAGGACACTGTGTGCCAGGCATGGGGGTGGTGGTGGCCCTTGTGTGCATTCCCACTTCTCCATGAACGTCTGGGAAAGCCTGTGCTACATGAGCTGGGAGTCCTGCTGTTGAGTTGCCCTTGCAGTCAGTCCTGAGCTGCCTGAACTTTGCCCTCTTGTGCTTGCTGAGTGGTGCATGCTCCAGATGGGTGATAGAGCCTTATCACCCCTTGTGCCATGGGCATGGGCCACAGGTTCCTCTTGTACATCTCTAAAAGGAGGGAAAGATCAACCTGTGCTCATCCTGCCCAGTGACAGCAAAGGGATGGTGTTGCCTGCTCACTTCTTCAATACTTCTCTTTCCCTTGCAGGTACTTCAGGTGGTGGGTCAAGAAGACCCGGATAGAGAAGAAAAAGGCSTTCATTGACCTCTTGTGTGCTGTTCCTCTGCAGCAGATCTATGGTCAGCCTCCATCCACTCTGGGCRCTGGGGTGGGTGGGGGTTCACACGGGGCTGTCAGGGTACTAGATGGAACAAGGAGCTTTTGTGATTTGGGCGATACTGAGTGGCTCTGCCCTGCAGAGATGCGTGGGGAGAGTTCTTGAGCCAGGTGCCACGTGGGGGAGGAATGGGGCTGCTAACTCTTGGTGTCTTTGCCAGGGTGCCCGCTGGGCGGGATTGGGGGAGGCACCATCACCCGTGGCTGGCGGGGAGAGTTCTGCCGCTGGCAGCTGAACCCTGGCCTTTACCACTACGAAACGGTCATCGCCAACCAGGTAGGGTCTGTGAGGGGAGTGACAGTCACCGCAGCAGCCTGGGYGGTTGGGACATCTGCCACAGGGCTCCTCTCACCCCTGCACGTGCTCCTCTGCTCCACAGTTCACAGTGTGCCTGYGGTGCAAGGGGCAGACCATTTACCAGCAGGTCTTGTCCGTGGAGAGACCCAGCAGCCTGCAGGGCTGGAACTGGGSCTACTGCGGCCACTACGCCTTTTACCATGCCCTGTACCCCCGTGCCTGGCTGGTCTACGAGCTGCCGGGGCAGCAGGTGGTGCTCACCTGCCGGCAGGTCTCGCCCGTCATCCCCCATGACTATAAGGTAAGGYGGTGACGGCRTCCCCGGGGGCAGAGCTGCTTCTTAGCRCCTTTTCCAGCGTTTCCCCGCTCCYGAGGGCAGAGCTCCYTGCTCGCAGTTCCCAGCGTTTCCCCGCGGCCGCTCTCAGCAGCGCTGCGGGCGGGGGCAGCCCCGCAGCCSTGCGGGAGCTCGCCACTGCAGCCAGGGATGGCTCAGCGCTGCCCGTGCCGGCTGCCAGCCCCAGGCGAGGGTGGCAGCTGTGCTGGGACACGTCTGACCTTCCTCTTACCCCGGCATTGCAGCACACGTGAGCCTGGATCAGCCTGCCCAGCAGGTGAGTGATGAGAGCCCGGCTGAGCCCTAAAGGCCTCTCTTTCTGTCCCTCTGCTGCCCCGGCGTGCTGCAGCCAGCCCAGGGCTGCTTCTCTYGGCAATTTTGTCTTGCCTGCCTCCCAAATTCCTCAGCTGCTCCTCAGCTTGGCAAGAGACTCCAAGTCCAAGTTGTTATTGCCGGTGCTCTTGCTGCCGCTGCATCCTGCGTGGTGTCCCCGGCAGGGGGGAAACGATGCTGGGGCAGCTGCCTGTGGAGCAGCAGCCCTGTGTGCAGCATTGTGCGTCTCTGCCAGGACTCCAGCTTGCCAGTGGGAGTGTTCATCTGGGACGTGGAGAACGGCAGGGATGAGGACGTGGAGGTGTCCATCATGTTCAGCCTGCAGAACGGCCCGGGAGCGAAGGAGGCCGGGAGCGGCGGGCACTGGAACGAGCCCTTCACCTTCCACAAGCACGGCCAGCGGGTTGCTGGGGTCCTGCTGCACCACTGCCCGCCCRTCAACCCCTTCACCCTGGCCATCTCTGCCCGGGAGAAGGTAAAGGGCTGGCCCTGCTGCTGGGGCTCCTGCTGGGGAGGTTGTGCAGCCCTGCTGCATGTCGGGGAGCTGCCTGCAGGCAGAGGATGGCGGTGCAAGGCCTTGGGGTTGGCACCGTTCCTAAGAGCTTGCCTGACGCCAGCAGAGGGGACATGACTTCCCTGAGGGCTCCCTCTTTGGGGATGCTGTCAGGAGAGCGGCTGAGGCAACGTGTTGAGAGTTGTGGGCAGCCCATGAGAAGTGAGTGTCATGTCCTGCTGGTGATACTGGGGAGGGGAGAGCATGAATGTTCTCCTCCAAAGGAGCAGCCCCTGATGATGCTCTTCCCTCGTTCAGGCTGGCACGGGAGTCACCCATGTGACGRCATTCAATCCCACGGGATTGGGTAGAGAGGTGTGGCAGGACCTCCTGCAGGATGGCAGGCTGGATTCAGCCCCTGGTGAGTGCCTCCATCCTCCGTGGGGCRRGTGCAGGGGGAGCAGGGCAAGTGGGTGGCTGTGCTGCATCTGGGCACCCAAGCCAGGGCAGAGCTCTTTCCTCCTGCCTCCTTGGCTCTTCRAAATCTCCCCAGGATGCTGTGGCTTGTTCCCAAATTCAGGCTGTATCCAAACTTCCTACTGCTTGTCCTTGCTGTGGTTCTCCAAAAGCTGTTCATATCCACTTTGAGGCTGTTCTTGGGTATTAGTTACACGTGCCAGTATCTCATTATTCTGTGTGTGGTTGCACACTGAATTGAGATTTCTGCTAGGAAGCCAGCGTGCTGCCCAGCCCCCTTCCCATAGCTCCCRTTTCCAGATAAACGAGCTGTGTCCTGTTGGAATTGTTACCACCAGCATTTTACAGTGCTTGGGGTTTATTGCTGCCGTCACTTTCTGTCCTCTTCCTACTGTAACAGTTCTCCAAACGTCTCTGTTATTCTTCTGATAATTCTGCATCCATCCTCAGGTCTCTGCTCACTCCCTTGGGAGGAGCCTTGAAGCAGGGTGGCATCTCCAGCCTTTGGTACTCTCCTCCTCTTGCCATAAAAGGTGACCATTTCCCTAATGTCTGTCAGTTTTTAAACAAGGATGATGCTGACAAACTAGTGATGCTGGGTCTTGGCAAGATTTCTTGAGGCTTAAATTATGTAACTGAATCATTTAGTATGTAATTTTTTCCAGAAAAAATAAGCTTCCTGCCTAGATGCACTCAGAGCTCTCCAGGCTATTGGGATGTGGTTTTTCTTCGTGCATGCCAGACGTTATCATAGTCAGGATCTGTACTTATGTTGCTCTAATGAGTTTACCTTGTACACATGTCAGAACCAGCATATAATTATCCAGCCACCTAAGGGCTTTTCTTAAATACCAGGGTGGCTCAAACGCCCTGCGAAAAGCTGGAAACAATGACTGTCCCTAGAAAGTCACAGTGTCTCTGACTGCAGTGCAGATACAGAGTCATGGGATACTCTGTAGCTTCCATTCATGCCTGGTGGCTTTTCCTGCCTGATCTGTTCCTGTTCTTGGATGACTGAATCCTTTTAACCACTCCTCCCATGGAAGGTTTTTTTTTTTCCCTGCAGCAACATCATCCCTTAAAACCCTGGGCTGTACCTTCCAGGTTGTACAGGAGCTTTGGTATGCCCACTCTCATCTCCCTCAAGGTGTGTGTGAACTTCAGTTACCCTCCCTTTGGTCTTCCCTGGTTGCTTAAGAATATCTTATTTTTTCCTGGCAGGTAAAAGTAGGCCGACAGAGAAGGGGGAGGCRACAGCAGCAGCAGTGTGTGCCAGCTGTAGTGTGCCTGCCCATGGGCACAAGACGCTGGAGTTAGCCCTGGCTTGGGACATGCCCTGTGTTCACTTTGGCTCCAAGGAGAAGCTGCACCTCAGGTAGGTGGGTTCTCTCCACTGGTGTTTGGTTCATGCCCCCAGGGCCCCATTTCCCCTCCTCCCTGACTTGTGTGCTAAGAAGGAAGAGGGGACCTTTTGCCACCCACTCCTGGTGGCTGTGGCCCTGCCAGCTCGGGGAGAGGATCTTGTGCCCTGCCCACCCCTGCTCCCCAATGCCCCTCCAGTAGCAGCTGAGTCCTGCAGTTCTCTGCAGTCCCATGTCCCTCTGTGGTGTCCATGTGGGTTTCCCAGTGGAGCCCATGGGGTGCTGACCAAACCCTCCCTTGGCAGGCGGTACACCCGGTTTTTTGGCAGTGAAGGTGATGCTGCTCCTGCCCTGTCCCATTACGCCCTGACACACTACGAGGAGTGGGAGAGGAAGATCGAAGCGTGGCAGAATCCCATCCTGGAGAACAGGTAGGGCAGATGGGAGCACCTTCCCCGTGGCCTCCTGGGCTTGGCTGCCACAGGAGCATCACCACCTCGGCCTCCAGGACTGAGCTTCCCTCTTTCCTGCAGCCAGCTGCCTTCCTGGTACAAGTCAGCCCTATTCAATGAGCTCTACTTCCTGACGGATGGAGGGACCATATGGGTGGAGGTGCCCCCTGACTGCCRTGCCGAGGAGCTGCAGGGGCCGGCGGGGTCGGGGCTGTCCCACCTYCTCCCTGTCCTGCGGGAGTACGGAAGGTTTGCTTATTTGGAAGGTAACTCACAAGGATGTGAGGCATTCTCCAGCCTCAAGCCCTCTCGTTACTGTAGCCATGTGTTTTAAACCTGCCATGGCGATGTTTTTCACACTCCAACGGGTAGGGGGCAGTGCTATTCCCAGGAAAGGCCCTTGCAGCCCTGAAGGATAGGGCGTGGAGTGTTCCCCACGTGCCTGGTGCTCTGTGTAGAGAATGAAACCGTCTTGGAACGGGAGCCCCTGTCCGTGCKGGGAAAGATGCCCCTGTCCAGGGCCCTGTGGAGGGAGGAGCTTTGCCCCTTGTGCCCTGCCCGTGGCAGTCTCCTTTCCCTCACCACCTGCCCTGTCCTGCCAGGCCAGGAGTACCGGATGTACAACACCTACGATGTCCATTTCTACGCCTCCTTCGCTCTCATCATGCTGTGGCCCAAGCTGCAGCTCAGCCTGCAGTATGACATTGGTGAGTGTCCCYAGGGCCCTGCCTTGCTGCCTGCTCAGGCCTTCACCTGGGGAAKASACAGAGCCTTGGGGACAGCAGCTGCTGCTGCTGCTGCTGCTGTGGGGATGTGTGCCTTGGAGCCAGCATCCCCCTCCAGCCGCTCTGCTGTGCCCAGGACTTGCAGCCCTGGAATGTTGCTGCCCCAGCAGCTCTGTGCCCAGCACTGGGGGTGCCTTCTTGCCCTGCTGGGGGTGCCCAGCTGGCTCTGCCTGCCCTGGGGGAGCCCCTGGTCTTCCCAGCTCTGTCCTTGCCCCTTGCAGAGCGGACTTGGAGCTGTTTGCAGACTCCCAGTGGGCTCTGGCTGGGTTTGGTGGCTGCTTGTTGCTGGCCTGGGTAGGAGTGTGGAGCATAGCCCTTTGCTGGGCTCTGGTAGGGCTGAGCCCACTGGCTTCCCTTCCCCRCCCTCCCTTAAGGGGATAGTGACAGTTGCATGTCCCCAGCTGAGTGGGGGATGGAGAGCAGCCTGTCCCCTCAGCCCTTTGCAGAGGGCTGTGATCTTGGAGCTCCAGAGGGCAGCCTGGCATGCTGGTGGCTCTGCCTGTGCTTGTGCTTGAACCTTTCTGCAGCAGTTTCTGCTGCCCTTCTTACTTGTCCAGCTTTGTGTCCTCTGCAGCTGTCACTGTGGTGAACGAGGATGTCCAGCCCCGGCAGTATCTGATGTGTGGTCAGACAGCCCAGGTGAAAATGAAGAATGTGGTGCCACATGACATTGGGGACCCAGGTGAGGGGTCTGTTGGGCCTGTGGGGGAGCAGAGGGGATGCCAAGCTGTGGGAAATGTGTATGGTGCATGAAATACRCTGTTTATTGTTGTCAAGCATTGGAACTGGCTGCCTGGGAAGTTGTGGTGCCACCATCTGTGGTATATTGAAAAGCCTAGATGTGGCACTTAGGGATGTGGTTCAGTGGTGGACTTAGCAGTGCTGAGAGGTCTTTTCCAACTTAAATGATTGTGTGATTCTATATTTTCTGGGAATGGAAAGCTGGATGGTGTGGGGTGGTGATGAAGACCGTGCTCCATGGATCTTTTACAAGGGAGATGGAGGGAAGTAGCAGGAAGGCTGTTCTCGCTAGAGATGGCACAGGGTACAACAAATTATTTCAGTGCTGTTTGATCACAGCACCCTTGGGTCCTCGCTCCTGTGTAGGAGGAGGGATGTTTGTTGCTTGCTGCCCTGCTGCATCTGGTCTGTCCTGGTTTAGGTGACGAGCCATGGCAGCGTGTCAATGCCTACCTGATGCACGACACTGCTGACTGGAAGGACCTCAACCTCAAGTTTGTGCTGCAGGTGTACCGTGACTACTACCTGACCCATGACTCCCTGTACCTGCAGGACATGTGGCCAGTGTGCCAGGTACTGGGAGGTCAGACCGTGGGGCATCACCCTTCCCCACTTCTCACTTCAGGAGCCAAGCAGCTTCCTGAGAGTATGGATGCTCCTGAGCAGAGTGTGAGGAGCTTCCAGGATGTGAGGACTGCATGACCATGTCCTGCCTCTCCCACAGGCTGTGATGGAGTCGGAGCTGAAGTTTGACACGGATAACGATGGGCTCATTGAAAACGGAGGCTTTGCTGACCAGACGTACGATGCGTGGGTGGTGCACGGAGCCAGGTGAGCAAGAGGGGCCAGGTGGGGGTTGGAGAGGGGGGCTGTGGGGAGGGGACATAGTTCAGAGCTGGGCCCTTGTATCCTATTTGTCACTGAACTCTTGAGGTGTCCCACATTGCTGATGCTTCTCTCGTTTGGCTCCGGCAGTGCCTACTGCGGTGGACTGTGGCTGGCTGCCGTGTGCATGATGTGCAAGATGGCAGAGGTGCTTGGGGATACTGAGATCCAGCAGAAATACCTGGGCATCCTGAACAGGGGCAAGGAGGCGTTTGAGAGGATGCTCTGGAATGGTGTGTGGTTCCCCGCTGCTGAGCACCCTCAGCTGGCCGCGTGTCCCTTGGGAGGGAGTGGCTCCTCCTTGGATCATGGAGCCTTGTGGGGAATGGGGGAAGGAAGGGGTGATCTGTCCCTGCAAGCTGGGGGGGAARGAAGGGAGATGCTGCCCCTCCAAATGGAGGGGAAGGAGCAGGTGTCTAGGAAGGAATAGGTGTGGGAAAGGGAGAAGAGTCTTGYGGAAAAAGCAGATGTGCTCCTGCCACACAGGGAGGTGTGAAGAGACAGCTCACATGAGCCAGTATCTTAATCTATTGTTTTTAAACTGTTTCCTACCTTTTCTAGGAAAATACTACAACTATGATAGCAGTGGAAGTGACACGTCCATCAGCATCATGTCAGACCAGTGTGCTGGACAGTGGTTTCTCGGAGCTTGTGGGCTGGACCAAGGGGAGTTTGAGGTAAGAGAAGGGGCTGCCTGGTGTGGCTGTGGCGAGATGGGACCTGTGGCAGGAGAGAAGCACCAGCAGGGCTGGCACGTGTTGGGGGTTACACATTAGGGCTAGTGTGGGAGGCACCTGCCTCCTGTCTCGCACCATAGTGGAGGCTGTTGGATGGGTACAGTGGAATCCATGTCAAACCAGAACCCTCTCACAGAGGCCAAGTGGGGTTTGCTGTGGGCAAGGTGCTAKTTGTTTAAAAATGGTAGAAAAAAGTGTATTAAACTTTCCACATTATTTGCTGCCCTGAAAAGTCCAAAATTAATATTAGAGTCATCTATGGCTTATTCCAAGTCCTGAAGGCTGTTGGTCTTCAGTTGCAAGAGAAGAATTGGCTGCAGCCTCCTCATGTCTGCTGGGATGCTCAGAGYAGCCACTGCTGCTGCAACACCTTAAAGAGAGAGGGGCAGTGCAGAACCATTGGGTTATTTATACCCCGTGGGCTCTTATCACAGCAAAGCTTTCTGTCAACATGGGCAGCAGGCAAAGGCCTCAGCCGAGTGAAGGGAGGAGCGGCTTYGTCTGAGGGAGGGTGACAAACCACTTCACTGTGTGTTGGGAAATCAGAGGGGAGCTTCAGGTGACTTTGGCTGCTCATTCCCTCCTATGTCTGCCCCAGTGTGGGGCTGGGGCTGTGCCTGGGGCTCCAGGCAGGGTCTGGCCCAGCCCTCCTGCAGTAAATCCCTCCTGCAGCTCCTTTTGGGGAGGAAACAGTAGATGTGGTGCAGTCCAGAATGTGGCCTGCCTTTCCCCAGCCTCAGCCTCGTGCTGCTGAAGGTGGCACTTGTCCCTGCTCTCTGGTGAGCTCTGAGCTGACTGCAGGTGGGACTGGTGAATTCCTCTCCTCTGTTACCATGATATTTCATGGATTTTTCCATGTATTTTGCTCCTTTGCCTGGCTGGCATCACTTCTGTCTGTGAGCTCATTAACGTGGCCTTGGTGCATGAACAAGTCAGAAATGAGATGTAAGAACCGCCTGTGATCCAGTGTGAAGACAGTGTGCCCAAAAGCTTCTGCCAGAGAAGGGCACCTCAGCCCTTCACTGATTCCCACAGCATCCCCTGGGCTTATCTCCAGAGCCACACTGGGGAAAAATGTCTGCAGGGAGTCTTGGCTTGAGCATAGAGAGAAGGGRTTTGCTGCTTTTGCTCTGGAGTGCCCAGCCTTCCCTGGCCAGGTCCTGCCTGGTGTCATCCCAGCCTCTGCTTCCCCTGGCTCTGGTGTCACCAGACTGACAATAAGTGTCTGGCATGTCCCTGGGCTGTGCTGATGAGCCCCGTGGCTCTTGTCTCTCTTGCAAGTGACAGCCATAAAGCAGATGAGGATGGTGTGGTTGGTCAGGCCCCCAGAGCAAACCCACAAGCGATGGGGACGGGCCTTGGCCGGTGATTGTGGGTGAGAAGCTGTTTTTGGAGATCCGCTAGATAGATGAACTGTCAGCGTCCTCTTGAGCAACGTGTAATGTGGTTCAGCACGTCTCTGTAAAGTATTTTGGGGCCTTTTTTAACCTTTTGGAGAAAGAGATGTTTCACTTCCTCCTGTTATTTTTTGAGGTGGGCATTTGTGTCTGTTGACCCAGTGGGCTGTTTTGCCCTTTTCCTCACGGGAATTTCAATCCCACTCCAGCCCCAGCCTGAGGGGTCCGCGTGAGCACCAAGCCTGTCTCTGTCCACCCAGGTTTTCCCCAAGAGCCACGTCCTCAGCGCGCTCAAGACCATCTTCGAGAAGAACGTGCTGGGCTTCGCGGGCGGCACCATGGGCGCCGTGAACGGCATGAGGCCCGACGGCGTGCCCGACACCTCCAGCGTGCAGTCCAACGAGGTCTGGGTCGGCGTGGTCTACTCTCTGGCTGCCACCATGATCCAGGAGGTGAGTGGGGAGGATGCTGCTGCTGCTRTGCTCACCAGGGTGTGCTCCGTGGGTGTGCTGATGGTGCTGTTCCCTCTCGTGCAGGGCATGGTGGAGGAAGGCTTCCGTACGGCGGAGGGCTGCTACCGGACGGTGTGGGAGCGGCTGGGCATGGCTTTCCAGACGCCGGAGGCCTACCGGGAGAAGAAGGTGTACCGCTCGCTGGCCTACATGCGGCCCCTCAGCATCTGGAGCATGCAGCTGGCCCTGGAGCGCCGGGCTGGCCGGGCACAGGCACCGGCACAGCTCGCCCAGGGCCACAGCCACCCTTGAGCCTCGCGGCACTGGGCAGGGCACCACGGGCTGGGGGGTGCAGATGGCAGGCAGGGACCCTCCCCTCCCTCTCCGTGCTAGTACTCACATTGCTGTTTTCCTTCCCTACCTCCACTACGTGCCCTTGACCTCAGAGGGCTTCCAGTTGCTGGTGCTGAGCACAAGGGGGGGCCAGAGGTGTGGGGGATGTCTCCTCAGAGCGTGGTGGCTTAAGGAGTTACTGCTGGAGCCTGTGCCTCCCCTTCCCTATCGCTCAGGGCTCTRACAGCCTGCAGGCTCCCCAGCCATCCCAAACTGCAGCTGGTACCTTGCCCAGAGGCACAGGAGACCTCTCTCCTGCAGGCATTGGGCTGGTGAAGGTGGGCAGCTGTCCTGCAGGGAAAGARAAGGGTGTGGGTGAATGTGTGTGTGAGGATATTGGAGTGGTGCACTCAGGCACACGGATGCTGTAGTTGTCCTGGGGTGACACTGCACATTCTGGCTGGCTCTGCCCCAGCAGGGCCTGTGGCAGATACAATCCCCAGGGGAGACCCGGCTCCCTGGACAGTGACAATCTGAGCCCAAGAAGCAGGTCCTGGTCTGGTACCACGGCCCCCTCCCTGCTGGTGCCGGGGGCAGGCAGTGGAGCACATGAAAGGGGATAAATCACTTCAGTTCTTAATAAATCTGTCCAGCTGTCTACTCTTGTTCTTCTTTGGTGTCTTCTTTGGCACAGGACCAAACTGGAAGAGGGAGCTCTTGCAATTCCCTTTATCTTTCTGGGCTAGGCTGGAGGGCTAGAGGCAGGGAGGGGATGAGTCCCAGTGGTGTCTGGCTCTTGTGGGGCATTGCTGAAGGGAGCAGGATGTTCCTCTCTACCCACTTCTCCACATGTAATAGCAGCAGGTAAGACCAGGAGCTTCTTGCTTGTCTCCTGCCTCTGCCCGGTCTTGCAGGCAGCAGAGGAGAGAGCAYTCCTCCTGAGAAGGCCTCTGTGGGCAACAGCTGAGCCACAGGGCTGCAGGCCCTCGACTACATTAAGTCCCTTCTGGCTAGGGCTGGCCACCTTGCTTCCTTCTTCTTCTTGCTCTGCCACTGCAGCATTTGAGGGCTGTGCAGTCCTGGTGGGGGAGGGATAGAAAGGAGGGAACTCATKTTGTGCCCACAGAAACACAGATCTCCTGGACAGATAGGCACTACATCCCGAGGATAGAAAGAGGGTTACCCCAGTCCCATTTCTGTATCAGGATCCTGTGCCCGCAGTGGGGGTGAAATAACTTGAACAATTCCCTATTTGCAAGTATTTGCAATTCCCTGTTTGCAGGGGTGAATGGAGAAAGGGGTGTCACGCTGCTTTTGGTATTGAAYAATGCTGAAGTGAGTCTGACTCATTAGTCCCTGAAGTTCAACATCCTGAATAGCGATGCAAAGGTGTGATAGAACTGGCAAAGAATCAAAGAAAGGAAACCAGCAAGTGATAATATTGATAATGTATCTAAAGCTGTTAAACTGCCAGAGCTGACATCCTGCTGATAGCCAAGTCACATTATGCTGTAAAAGCTTGCCCCCCATTTCTAAAGTCAAGGTCTTCTAAAACCCTCCCTCCCAGAGTGTGTGTGGAGATTCCTCCCTTGCATGGGGATACCCCCTTCTTGAGGCTGAACCAGAGAGATATGCCCACAATTACTGGTATGGGAAACCTCAGGGTCTACTTTATAATTGGCCTTGCTAGCTTTAATAAAATGAATACTGCTTCAAAATATTGCACCATACCATAGAAAGTGTTATAGCTTCTAATCTGTAGTAAATAATTCTTATAAAGATATTTTTGTCTAATTATCATAATAAATTATTTGTTTTTACATAAATATATCTGATTTGCCATCCTCAATGCTGTGGTACTATTTTGTATAAAATTTCTCTTACACCTGTATAATCCTTTAGATGTAAGCCATTGACAAAATCTGGGGCCAAGTTCAATCCAGCTCTGCCCAAACTCTTCAGTGGGCAGGATTCTAGAATGCAAGAGAGTGCTTTCTGAGCCTTGTGATTCAGCAGGAGGGCTTATTTAATAAACATTGTCTGAAGCTCCCATTCTGCCTGTGGCACTGTCCCAGACAGACGCCCCCACAATCCCGCATCCCTTCCAYCTCCCCAGGCAGGGGCAGATGCGTGGGCCAGTTCTGCGCCCGCAGCCAGGGCTCCTCTGGGTGCACAAGAGACTGGAGTGCCAGCCAGGGGACTCCCYGCTCCCAGCACGGGCAGGGGGTGCTGTCACTGCTGTACCTGGCAGCTGCCACTGCACAGTGAAGCCAAAGCTGGGGCAGCTCGTGGCTGCTGGGCTCCTTGCACGGGTGACAGCAGGATCTGCTTGTTGGGGGCTGCTGCTGTGCTGTGCCAGGAGCCCAAGGAGGTCCCAGCTATGTTCAGGGCCAAAAGGGTCATGTAAGAGCCCCGCTCCTTTACTCCACAGGCCCTGCAGGTGCCCCTGGGGCTTGTGTGGGTGGCCYAGTCAGTGCCCAGGCTCAGCCCCACGTTCAGCCTGGCTGAGCAGGGGATGTGTGTCCCATGGCACAGCCCCTCGCCCTGGCAGCTGGGACCAGCACATGGGCATCAGTCAGGAGAGAACCCCCAGTCTCTGGGCAGGGCAGCAGAGCTGGAGGTACCCTGTGGCAGGGGGAGGTGACCCACAGTAGCCCCAGGGAAGCACAGCCAGAGCTGGCAGCCTCCTTGGTCATGGACACTGCACTGTGGTGTGGCCCAACGTGGTACAGGAGGGTGCACCCAGAACCTGCAGCCCCTCAGGCAAAACCTCTGTGTGCTGGCGTGGCGGAGCATGGCACAGAGAAAACACACACCACAGGGATGGCAGCCAGGGYGTGCAGCCCCTCGCCGTCCACCCTGCGCCCAGGACAGCTCAGCACGGCCAGACTGCCCAGGGCTGCTCTCACCTCCCTGGATGCAGCACTACRGGCCATGAGCAGGGCCAGGGCGAGCAGCAGCAGCAGCCCAGGGTGCCCATGGTGCTGGTGGCTCTGTGTGGTGCCCAGGCTCTGCTCCTTCTATATCAGAGGGGGCTGAGCCTCCTGCCAAGGGACATCCACAGATAGGAGAGCTCCGATCCCTCTGGACAGTGACGGAGTCTGGGGGGGACACTGAGTGAGCTGGCAGGGAGCACAGTGAGGGGAGCAGGTGAGAAAAGCGTTAAAGATACCACAGGCAGAATGTGGGAGCTTTGAGGACACCACAGGAAACACGCTGGATCTCTAGGACACCACAGAAAGGGTGGAGGGGTTCTGGGGACACCACAAGAAGGGCTATTATCTCTTTCTGGCCATGGCAGGACTTCTTTAGTGCCAAAGTGCATCCTTAATACTCAATAGCTATCAGGACTGGCAGATATGAAGTAGCCTCTCCTCTCCTCTCCTCTCCTCTCCTCT
>JACDOX010000618.1:0-154371 GCA_014549065.1 Cardinalis cardinalis
AGACTGCAGAACCGTCGAGCTGCCCCACCCTGAGCTGATCACTTTTTAATAAAGGCATTAAAAGGAGAAAGAAGTCTCCTGCCCTGTTTATTTCACAGGATGTAATAAAAATATACCTGTTTAACAGCAGATACAGCAAAATTTCATCATCAGTTTATGCTCTCGCAAGTGATTATCCAATGAATAAAAACACAGTATTTAAATGCTATGTTAGCTAAAACACTGGATTCTTTCTGACCCATCTCCTTTTTCAGCCTTAACATTTACTCAACTTTACTAGATCTTACCTCTGTTTCCTCTGAGAAGCAGACAAGCTATCTTCTTTCCTTTTGCCTTTGTGGATCTCCTGAGTTTTCTTCAGGTTCTTTTGGCGAGCAAGTTCACGCTGGTTCCCGCCTGCAAGATAATAAACAGTTAAACAAGTACTACCACTTGTTTTTTCCCACACAGTGTACCTGTGCAAAAGTCTGTTATAAAGGCAGTACAGTCTGGCACAACGTGTAGAGCTGGTATGGTCATACCTGCTATCTCAGCATCCTCTCCCAGTGTACAACAAGAGAAATTAAAGGCTTATAGTTGTTACTTTTTCAATTCTATACGTCACGCTCAAGAGATTACCAAAATTCTAATATTCCTTACAGAAACAAAATGTAGTTTGCCACAAAAGGCTGAAGGAAAACCATCACACCAATAGGCTGGGCAAAATCATGTCAGTAACTCATCCAAAGACGAGTCATCCACTATCAAACAGATTCCAGCATTCAATATAGCTTACAAATTAATTTTAGACTGAAATAAAAGCACTGAAATTGACTGCACTCAAATACTATTAAAGAGATGACCTCAAAAGGTTTTTTTAATTTGAAATAAAGTGCAGAACATAAGCCTGGGCCTTAGCAACTGGGTGGCATTACTTCCAACAAAAGTGAGAAGAGTAACATTACTTCTATATATAGACACAAACCCACATCACTGTCAGTAGAGAGGACACTTCAGGGAAAAGACAGCTTTCCCCACGACTACCAACAAGATAGGAATGCAATCTCTTTGATCACACAAAGTTCCTGAGGACACAACATCAAAACTATCCATCTAAATACTCAGGGTTTTCCAGGCAATGGCCAAAGACTGAAAACTCTTCTGCATTAGCTGGCAATCTCTCCTCAGTAATCTATTCCTTAGTTCTATTTTGTTCCAACCTGCCGGACCTGGTTCACTGGCTTGGTACCTCTTGCTCTACTTCTTTTGGACTGACAGTGTTCCAGATATGCTATGCATAATCATTTGTTCTACTGAACTAACATGATCTCTTATACTCAAAAATGACAATTTATCTCGCCATAATTTATGTTCTGTCTCTTTTCAGTCTCTCTACAGTTTTAAGACTGTCTATGCCATCTTTCAGTCTCAAAGCCAGATATCTCAATCTTGAGGTGCCTGTAATTTCTGGTCTACAAAAGCATCTTAGGACTAGGTCACTTATAAACAACAACCTGCTGGTGTGATCCACCACTTTGTACCCACACCATTTGCAAGCAATGGTACCTGCCATGTCAACAAGTAGACAAGATCAACCCTGCAGAAGCAGGGGTTTGTGCATTCTTCACAACAACCAATGGACTGCCTGGTAAGAGATGCCAGAAGCTCAAGTGAAAACACCCTGTGTGACTCCTGCTTCCCAAGAACTGCTCTTGTGTTGGAAGATAACTTTTGTCTGTGACAGGACATAAGTACTACCTTTTGGAAAAGATAAGAGAACTCTACTCATCATCCTCAGTAGCATCCTGTCCCCAAAGGCCATCTAGAAGAAGGGCAGCTGTTTGTTCAGAGACTGAAGCAAACCAGCTGTCTCTGGCAGTACTAGTGTTGATTACAACTTGATGACTCATGAGCAGATGACACATTCCAGGCCATAAATGGTTCCTGAGTTTTGTGGTGCTCAGGAGGCCAGAACATTATATGAAGGACTGAGCAGCAATGAAAGAGCTCTTCTACTGTACTTAAAAAAAAACCAAACCACAACAAAAAAACCCACCAAAAACCAGAAGTATCTTCTTTTATCATGAAGAAAACAGAGAGGAAGTAAAAATTATCTGCTGAAGCCAGAATTACCCTCCACCCCAAAACCTCAGGTACTTCCTTATGAGCAGTTACTCTCCACCCTTAACTCCAGTTCTTCCTTATTTTCCAAGCAGACACTGAGAACGGGCTCTGCAGAGTTTTTCCACACACACGGTAAGGTTTTAAATTTAGGAACAGAACTCAATTGAATCACTGAAAAGCAGCTGGCACAGCAAAGCAGAGAAGACAGAAAAGCTGAGCAGTACAGAATGCACACAAAGCATAGAATACCAAACAACTCTCTCAAGAGAAACTTACTTCTGCCATCAGTGCTTACAAATAAACATTGCCAAGGACTATTTGGTCCCATTACTTCATCTGGGATGCTGAATAAGTGTCCCTACCATCAAGGGAATCACTGGTGTTTTCTACATTCTATAATATCAACCTAAATCTTCCGTAAAATTGTCGCAACAGAAGACAATTCAGCTTCCTGAAATTCAAGCATTAACTACTCCAAAAAGAGCAGTACACTCCTCCTGCTTATACACCTTTATACATTCCTCCTCAAGCATCCCCATCCTGGCCTGCTTGTGCAAGACATACACCTCATTTCAGCCTGTTCTTGATCTTCCAACTCCAGGAGAAGAAAAATGCAAAGAAAAATCCTAAATGAGCGTCTTTATTATGTTCTGTGCACAAACTGTTTACGTTCCAGGTCTTCAGCTGCACTTCAGCAGCAGTGTGCTCTCATAACTGTGTATTTTCCAGATGAATGTGAAAGCACAGCCTTAAAACTGTGGGGTTTTTTTCGAGTGAATGTGAAAGCACGAGCTCAGCGAAACACAAGGAGTTTCTGTACCGCCAGACATAGCAGGCAGAAGGCACAGGAGCACTCCCAGCAGTCGGGAGCCGGAGCATCCTAGGTCCGGTTCAGCGTTCTCCGCCATTTTAGAACGGATGTACGAACACTGCTGTTCGGCAGCACCGAACACGATGACGATTTACAGAGTGCTCCTGCCCTTTCAACAACAGCCTCAACAACCTCAGCTTAAACAGCATAGTATTCAATGTTCAGCACTGAAATAAAAATCCTTTATTTTCAGTCTGGGCGGCAGCCGGGACTGAAGTGGAGTGTGGCTGTTGTTCCAGCCCATCATCACCCTAATTTCTCCCCCCGGCCCCGCCACCACTGATACGCCAGAAGGCGGAGGAGGACGTTTTCGCCTCCAGCCTCGGACGGCGGCAGGACGTGGGAAAAAGCCTCCTCGCCACGCACTCAGTACAGGCGAGATTTCGCTGGTGGGATGCCAAGTCTGCAAAGAGCCAGACGCGGTAGCGGCCTCACACTGCGGCCGACTGCCAGACCCCGGCGCAGACATCACCCCCAGCCGGACGGCCCTCGGCGTCGCGCCCATGCCTGGAACCGACCAGGAGAGCGGCCCAAGTCCACCGCCCACTTCGCTACCCGACAGGCCCAAGCAGCCTCCGGTACTCACGGGTCATGGCGAGACGATCAGGTCGCGCAGCACCGCTACGGCTCGCACCGCTAACGCTAACCACCTGCCCACAACCAACAGCCCGCCGCTCCCACTGCCGGAACCGTCTGAACCGCCGTCCGCCGCCGTTGCCCCTTATGCCACCTCGCTGGTCGCTGACGTCACGGCGCCGCGCGGACTCGGCTCAATCAGAGGTACGCGCGCCGCTGCCTCCCGCCCCGTGGGCGGGAGCCCTGCGAGGTTGGCGCGGTGCGTCCGTCTGGGCTCGGGGGTGAGGGAGAGGGTGGGATTTGGTGTAGCAGCCTGGGCTTGGGGCCAAAGTGAGCGCCTGGAAAGTTGCTGAGAGCCGGCTGAACCGGCTGAGGAGCCGTCAGGGCCTTACAGGCGGCTACGGCGCCGTTATTGTTTGCCCTGTAGAGGCTCCGCCTCCTGCCGCTCCCTTCCTGGTCGGCGCACGCTGATGACGTCACGGGGTGCGCCGCCAGGGCGGCACGCCGTGAGCCGGCCGGGCTCGCGGCCTCAGCGGGCCCACGCCGCGCGCTGCTGACGCCGCCGAGCTTGTGCCTCTCCCGGGAGCGCCCGGCGCCGCCGCCATGTTCCGGCGGGCCCGTCTCACTGTGCGACCCAATGTACGGCCCCCGGGCAGGGCCGCCGCCACCGGCACTGGCGGGGTGGACCCGGATCCGCCGGAACCCCCAGGTTCGGACACCCCGGCGGCGGACGGAGCAGGGACCGCGGCGGAATCGGCGGACGCGCGGCGGGCAGAAAGGTGAGTCCCGCCGAGCTCGCCCTGGCACTGTGTCGGGCCGCTGGCGGCACTGGGCCGCGGATCCCCGGGAGCGGGACGGAGCTGTGCGGGCAGGGACCCGGCGGATCCCGGGAGGTAGCGGTGGCTCTGCGTAGCGCTGGGTGCCGCGGCCTGTCGCCGTCTGGTTGTCAGTGCTGTGAAAGGGCGCTGGCTCGTCCTGCAGACCTTGTGGAAGACGCGTGCGGTCGGTGCCGGGTGACTGCGTGTCCAGGGTTGTCAGACAAGGACTTGGGGGTGTTCGCAGCCTAGGATGAACCCGCGTTTCTTCACTGCTGTTATGCAGCAGGTGCTGGAATAACATTGCAGTGGGCTGCCCAGGGAGGTGGTGGTCACCATCCTTGGAGGTGTTTAAGGAAAGATTGGACATGGCATTTAGTGCTGTGGTCTGGTTGACAAGGTGCTGTTGGGTCATAGGTTGGACTCGACGATCTCGAGGTGTTTTCCAGCCCAATTGCTCCTGTGATTCTGTAAGTGAAGACTGCAAAGGAGGGGCCCAGTGTGGTCCAAGACTCATTATTTCTGGCTCCACAGCAGCCAGAAGCTCTGGTTTGCTGTGTGCAGTAAAAATTCTTTGTGCTCAGATGAGTTTGATTTTGTATTCCTACAGCATTTGCTCTTTTGTGTTAATTTCTTTATGCATTGGCAAGGGAGGACTTTCTCCCTTTTTGAGGAATTTATTGCCTATTTTTTAAGGTCTTAAAGGGCTTTTTATTGTGATGGAAGCGCATGGTAAAGTTGGCCTTAGGACTGGCCCTCCCTGAGGACCTCCCTTTTGTAGGTTAAGCCTGCCTGGTTGCTAAACCCCACCCAGTTTATTGCTTGCTTCCCCACACCCCTGCCTGTCCCGGCCTTATGGGATGGGCAGAAAATCAAAATGGCAAAAGTGTGAGAAAAGATGTTTCAAGATAAAGACAGTTCAACAGATCCTGTGAACATAAGCAAAGCAGGATTGGGGATTCATTCAGCACTGCCTGCAGATGTTTCCAGGAAAGGAGGTATTATGAGTTATGACAAATGCCATAACTCCAAATGTCCTTTCTCTCTTCTTCCCCTGGTTTTTACTGAGGAGCACAGTGCCGCATGTTGTGGGATAGCCCTTCAATCTTCTGAGGTCAGCTGTCCTGGCTGCGTCCCCTCCCAGCTTCTTGCTGATCCCCAGTGGTCAGCCATGGTGCAGAGTGAAAAACGGCCCTGGTGCTGCGCAATCATTGCTCAGCGTTAGCTGAAAACAGGAGTGTGCTGTCAGCACTGTTGTGTCACAAATCTGGAAAAGCACCGTGTGAGCTACTGTGAAGGAAGTTAACTTTGTCCCCACCAAAGGCAGTACAGATCAGTGTTTCAGGACGTCCTCAGTCTGATAATTGTTCTTCAGAACAGCATGCACACGTCTTTTCTACAGTTGGGTTTGAGTCTTTCATAAATACCTTTATTCTTTTAGTTGAAGCTTGCCCCTTATGACAGCATGATGAAACAGTGTTACTGTCTTCTGTTTCAGTGGCTGGAAATTCAGGTATCAGACTAGTTGGCATGGCATGTCTTTAGGAAACCTATACTGCCTTTTATTCAACTTGTCTCTTACATCTTTACTTGTTTTGCATTGTGCTTCAGAATGTCGTTTTTATGTTACAGCAATCACGTTACTGGATCCTTTGCTATCTGATTTTTTTTTAATGAAGATATTTTTACTATTTTTTGCTTAGAGGCTACTGTTGCTGTTTCAGCAGATTTGTAGAAGACTTTTGTGTTTGTAATTTAACAAGTACATCAGTGTAATATAATTCTAAGTTTCAAAACTAGATATTGGTGTGACTCTGAAATGCACTCTGATCTGTTCTCATGGCCTAAAAACAGGCCTTTGCCATATAGCCTGACAGGGTAGCACACCTAGCTGACCAGGGGAAGCCAGTTCATATAAACTTTTTGAACTTCAGTAGAACTTTCCATACTGGCTCTCGCACTATCCTTCCTTCTGGACAAAACATCCAGCACACACCTGGATGAACACATCATGTGATGTGTGAGCAACTGGTTCATGGGTTGGGTTGCAGTGAATGGGGTGACATCTGACTGGTGACTGTCACTGGTGGGCTTCCACAGGACTCCATCTCAGCCCTGAGCGCCTCAACAGCTTCATAAATTACCTGGACACAGGTTTCAAAGGTATATTAAGTAAGTTTGCATATGATACAAAATGCACATGATACCTGTTGACTCCCTTGAGTACAGGGAGGCCCTGTGGGGAGACCTCAGCAAATTGGAGGGCTGGACAAACACCAGGCATGTGAAGTTCAAAAAGAGAAAGTGCCAGATTCTGCGCCTGTGGTAGGGCAGCCCTGAGTGTATGGACAGTCTGGGGAACAAGAGACTGGAGGAAAATGACCTGAGAGTCCTGGTCAGTGGCAAGCTGAACATGAGTCAGCAGTGCCCTGGCTGGCAGGAGGGCCACCCGTGTCCTGGGGTGCATCAGGCACAGCATCACAGCCAGGCAAGGGAGGGGATTGTCCTGCTCTGCTCTGCAGTGGAGCAGCCTCACCTTGGGTGCTGGGGGCTGTTCAGTGTGCCACAGTATAAGAAAGACATTGAGCTGTTAGAGAGCCTCCAGGGTGGGGCAGCAAAGATGGTGAAGGGCCTTGAGGTGAAGCTGGATGAGGAGTGCTGGGGTCACTTGTTCTGTTCAGCCTGGAGGAGACTGAGGGGAGACCTCATTGCAATCTACAGCTTCTTCATGAGGGGAAGTGGGCGGGCAGACACTGATCTCTTCACTCACAGCTGCTCAGGTCTGTGTCTGTAGCATCAGTCACTTTACATAGTTTTGTTTTCTATATACTGAATAAGTTTTGTCAAATATCAAGGAAATTAAAATTCTGTAAGAGAATTCTAATTTTTTAATGTACTTTCTGTTTGATTTTATTTAACTGTTCAGAAATCCAGTGCTGCACTCTGATTAAAAATTCCACATAACATAGGTGGTGTGGAGAAGGTGAATGAAGAATTACTTTCCATTGTCTTTGCTGTAAAAAGAACAGTGGGTGTTGAGTGGAACTTGCAAGATCTCATTCAAAACACCTAAATAGGCACCATGTAAGAAGCTGTCTAAACTCTTTGCCAAAGGATTTTCTGTACTAAAAATGTGTATGAACTCATAGTGTGGGACAAATTGATTCAACCATTTGACAGAGGCTGCTAAATGCAAACACATAATCTGTAGCATTTGCCTGAATCATAGAAAGTAGCTGGAGAGAATTTTGAAAAGTTTGAAAAGTATGTTTATACTTTTTTATATTTCTTGGAAAACATTTACTTCTGACCACCATTTTTAAAAATGTGTAAGTGAACCATGGTTGTCCTTACATACAGAACCAAGGCATAGTTCCAACATAAAATTAAAAAACTCTTTATGATTCAGTTATAATTATACTGCAGTCTTGCTATGAGCAACAGCCATGAAGCTGAACACTGGTGGAGTCAGCAGATTTGGGATGATCATAATGGTTGGCTGTTTTGCTTGCACTTTGAAAATTATTTCTGCATAAGTGATAGAAAAAGTACTTACATACTGAGTTTTCCAGGGAAGCTAAGAGCTATTCATGTGTTAAGTGTGAGCAACAGTTTGCTGAGGTTTTTCTGGAAGTCACAGTTTACATATCATCTACTTACAAATGTGTAAGAGGAATGTTCACTTTCGTTGTAATAAAAGTCATCAAACCACTGTTATGTACGGCTTTGTCTTTAATATATCACCTATGTTATGTAATTTTTTTTTAAAGTTACGTAATTTTTTAGAAAGCTTTATGGTACTGGTATTTTCAGCTGAATGGAGAGAGCCTTCCAGAAAAAGAGGTGGGGTGTGAGAATGTGTTACTACTATTGCAAGGTTGTAGATCAGTGATTAGTATTAGAAAATAGTATGTCAGCTTCTAGAGCTGATTATTTGATGAGGAAGTACCAGCTACATTTTGGTCCTAGCGTGGCTTGTTGTATATATCTGCTTTCTTATAGCCTAATGTTTATACTGGTTGGCCCATAAATACATCTTTGAAAGTAAGAGCAACAAATCTATCACTGTAAAGAACTTCAGAATACTTTCTTAAATTTTCCAGTGATGACAAGACGGACAATACAAGTGGTGCTGGGGAAGCTAGTAAACCTGCAGAGATGCTTACACAGAGAAGAAAACGTATCTCCACCATGCCAAATCTTGTCAAACCCAGAGCCGGACCATCGTCTGCTCAGCATTCTGCACCAAAACCACAGAGGCGAACGTCACAAGCTTCTGATGGCAGTGCTTCACTTCAGAAGGATCCCTCCCCATCAGAAAAGAGTAATGTTGAAAGCTCTGTAAAGTCTCCTATGCTTCCTGAGAAGAAAACACCTGTGCCACAAGTGCCACAGTTTTCACCGCTAAAAAAATCTGTGAACAAAGAGCAAACTGTTGGTGTAGCTGCTCGGAAAAATGATGATAACTCGCAGAAGAATGTACCCTCTCCTCTCAAGGAGAGACCAACACAGGAAAGATCACGAACACAGGAGGAAAAGCTACCTGTGGAACCTCCTGAGAAAGTCAAACGAACATGTTCTGACCGCGAAAGGATCCTCAAAGCTCGGAAATTAAGAGAAATGCTTAAAGAAGAGCTGAAGAAAGAGCGGATGGTAAGGCCTCTGTGTTGAGCAGTGCTTATCTGTGAGGGCAAGACGTTTGATTCACCCTGCATACATTATCTCTTTGCAGTAGTGTTTTCTGATGATTGTCAGCTGCTCACTCTTAGTTGTCTGTCATACCTCATAACTCTCTATATGTTTATTCTGTTTATAAGCAGCAGCACTTTGTTCCCTAATAATACAGATTTTACAAGGAATTGCCTAAGTTTTTCTTTGATTAGACCACAAGTCTTTTTGGCATGACACCTGGTTTTATTTTGTAGTCAGCATTCCAGTTTTGAAAGTTTCACAATACAGCAGGGAAGTGTGCTGCAAGAAGCTTGGATTTGGGATATTTTTTGTGGATATTTTTCAAGCTGATCATTGTCAGAATTCTGTGATGTTGAATAACTTTTAACTTATTTGTGCCAAGTATTGAATGCTTCTGAAAGGGTAAGTGACTTGAAGGTCTGTAATGCTCTCGCTGAGAAAAGGACACTTTTAAGATAATCTTGTTTTGGTTCTTGAGAGTGGGGTGGGTGGGTGGGTGGGTGTGTGTATGTGAACAAAAAAATGGGGTACTTCATGAATAAACAAAAGTAATAATAATTTGTGAACTGTAAAATATTTTCAGGGTGAATCTAAGTGCTTATTGTTTTCTTTGTTTTAATTTTGTTTTGTATGGAAGAAGTTGAAACACAGGCCTCCAGTAGTTGAAGGACGTTCTCCACCAGATCGTTCTAAAATGACCATGAGAGACTTAATATACTATCTGCCGGAAAACAATCCTATGAAGTAAGTATGACTTCTTGTCTCTCTCCTTAGGTTAAATTACTTCTCGACCTCTGTAATACTTAAATATGGAGTATTAGCACAGATATAGTGTTGTTGCAGTGGTAACAAAAGCTTCTAGACTAGCTTTTAGTTTTCACGTCTATTTAATTCTAGTATAGAAGTGAGAATGGAGCTTAGTGTACTTGTTGAAACACACAAACATGAATCTGTCCCTAGTGTTGATTTATCTCTACAGAAATACAGACTAGTAGAATTTTTTTTTCCAACTCTCTGCCGTGAAATTTTTGGTTGTGGCTGTTAGGGATAATTGCCCACCAGACCCGGTGGACTTACGAAGCTAAGCATTTCTCCTTCTAGGTGCTGAAGTGCAAAATGCGCTGCAAGACCCTAGTGGTGTTTAAAAACTACATGGATGAATGTAGTTTCTGTGGTGTTTAGAAACTACATGGATGAATGTAGTTTCTGCTGCTCCACTGACATGTTTCACTAATGCACCTGGCTGTACAGACTGCCACAAACAGAGCAGAGCAGGGCCTTTTTCCTGCAACTGCCAAAAGCAATCGCATCAATAGAAGTTCAGTTGTCCAAGTCCTTTCACTAGTAGATGTTATCCAAGTTCTTTCACTAATGGATGGGTTTTCTGGTATCATCTGTTATCACTTGCTTCTTAATATTTGTGTGCTTGTGTGTTTTATTTATCACTTCCTTTATTTTTTCTTTTTGCACTGAATAGTCCCCAAGGAGGTAAAAAACAAGATGCTCTCATGTTACCTGTATCCATACAATGGATTTCTGCTTGAAAAAATCTTTTTTTGTCCTTGCTTGTACAAAAAAGGGCAAAATTTACTAATTAGTGGTGGTTGTGTAGTTCAATCTAGATGTGATACAAAGAACTGAAAAAAAAGCTTTGTGTTTCTTTGTCCATTGTACACTAAAAGCCAGTTTTGTGGAAGAAAGCAGAAATATATCTGTACAAACAACCATCTCTAGCTTTTTGTGACATTCTAGGTCTTCATTCGTAGAAGAAAAGAGAACAGAAAGAAGTTCTGCACTGAGTCAAATGAAAGAGTAAGTCTTGGTGGTGAAGTATAGTCGGAAAGTTTTCTGGTGTAAAAAATCCTGCATTTCTGAAATAATACTAAAAGTGGAGGTATATTTTTTTATTGTTCAAATATCACAGTCTAATTATAAAAATTGCAATTTTGGCTGGTATGGTCATTAAAGAACATTTTGCTTTCAATATTAAGTTTTACGTATTTCCATTTTACAGTAGAATAACAAGCAGGTTTCAAAGTTCACATGTTGACTGATTTCTTGATGTGTTGTGTTGCTGGGTGCTTCATCAAATTGTTGAATGTCAGTTGAATGAGTAGCAATTCAAAACACTGAACAGTATTTTTGTGTGCTGTCTTAAAAATTGTAGACAGGAAGAGAAAAGTACTCCTGATCATGAAGAAGAGGAGGAGGAGGAAGAAGAGAATGAGGAAGAGAGTCAGGATGGCCCCCTTCTCGTTCCTCGTGTGAAAGTAGCAGAAGATGGTTCCATCATTCTGGATGAAGAAAGGTGATAAATTCTGTGCCTGACTCATGGACAGTATTGCATTGCAGCTCAGTTTGCAAATAGAGGACTACTTTGGATGGGGATGAGTATGAGTGTATTTATGTTTGAGAGTTGAGCTACATTGACTTAGGGAACAGTGCAAAGATGTGGCAAAATACGAATAGCAGTAGTCTGCATCTCTGTAGTGGCATACTTTATGAGAAATGTTTTTCGGGAAAGAGGTAGAGAGGAAGATGACATATTTTATTACTATGAATGAACACTGAAGATTTATCAAACTTCCAGATGTCTTCTGTTTAGCTGACTTTTTTGCTTCTCATAGTTAACATGTATCTGCTTACTGTTATTTGATTATCAGTATGATTTGCTCCAGCTTTGCATCTTGCCTGTTGCTGCTTTATTCTCCTGTCAGTGTTTTCAGTAACTTTGCTTAGAATATGACGTTTAAAGTAGATTATAAAATTTCTGAGTTCCCCAAAGGTATTAACATGAAATTTATGCCAAGGTTTAAGGATAGAGGTGGCCTGGTAAAAGAATTTGAAAATATTATAGAAGGATATTGAGTTGAGAGGCTGTCATGGTTTTACAAAATAGATTTCTCAAATGTTAAAAAGGTCTTTTTTTTTTTGAAGCTACTTAATTATTTCTGTCTGTATTATACCTTATTAAACAGAAAAAGCAAATTTACTTACAGAGGGTGAATAGGGTAGTGTTCTTGCTGCATTCTCCCATTAAAGTATGTGTTAGTGTAATTATTAAAATTAATTACAAACTAGACATGCTCACTTGTGGAAAAAAAATTTGAGTAGCTGTCTTATAAACATCTATATTTTTTTCTTAGCAATATTTTGAGGTGAGTCTTCTTGTGTGTTTTCTTTTCTAGCTTAACTGTAGAAGTTCTAAGAACAAAAGGTCCATGTGTTGTTGAAGAAAATGATCCCATCTTTGAGCGTGGCTCTACAACTACATATTCTAGCTTCAGGAAGAGTTTTTACACAAAGCCATGGTCAAATAAAGGTGAATGTATTTTTGGTTTCAAGCTTTGAGTCCACAGAAAAGTTATAGTTTTCACCTATGCTTTATACTTGACAGTTTTCATTCTCAATGGAGTAAATGGATCTACTTACATGTCATCTCATGTAATCTCAACCCTCCACACTTAAAACAGGCAGAGCTGTGGTATTTACTGTGAAAACTGGCCTTTTGAAAAAAAAATCCAATGCCTTTTAATATGCAGGCTGCCTGTGCTTTTTTTCTGCCATGGATGTTTAGATGCTGAGAAAATGCTAGTCTGCTTTACCAAGAGCATAATTTTGGATTCTGGTTTACAGATATTTGAGTTCTCTATGGTACTTAAGTAGGTTCTTCCTGCATGGGCAGGAATAGATTGTATAAGGTATTTCTGTGTGGACTGATTTCAGTTCAAGTGGACAGATACGTTCTTATGAGTGGGTAAGTCAGGTTCTTCATTACTCCTGCTATGAATTGACTATTATCTCTGGGTTTACAACACCGTGCAAGACTTTTTATGATTGGAAATTACTTTTTACCGCTATAGATGGAAAAATTAGCTTCAGATTTCACTGTGGTCTCTTTAGAATGCACTCTTTTCCTGTTGATAATGGAGACGGTAGATTTACATTATGTTTTTCTGATTTCTGTTTGTGCTGATGTTCATAATAAAAATGGATATGGACAATTTGGGATTGGTTAGCTTTGATTTACTAGCTTTAAAAAGCACACTTCACATTCTGCAGTTTTCTAATAGTTTAGACAGTTCTTTCTGTTGATAGTTCATTCAGCAAATATTAGTAGAAGGACCTAGGTAAAATAACAAACATGTTCCATACATATTCTCCTGGACTTGCAGCTACAGTAGACAACCTCAGAATTACTGATCTTATGAAATTAAGTTTGCAAGTTGTTTTTATTTCTGATAGCAAGAAGGATGGTTTAGTAAATATTTAAGTGTGTGTAATTTTGTCTTTCTTTTCTCTTGTAGAAACAGACATGTTCTTTTTAGCTATTAGTATGGTAGGAACAGACTTCTCCTTGATTGGGCGGCTGTTTCCTCACAGAGCCAGAGCAGAAATTAAGGTAAAAATTAAGGCACTCCATAAAGAGATTAAGCATCTGGTTTTACTTTTCTTTTTCTTATTTGCATTCCTATGCTTCCTCTACTAGTGTTGATAATTTTGGTGCAAATTTTCTCCACAGTAGTGCTTGTTTTCTGATACCTGTTTCAAGAGGTTGTAAGTATCTGAAACATTAGAATGCTGGTTGAATTTCAATGAATGTATGTAGTAAATGTAGCGTCCTTAAACACACTTTGTTTTAGTTAAAGAATGCTGGTAGGCCATTTAGGCTGGTTGGTGACGGCCTTCTGTGTTATCTTTTTTGTTGAACACAGCTGGGAAAGTCTTTGGTATTTCAAACCTTGCTGAGATTAAAAGTCAGGAAAAGGTGTAGAAAATAATAAAAAACGTATTGCCGGTGATAAGCTGTGGTAACAGATTTTATATTTAAAAATTAGTTACAAACTTGTGTTCTGTGGATATGTGTGAATTTCAGCATCTGTGGTTGGTTTGTGTCACTGAAGGCTTAGCTTGAGCTGCCATTTTGTGCAACATATTGTTGCATTTCTTGCTTAATGATAAACACAACTGTGCATTTGCTTTTAGAACAAGTTCAAACGTGAGGAAAAAGCTAACGGATGGAGAATAGACAAAGCTTTCAGTAAGTAAATATTCCCTACCCTACAATGATTCATCAAATGGTAGGCATCTATTTTGATGGTATTTTCTGTGCTTTGCTTTGTTTGAATTACTTAGAAGAAAGTTTTTGCTCATAGATTAATCCAGAAGTTGTGGAGTCTTACGTTTTCATTATAAGTATAGTTCACAACAACAATCTTTAGGTTTGTTTTCTATCTTTGCTGGATGTCTGCTAAATGAGATTAATATAAACTTTCTCTGTATATTCAGTTGAAGATAATTCTTTTTATTCATGGGAATTTCTAGCACATTTATTTATTGTAAACTGCTTTGAGACTCCTTAAAGACTGACTTTGTTAGTTGAATGAGGTACGTATGTCCTACAGCAGTATGTCCGTACATTATTTGGTACTATGGTCTAGTTAATGTATTTGTCAATCCTTAAATTTTTTGAACTACTTAGTTTTATAACTTGTTTTTTAAAGCCAAACTACCATATTCCAGTCAACTTTGTGTCACCTTCAGCCCCTGCTCAAGTGATGAAGAAAATACTTTCAAGAACTCTCTGTTTAAATGTATATGACCTTTGCTTTTTAATGTGTCACTGATGATTTTACAAAGATGAAACTTGAAAAAATAATCAACTTTGAAATCTGTTCTATTTCTTTGCTTTAATCTGATAGAAGAAAAACGACCCTTTGATTTTAAATTCTTTGCTCAGCTGCTTGAGAAGGTCTTAGCAGATGAGGGAAAGAGGAAGCAAAAGACTGTTAAAAGCCAGAAGCCAAAAGAAAAAAAGTCTCCAAGGCCAAAAAAGAAGTCAAAAGGTATTTTAAAAGAGTGCTTGAGATGTCATTACAGAGCAGTGGTCAGTAATGTGTTGCTAGCAGAGGAGAAACAATGTAGAGCATCACATGTTCCTTCCCTGTTGTAGACAGGACAAGAAGATTTTAGCTTCATAGTGGAACTTTTTCAGGTGTAGTTTACTGATATACAGGATGGTAATAATTAGTAACAGAGCAGAAACATGATACCGTGGTGAAAATGCTGTTCCACCATCTGAAGTGCTGATATTCAAATTTACTGAGTGGTACATATCTCAATGAGTTGCTAATGAATTCACTTCCAGAATTTTTTTGGGCCAAATTCATATTTTTGGCAAACATTTCTGTGTTGAAAGTTTTCTTGCATTTAAAAGCCTCTTCTTTTAAGGGTTCTGTTTCTCCTTTGATAGTAGTGGAACTTCCTGAGTCTGAGCAGTGTGATTATTTTCAGAGAATGATGTAAAATTGTTTTATCTTTCTGGTTTGTTCAAAATAAATATTACGTTTAATTACTGTTGGTCACCACTGTGTTTTACTACCTCAGTACCTGGGAAAGGAGCTTTTACGGATGTGCTTTAATTAAAAGCAGTTATACTGATACAGTTTCATACATTTCCTTCTAATTTTGTGGCATTGTTCACTTGTTTCTTCCACAAGGACCTATCATTTTGTAAGTGGTGTTGTGAAACAAACAAGTGAACATCTTTTTAAGGAGGATGCTAGCTAGGAATAAAGATCTCTTAAAATTGAAGAAGTTGCTGCTTTTCTGTACCCTTGGTTTTGGATGTGATTAAGTAAAATATCTCATGTATTAGGACTTAAAACCATGTAGAGAAATCTTGTTTCTACACTTTAGTGGTGGATTAAAGGTATGTAATACGTAAAACAATGTGAGTATGCTTTTCTTCTTCTCATGCATTTTGGGGTTCTTAATTACAGAGAAATTAGTTCATTTAAGATTAATAACAAGGAAAGGAAAAGTTATTGGTGGTTAAATAGAAGATGAAGGCAAAATGTCCTTAAAATAGGGGGTTTAACTCATTAAACCCAGAAAATAACTTGTTAATTATTAATTAGCTAGATAAAATTTCAGCTTCCTTATGTAAGCTAGAATGATCAACTGTTACACATTTCTTGATGAAAAATTGCTTTTGTATGGCATATATTCTGTAACCATCATCACCTATTTCTGCAGACATACAAAAATTCTTTATAGGAGTAGCAATGTCTTTCTTTCCCTGAACCCAAATGTGACTGTATAAACTGCAAAAAAGCACAGACACAATAACATTTACTAAATTGGCTTTGCATCCCATATTGACTTTCCCCTGGTGAAGTGTTGTCCTATTTACAGAATATGTTTTGTATTAAATGCTGACTGGCAAGTCAGTGACTGATGTTCCCCAGTCCGGCTCATACGCCTGGCATTGTATTGGCAGTGATGCATGCACAATTGTTTTTAGTAGAAATGCCTTTGCTGTTTGTGGCTCCTAGTACACTACCAGTCTATTGACCAAGAGTTGTACTGTCTCGATAGCAAAAGGTGCCAGCACAGAAGCAGCTAATGATCAAGATGAACCTCAGGAAGCTGGAATTTCTGATGCAGAAACAGAAGCAGATGGCGTGACAGCTGAGAAAGAAAATGAGGAATCTTTGGGCATTTCTGAACGAGCAGAAGAAGAGGTTGCATTGGAGCCAGCATTAGCAAAAAAGAAGAGAAAGAAGAAGAGAAAAGATGATCTTGAACAAGAAGTGGAGAATATTCCAGAAGAAGTGCCTGTTTCTTCAAAAACTGCTGAAGAAGCGAAGTCCTCTAATAAAAGTAAGAGGCAAAAATGCTCACTTTCAAATGTTCAAATAGAAATTTTATAGAAAGTCATTGTGAACTTTAAAGTCAGAATTTGATCTTTGATCTATGTTGTTGATCTGCCTTGTAGGTGATTGTGGAACAATGTGTTTTAAAGTCAGCTTTCATTCTAAATCTAAACATACTTTGTTTTAGATGAGAATAGTTCTCTTAAATCTTAATACTTACATCTTTTCTAGTAGGATTTTAGTCTTATATTAACTCTTCTTCACTGTAGCTAGGATTTGATTACTGAAATTCCAAGATGTTTCCCAGAAGGTCCAAACTGATTTAATTCTTATTAATTGTCAGGGAAAAAAGTGATACATGATGCAAGCAGTGGTAGTGATACTACCTGTGGAGAAGTGGATTGTGCTATTGAAGGAAAGGAAAATGAGACTGCTGTTATAGAGGAAGAGAGAACAGAGTCCTGTTCACCAGTGAATAAGCAAATGGAGAGGGAAGGTGGTGTCAACTTATGCAGGTAATGTTTATAGTGGAAAGCTTAGGCAAAACAAAAAAATAGCTTAAAGTTTTCGTATTGGTTTTATTTATTCATGATTACCACCATTTAACTGCCACAGAATGTGCAGGTTTCTGAGAACTGTCCTGGGGTCTAGTAAGCTGTTTATGATTTATATACTCAAAATATTCTCTGCCCTAATGGGCTGCCCTTGCAAAATTAATGTACATAATTACTAAAGTAATTTCCAAAAGTTACTTCATTTTTAAAGAGTGTTTAGGAAGACCATTGTTTATCCTAACTTCTAATATTTCTCCTGAAGCATGGGTTGATAATGTTGCTAAGTTGAGTTACTATATGCTTGGAATTTTTATCTGTAATCAAATTATTCTTGTGGAAAAGTGTCTAAGTGATGCTTAGATTTTATTTATGCAGAATTTGGTTGAGATCCAAGCTTTTGTGTTCAGTTTTGGGCATACTTTTAGTAAAAAGAAAGTGAATGCTTGATTATTAAACTCGTTATATGTGAAAGTGGTAAATTGAAAAATTCATTATCATACTGTGAGTGCCGCTTTAGGGTTTTGTGTGTTAATTTGTTGTATTTGGCTGCATTGTAATTGTTTGTTGTTTTATACATATTTCCAGAAACTTCCATTTTCTTTAGTAGTTCATTAAAAGTATTTGAAGGGACAGTTACTTGCCTTTGGACTCAACCTTGTTACGAAAGATCAGAGGAAAAAACCATTGGCATGCAGTTGTTTGTGTTAAAGTTTATTTTCTTAGAAGCAATCAGTCTAGAATAATCAGATGAGATTTTTACATCATCTTATAATTGCAGTGCAAAAGTACAAAAGTTGTTTTAAAGCTCATAATCTGCAAATATTATTAAAATTTCATGACATTCTCTGAAACATGGGTAGTTATTTAGTGTCAAAATTGCATTGTTTTTCTGTGCAACTTCCTCTGTCTGGAAGCAGAAGCACCTTTTTTCTGCAAGTACACTAATGTTCCTGTATGCTTTTATTTATTTCAGCCTTGAAGATAGCAATGATGTTATACTAGAAGCAGAACCTGCTAAATTGAGAACCAGAGATATTAGAGATGGTGCCTCAGAGGAAGGCCAGATTCCAGAGTTATCTGTTTCAAATATTAGAAGCAAGGAAACAGAATGTGTAGAAACTACAGAATCAAAGGTATTACTATTTTTTTATGTAGTTCATCTCAAGGTCTTGCCCTTGATCATTAAAAGTGGTTTGTAAATTAAAGCCATTTTTGGATTGTTTTTGTGATGTTTCCACCATCAAGTGGAGAACGATCAACAGGCCTAACAAAATTATCCAGGCTGAAATACTGTCATATCTTGTGGGCTCAATGGGCTGTCCATTAACCTAAATGTATTCAGAGAGTGTACTGTGCAGGCCTGACTTACCTCATAGACAATTTAAACAGCTGAACAGTTTAATTGTTCAAAAGTGAATGACTACAATATGAGTAGCTAGACCTTGGAGCAGGATTTTGCAGGCATATGCTTACTGGCACGGTGTTGGAAACTGATTTGAATGGAATGCACATTGGGTTGTTTGTGCTGCTCCATGAATGATCTAGATAATGGAGCAGAGTGTAACCTCAGCAAGTTTACAGATTAGGCAAATCTAGAAGGAATTGCTTCCCATGGGCGGACATGCCCAAAGGTTATATTGGCCTCCAGAGGGACCTGGAGAGACTGGAGAAGTGGGCTACAGGAACCTCAGAAAGTTCAGCATGGGAAGATGCTGAGTCCTGCACAAGGGGATGAGCAACCCAAGGCACCAGTGCATTCTGCAAGCCACCCTGGTGGAAAGCAGCTTTGCAGAAAAGAGCCCGGCTGTCCTGGTGGTCTCTGAGCTAAACATGAAGCAGGAGAAGTGCTGTGGCTGCACAAACAGTGAATGGTGACCTGGGCTGCAGCAGGAGAAGTGTTGCCAGCAGGCCAAGGGAGGTGATCCTTGCCCCTTGTTCAGCACTGATGAAGCCACACCTGGAGGACTGACCAGTTCTGGGCTCCCTGGTAGGAGAGACCTGGATGCACTGGAGACAGCCCCTCAAAGGGTCACACTGATGGCAAAGGGCTGGAAGCATCTCTCCTATGACAAAAAGCTGAAGGAGCAGGAACTGCTCAACCTGGAGAGAAGGCTCATGAGCAGCCTTCTCTGAAGGATCTGAAGAGATCCCTCTTCAACAGTTCCACAAAAACCCAAGGGGAGGTCGCAAACAGGACATAGCCAGGCTCTTTCCAGGGGTGCCCAGTGCCCAGAGACAATGGGCAAACACTGCAAGACAGGAGGTTCCTTCTGAGCACCAGGAAATCCTGTTTCACTGTGAGGGTTACCAAGCACTGGTACAGGCTGCCCAGAGACTGTGGAGTCTCTATCCTTGGCAAGATTGAGAAGCTGTCTGGACACGGTATTGGGCAACCAGCTCCAGGTGCCTTGATGTATTGGTTTTATGTGGCCTGGTTTTGGTAGCAAGGGGCTAGAGGGGTGGCTTCTGTGAGAAGCTGCTTCTGTGCCCAGTAGAGCCTATCCCTGGTGGCTTCAAAGATGGACATGCCACTGGCCGAGGCTGGGCCAATTAGAAATGATGGCAACACCTCTGTGACCACATACTTAAGAGGAATTGAGAACAAAAAGTGATTGCAGAGCTGTAATTGCAACCAGAGAAGAGCAGAGAGAGAACATGTGAGAAGAACAGCTCTGCAGACACCAAGGCCAGTGGAGAAGGAGGAGCAGGAGCCGCTCGAGGCCCTGGAGCCAAGATTCCCCTGCCGGCCGTGGTGCAGCCCATGGTGAAGCAGCTGTGCCCCTGCAGCCCATGGGGATCCACAGGAATGCAGTGATCCACCTGCACCCCATGGAGATGCCCATGCTGGAGCAGGTGGATACTTGGAGGAGTCTGTGATCCTTTGGGAGACCCATGGAGAGAGGGGCCCTTGAAGGGCTGCACCCCATGGAAGAGTGGCCCACACTGCAGCAGTTTGAGGGGACTGGTGCCCATGGCATAGAGCCACGTCAGAGGAGCTCAATGAGAGCTGTCTCCCATGGGAGGGACCCCAGGTGCAGCAGGAGAATGACTCGTCTCCCTGGGCAGTGGGAGCGCCTCAGGTGATGAACTGACCATAACTCCCATTGCCTGTTTTCTTGCACTGCTGGGGTAGGAGGTAGAGCTGGAAGGAGGGAGAGGTGGGGGGGAGGTATTCTTAAGGATTTCTTTTACTTCTCATTATCCTGCTCTGGTTTTGTTAGTAGTAAATTCATTTCGTATTTCTAAGTTGAGCCTGTTTTGCCTCTGATGGTATTTAGTGAGTGATCTCTCTCCTGGTCCTTATCTCCAGCTGTGAATCTTGCCTTAAATTTTCTCTTGTCTGTCCAGCTGCAGAGAGGAGTGAGTGAGGAGCTTTGGTGGGTGACTAGCATCTGGCCCAGGTAACCATTACACTTGATCAGGGGGGTTGGACCAGAGGATCTGTAGCAGACCCTTCCACTCTCAACCACTGGAAATCTTGTTTCTGATTTTTGTTACATTACAATAGAAGATCATCTAAGTTTATTTCTTTCCTACAACATTTCTCCTTCAGAGTGAAGATATACATCACTCACAAGAACCAGATGGAAAGGAGAGTGCATCAGAATGTGGTTCACAGTCTGAAATCATGTAAGTATAACTATTTTACTTTGCGGTGGCACTTGAACTAAACCTGTATCTACTCCATTTGAATATGATTCCTATTGACCATAGCAGGTTGAACCAGTCAGGAGATGGTGATGACTTGTTTTCCATATTCAGTGAAGCTTTTTGGTAGAAATTTTGATTACTCAGTAGTAGTGCATTAGCTAAGATCTAAGTGGTAGGTAGGAATAGGGAGAAAGACTTAGCTAAACTGTGAGAAAAAAGCTGTAGCCTTTCTACAGCCAGCAAGAGCAAGAGAATGACGAAATTCTGCCACGTTGTAAAGCTTGGCTGTGAAATTTAATTTTTGTTTTCTTAATAGAAGGGCCTCACTGAATTCTTTAACATTCATAGTTGTCCATCAGAGCTTATTAGCTGTACATGTCACATGTATGTGTATTTCTTCTTTCCTATTTGGAAACTGTTCCTCTTTGGAACTTGGTACAAGCTTCTAAGATAGAAGATACTCCAAAATGTCCCTGTCTTATCTGTACTCCTTTATGAAATTAATTTTGGTGACTTTTTCTTATACTCAGAAATCTTACATGAAGTAGTCTGTCCCTATGGTTTCCATTTTTGCATGATCATCAACTTATTTCATGGTACAGTTTTTTAAAGGTAATTTAGAGATGAGGTACTAGTTAATGCTAAGTTGGTTTTCATACTTCTGTCTTTCCCTTTTTGAATGGCAGCTCACTCTTGTGACAAAGACTGTCAAAGATTTATTTGTCCTGTTCTAGGGAGAATATAAGAAAAGGTAGTAGTTCCCAATCTGAAGATAATAAGATGTAGGGCTGTGTCAGTGTGTGAATCCCAGGACATGCCATTGCAGTGGTTAAGGACAAAGAGAGTGATGTACGTACCCCATTCTTCAGTAAGATGTGGATGCTGGCAGTAGGACAAGGTATTTGAAAAAAAGTTTGGTTTTCCATGACTGAGATAGCTTTGAAAGGGGATGGGGGGACAGAAGAGGCGGATGCAAAACATTGTATATAGGGCAGATTTATATTATTTCTATATAAAATTAATAACACTGACATGAATTGTGAATCCCGAGGAGAAAAAATATTCCTATTTATTTAATAACAGGAAATGATTCCTTAAAGTATTTTGAAGTAGATTCCACTGAAAGCCAGCAAAGTTAAGGTTTATTTGATGCTCTTTTCATAACTTTGTAGCATGTCTTTTAATATCAGGAAGATGCAATGGGGTTTTTTTCTGTTTATTGTCTTGCTGCATGCAGTGTCTTGACCCATGCAGTCTGTGATGGTCTTGAGGTGCATCTTGAACCATATAAGACTTTAAGTTTCCCTTTGGTAATAATGTATATCACCTTTCTTTGTGTCTTAAGGAAAACTGAAAAGTCAGCAGATAGAAGGCGCTTGCAAAGACCTAAACCAAATTTAATGAGATCATCTGGAAGGAAGGAGACAGCAACGCAAGACAAAATGGAAGCCAAAACTTCTTCTCCAACCCTTTCAAATCCAGGGGAAAAGGTCAGAATGTTATTTAGTATGTTGTTCTGGATACTGCATCTGTTTTGCTCAATTGGGATACTGTGGGCCAGCCACAGAAATCATATTTTGGGAACTGCTACTATGATACTTGCACACTTGTCAAAGAGTAATATTCCTTGCCTCAGTTCCAGTGCTCTGAAGAGGAGAATAGAAGAAAACGTAATGAAGCCACAGAAGTAGAAAACAGAGATTTGGATACTGCATCTCAGTAAGTATTGAGATCACTTTTCCAGTCTCCTGGTATGAACTGACTGTAACTGTTAGTTTATTCCATATAGTTCTCCTTGAAAAGGATAGCAGTAACTGTGAAACTTTAATGTAAATTTCAAAATTGACTTTAGCATTTTTTTGGATGATATCAGATGGTACTAAAGTAGAAGGTATGTACTTCTTTTCTGGAAAGTTGATGAAGGCATTGAAGTACTAACAATGCCTGTAATTTGAGAGGGGGAGAGTGATAACTATGGCTTTGCTTTCCTGCCAGCCTCAGTTATCAGTTAATGGCTCTGCTTCTGGTGCTTGCAGAAGCAGCTGTGATATGCAGTCTAGTTAAATTCCTCACCCGTGTGACAAATTAATCTCCTTTTAATACATAGATAAATTGAGTTTTCGTGCATTGTAAGACTAAACAAAGCTTGTTTCTTATGTGAAGCAACTTCCATAAGTTTGGGCAAATCTTTCTGAAGACAACAAAATTCAAGTAAAGAAATCTGTGCAAGATTGTATGGTATTTATAGGCTTGAATATTATGGAGTAAATGTTGTTATTGTGGATCCTTTCTGTAGAGAACCTGAAAAAACTGCAGTTGCAAAGACAATAGTTAGAGGATATCGACAGAGATTTAAACCTAATGTTACAAGAGCATCTGGAAGGAAAGAAGAGCCTGAAAAAGATCCAGGAAATGATAAAATATCCCATCTACAGCTTAGGGGAGAAACTGAGAAGGTATTTAGTAAAGTAACATAACTGAAGATAATAAGCTGCTGGGTACAACAGTAATGTTATCTTTTTTTCTTTTTTTGCTCCTGAGTATGAACAGGAATTAGCTACTTATTTAAACTGCTTTCAGTGGTAGTGTGATATTGCTTAGTAACCTCAGCTATGGTAAGAGGTTGTTACACAAACAGTAGATACCAATAGTCTTTCATGTCCTGTGACACTTGCAACTTCAGGTGTTTGCTGTAGTTTCTACTGCACCTGTCTGACTGAAAAATTTATCCTGTAATTGTTTGTGTGTCATAAACAATCTATTTTGTCTCCTCTTACAAACAGTTACTTGGTGAGTTAGGTGATGCTGTACTTTATGAATGTAAGACAGTTCATGTCATAATACTCTGTTTCTGTTCAGAATAATGACCATGGTAATAGATCTGATGATACCAGTGAAGATACTGCAGAAAAAGATGACAAAGTCCTGGAGACCATGTCTCAGTAAGTATGAGAAAAATAAGAAGATAAGCACTGCTGTCCTGCAGTTTACCATTCTTGTCACTTCTGGTAGTATTTTGTAGTGTGGAAATTATAGAAGTTTTTGAAGAAGCTTCTGCACTACAGAAATTGAGGGCAAAATAGGAATCTTCATTAATTTATGAAACATTTATTAAGCATTTTCATTTTTAAAGTTGTACTTTTAAATTATAAGTCAGTCATGTAAATGTAAAAAAGCTGAAAATTTAGTCCCTCAAAAACTAAAACAAGCCTTAGCTAGTCACTTTTAATACTAAAATGCTTCCATTTCAGTGGTTAAGTATTTAAACAATAGGAGTAAGTGTTCGTAAAGTGTAGTTAAGTGTTAGATGTCAAATAAGAGGAAGAAAAAATTTCAATATGTGCAATGTAATGCACATATTTATTAAGTGTTGCATTTTTCTTCAGTGAAGTGGCAGCTGTAGTGTAAAAGGAATAATATGTTTTATAGAAGGGGTTGTAAAAAATAAAAACTGAAAAAAGCCAACTTTCCCCCAAATACTCCCCCACAAAAAAAAATTCCTAAAACAACCTAAACCAAGAACAGAAATAAAAATCCAAAACCTCAAGCTTGTCTTTTAAAGGGAGATACTTGAGGAGGATCAATGGAGATAAAGTGGGTGTGATAATCTGCCAGAAAAAGATTTTCAGTTACTTCTTTCATTAACCTGCTCAGCGACTTGATGCTCAGTGTAAAAAGTTGTAGAAGAATCAGACCATTCTAGTGATGCACTACTGATACTTTTACATTAATAAGATAAAAAAGTTATTTTTGTATTTTCTGAATTCACTGAATTTTACATATTTTTAAGCTCTTTATTAAATTAGGTCCATCTACCTCTAGACTAGATAGGAATACAAAGAGGTCTATTATGGATCAGAAAAAGGTCTCTCTAGTGTCATATCCTGTCACCAATGGGAAGAGGAAAGTATCAGGGCAAACATAAGTTTAAACTCTCAGTCCCTAGCAGATACACTCCTAGTTTTATTCTTTCAGGAAGCTAGTAATATATTTTAGTAAGTGTATGTTCATAACTGTTTAAAAGAAAGAGGGGGAAAAAAAGCATCTGTTTTCCAAGTCTCCTCCCACTTTCAGATGTGGTATGTACTTCAGGGATCATATATGTTTTTTCAGGTCCAATGAAATAGGTGGCTTAAAAGAAGATAGCAAACAGATTGTGTTGAATCAAACACCTCTAAAAAGAGGTAGAATACAGAGACCAAAACCAAATCTAGGAAGAAATATTGCAAGGAAAAAAGAACTGATAGATGAGAAAGATCCTGAAGAGGAGACAACAGAAGATGGAGAAGCAGAAAAAGGTATCACACACCATCAAGATGAAAACAATGATCCCTGCCTCAAAAGTGTAAGTTTCTTGAGCAGTTGCTTATGCACGCTGTTTTGTTGGATCCGTTATAGAAGCCTTGGTAACAAAGACCTTGGTACATACTCCATAATTTGTAGGGATAGGCTTTGCATCTTTATTTATTATTTCAGAATAAACTAAATTTGTAGTCATAACATTTCCTCATTTTTGCATTTGGTTTCGGTTTTCCATGGTGTTAAGTTTAAGTGCAGTCAGCAACCAAGTACCAGCTCACTTGCTCACTGCCCCACCAGCAGTACTGGAGACAGAACTAGAAGGGTAAAAGCTGGAAAACAGGGGCTGAGATAAACCCCTGAGTGCTGGATAACCCTGAGTAAGGTTTAGTGTGGAAAGCAGAAGCTACACTCACGTGCAGAGCATAATCAGAAACTCTTCTACTACTTCCCATGAAAAGGCAGGTGTTCAGTCACCTCCAGGAGGGCTGGGCTTCGTCACACATTATGGTAACTTGGGAAGACAAAAGCCACTTCCCCCACTTTGTATGCTGAGCTGCCTGTCTGTGACTCAGAAGGATGTGTAATATCCCTTTGGTCAGTTTGGGTTACCTGTCCTGGCTGTGTCCCCTCCCATCCTTCCATGCCCCTTCAGTTTCCTCCCCAGCTTGACAATATGAAAAGCTGAAAAGGCCTTGGCTCTCTGTAAGCCCTGCTCAGCAATAATTAAAACATCTCTGTGTTATCAGCCCTGTGTGCAGCATAAACCCAAACCACAGCCCCACACTTAACACTGTGAAGAAAGCTAACTCTACCTTAACCAAAACCAGCATACATGGAAATGGAATGTATCTGACTTGGTTGTATTGTGATACCACGTCTGAAAAGAGAAATGCAAAGAAAGAATGTCTTGGAAGATGAACCACTTAAAAGAGAAAGTATAAAGAAAAAGAACTTTTTACTTTTATAGTAGAAGCTGATATTAGTTGGATGACAAGAAGCAAGAGAAATCTTAGTGTTTCTGTAGAAAATACTTTCTCATTTTCTTCCTGCTCTCCTAGAAGAGAAATTGAGTAAATATTTCATCTTAACAGAGTGGAACTTTTATTCATTTTAACAGGATTTAACAGTTCATGAAGGCACTCAGCTATCCAGTGTGACGTTAGAAGATGTTTCTGCAGATTCTGAGATGAACTCAAATACAAGACAGTGTTTCCAAGAAAAGTCATCAGAAGCAGAAAGCAATGAAAATGAAAAGGGATTGTCAGATGTCTCCAAACCAGTTTCAGATTCTAGTACAGGGTAAGGTTATTTCACTTCATTTGAGAGAAGGAATGGTTTGAAGCTATCAGTATGTCTAGGTATTATACCATATTACATTCAACTTTGGCATTACAAACAAGTTTTACATATATATATAAATACATATTTATCAAGACAATCAAGACGATACTAGACTTTAACTAACAAAATCCCAAGAGCTTGAAAGCATTAAATTGATCTGCTGTTGCATGTTAATTTGATCTTTGGACTATTGGCCTAATTTTCAAAAAAATGCACTTTTCTAATGTTCAGTCCCTGTGCTTGTCTTCTCCATGTTGGTCTCCACAGTGCATCCTAGTGTGCTTTTATAGATCCTTGAGTACAGGGTCTGGTTTCCTATTAAAGTGCCTCCAAAAAAAAATAGTCAACCACAGGTATTCTGTAAGTCTTCTGGGTAGTTTTAAACATGATTAGAGGAAGGTATTTGTAAAATGTATGTATCATGGTAAAATGTCTCAGCTTGTCTTCCAGGTCTCAAGTGGAAGGGGCGGTTAACTTCTTTGCTTATCTATTTATAAGATACAGAGACATTTAGTGATGATCACTATGTTTTTATTGGTGCTTTTTCATGTCACTAATGTTGTTATTGCTCTGAGAGCTGTATACAAGGATGCCATATTGTCCCATGTCTTTGATTGTTCTTTTGCTTGATTTTGCAGGGAATCTCATCCTCAGAAGGAAGAGGAGAAAACTGTTGTATCATCTGCTAGGCTACTGAGGACACGATTCCAGAGAGCAAAGCCAAATTTAAGAACACCTAGTAGAAAGGAAATTCTGGATGGAAATAATAAAGGTGCATCGGAGAAAGATACCAACAAGAAAGAAAGTTTGACGCAGTGTGATAGTGAATGTAGCATCCCTCCTGACACAGATGTAAGGCTTTTATTTTTTTCCTTTAGTTATATTTGAGCTTTTGTTTTTGTGAGATGACGTACTGATGATTTTTAAAAATACAAAGTTAAGTTTTTGAAACAATTTTTTCAAAAGCTTAAATTTTCTACCTTAAAACTTGTGTACTTTTCACTTGGTCATATGTGAGGAGAAGAAGGTGACTCACATATGATGATATGATGAATCTCTTGTTCCATGTCCAGATGTCTTTCTGACCTAAAGTGGCATTATAGAGGTGACAGGAAAGAAAAAAATGTATTAATAGAAGATGGCAGAGATTTCAGGCTTTTTTGTCTTTAATAAAAAAGTGTGTATTTGTCCTGGAAAGACTGGGAAATCATTAGTGAGCAGTTACAGAGTAGTTTGTAGGAGAGTGCAAAAAAACTCGCTGAATTCTTCAGAGAGTGGTGAATACCAAACTTCATAGTCATCATAAACTTTCCTTTTGGTTTATTATTACAGCTTTTTCTGGTTCCTGTGTTTATATTTTTTCAGAAAGCAGGAAAATGTGAAGCCTTAAACACACTAGAATCCTTGGGAAAGGAGAAGTCAGTTTGCTCTCAGGAGATTTCTGAGAGGCCAAGTTGTAAGTCCCCAAAAACATTTTCAAGATCAGAGGATAGTGGACTGGAGTTCTGCCTATCTGAAATTAGCCAAGATGACATTTCTACTACTATTGCAGGGTAAGGGCTTATCTACTTTTGATCCTTGACTTTAACAATGAAAGAATTTTACAAGGAAATCATTGTGCCAGTGGATTGCCATCTGGCAAACATAGTCTAATGAAAATACTGCACAAAATTTCCATTCTCATAGTTTAACACCAGTGATACTACAATTTCAGTGGCTTCTATGCTAAGCATGACATTAATGAGCATTTACTTTATACTTGTTTCATCATCTGAAAGACTGGATTAATTTCATGTAAACAGGGAAATACTAATTTGCTTATCAGAGAAACCATGTGAAAACTGCTTTGATTTTATAGCAGTAAGTAGTCAGTAAGTTAGTTAATTCTGTTGTTGGAAGTAGTTAGAAGACTGGTGCTTCAAAATTTTTGCTGGAACAAATTGTTGTTTGTAATTTAAACTCAGCTGAACTTTTAGTTCACAAGATTTCTTCTCAAAACCCTGTGTTTTTTGTGTGTAATACTAATGGACCTGTGTTTGTGTTTGTACTAACTTTTGGATTTTTTTTTTCTGTCTTAACTTTGTGTTGATGACACAAACAGCACTCAAGAAGAGCATCAATATGCACCTCTCCCACCTATTCAGCTGGCACAGAACAAGAGGTACAAGCCAAACTTGGTAAGAACTATTGGAAAGGAGGAGTTACAAATATCAGAAAATGAGAGCAAGAAAAAGCCTGAAGCAGAGCAAAAAGATGAGTTTGCCAATACTGTCATGGTAAGCCTTAATAAGAGTAAGGCTTTGCCTTCAAAGTTGGTTTGAAGTGCGTGTTCACTTTTATGAAGTGAAATGAAAACATTGAAGTTGCATTGCCTGAAGCTGAGACAATATATTAAATAAAAAAAATTCCCAAACCCTGATAAGCTGAGGTATTGTAGGTATGAAATCAATGAGGTCTACAACTTGAAGTATTAATTCTTTTTTTTTTACAAATGATCTGATTTTCAATGAATTGCAGGATGGGGGAAAAAATGTACATTTATACAAACTCTAGAATAAAAATACGTAAGAATTACCTTTTTTTTCTCATTTCATCTTTCCTGTTTGGATGAATCAAGTCTGAGTTGAGCAATCTAGTATAATGTCTCAAGTGAAGGCAGAAGACAGCTATTTTTATGAAAAAAGGGATTTTATTAATTTGATAATCTTTAACTGGCTTCATCACTATAATACCTGATGATACTCCTCTATTTCATACAAGTAAATGACACTGTGAATCCCCACAAACACTTTACTAGGGACTTGTAAAAGGTATGGAAAAACTTGAAAGCCATTTACAGTGTGATGTGTTCTCTGTAGCTGTTTTGTGGGTTGCACATCAGTCATGTCATGGATGTAGGGATATCTGTGTAGACTTGCCTTAGATTTGGAATACCGCTAAATTCTGCAAGAGTGACTGATGTTTTGGAGTGGTTATAGCTGGTTTTGTTATTGGGCCTATGAGAAGTACTTGTGTCCTGCATTCATCTCCCATCAGTGCCACAGTCAGCTCAGCCCTAGCTGGCATAGTTCCTTGTGGTTCAGCTTTGACTGCTTTGGACCTAAGGCCTGTGAACCATGCACATGCGTCTGCTCTGTACTGGGCAAATCTGTAGAACCAGAGCAGGTCTGACGCTCCTCTTTGCTAGTCAAGCTGTCACAGGCCTGAAGTGTTGAAGGATGTGTTTGAGGAGCTTCTTCGTGGAACCAGTGTGGTGAATACAGACGTGAGGCTTATTAGGCCTTCTGGATCTTGAGGCTATGTTATTGTGGCTTGGGTGTGTCTGTGCTGCCCTCTGCAGTGTCCAGTTTTCAAAGGTTTTCCATTTGCTGAAGTATCTTGTTTCCACAGTGCTTCATGTATGAGGGAATTGATTGAATACTAAATAGACAAGTGTTTCCCATAATACTTGGGTGCACATAGTGTTTAAGAACTTAATTTTCGGTATCGCAGGAGTATGAAGACTTCTGTTCCTTTTTGCATATAACTTGAATTATGATAACATGATTTTTACCTTTATTTCAATTGGGAAAATAGCATTGTTTCTATTTTTGTATATTAAAAATATGTCTGTTTTAGAAGCTTACATACTTCTATTTTTTTTCATGCTTCTTTTACTGTAAATTAAAGGGTGAAAATGAAGCTGTATTGTGTCAAGCAGATGTATTGAGCAAAGAGGAACAGGAACAGCAAGAAGTGCCTCAGGTGCTCTCTATTTCTGAAACCTTTTTGTCTGAACAAATCAGGTGAGGTTTGAGTTTAGCAAAATAGCATTTGAAAAGCTTTTGTCTGTGCATAATGAGATACCTTTGCAAGTGTCAATTCTTCTGTTCCTTGTCTTTTGTCTTTCCACAGTATTTAGTTTTCAATGCCTACAAACAGATTTTTCCAGTGTTTTCAGAGCACATTTTTTTGCTTGCACTCTTTGTTATTATTTATCTGGTACATACTTGATCTGTATGAGCTCATAGGTCTTCCTGACCAAGATTTTTTATTACGTGGTCTGTATTTGCTTAAGTAGCAATCACATGTGTAAGATTTGTTGTAAGATATGTAACATTCAAATTTTGCAAAATGTCAGAGACTTGGCTCTCATTTGTCCATCCATACATTCTTCTATTTTACTGCCACTGTTGTTGAAATAAGATCTTAAGTGTGTGTTAGACTGCTGATACTTTCATGTTGGTATGGGTAGCAACATGACTTGTTTTTTATGTTAAAAACGCCTTGAGAAAGACATTTTGTTGTTTCTCCTTCAGGGTTAACCATAAATGAGAGATGTATTTGAAAATATAATTTAATTAATCTTAAATAAAGCAGTCTGGTAGTCTCTTGTGTAAGTGTTAATTCAAAACATAAGTGCAAAAATGCTTTTTTTCTCTCTCAGCCAAAGTCAAATGTGTATTTTCTTTACATTTGTTTGTTTTGCTTTAAATTCAACAGTACTGAAAAAGTTACCTCCCAAGAAGGCAAGCTGAGTGCTCTGAAACCAGGACAACTTGTAAGGATTGAGTCTCCAAGAGCTAGACCATACCTAGAAAGAATGTACAGCAAAAAAGGGTCTCCAGGAGTACAAAAACTTACTGCCCCAGATGAAGAAGAAATGAATCATGGAGAGAATCTGCCTGTGACAGAAGAATCTGAAAACCTTCTCTCCTCAAAAGTGAGATTCTATTTCTGACTACACTTAATGATTCTTGATTCCACACTAGCTTTTTTTAAGGCATCTAAATAAGCTGTTGTAAATATATTAATTAATTTCAGCCAAGTAAGAATTCCTGTTAAGTATTTGCATGCTATTACAGGGTTTTTCAAAATCCTGCTAGTGACACATTGATAAGACATACAAAGACTTCACTTGGATTTTGACATTTCAGTCATATTCATGATACATGAATAGTTACCTGCATGCTGTGTTCTGTTGCTGGTTTTCTCCGAGCTCCTTGGTTGCTTTTCATGAAGGACTATATTGGTTTTAGTATCTGTCTTTTATTAGCTTAGTGTCTTCCTAGAGCAACAAGGAGCAGTGATGGTACCATAAACTACTTGGAAGTTTTTAAATGAAGTTTCAACTCAGGTTAGCAACTTGATCATAATTTACAATACTTTATTTTACAGGTGATATATTTTGTTAAAATAATAAATAAAATATTTTATATCCTTCGCTAATATTGTTGGACTTTTTTTTCTCAAATCAAAGGATGACGACATGGAGGTATTGTTGCTTGTGGGAAATTTGGCCGAGAATGACAATCTAGACATAAATTCAAGAAGCATGGCATCAGAAACGCTTTGTTCTTCTAAAAATTCACCAAATTATAACAGCAAAAGAGTGCCAGAAGAGTGTCTATCTACAGATGCTATAGGAGGCATTCAGGATACCACAGAAAGGTAAAGTTACCTCTTTTCAAAGTAAAAAACCTTTCATTTTCAGCTGGGGTAGAGTTTATTTTCTTCTTATTAGCTGGTACAGTGCTGCATTTTGGATTCAATATGAGAATAACATTGATAACACACTGACATTTTAGTTGTTGTTGAGCAGTGCTTACCCTGAGTTGAGGTCTTTTCAGTGTCTCACAGTCTGCCAGTGAGCAGCTGAGAGGAGCACAGCCAGAACAGCTGGTGTGACCTGGCCAAAAGGATATTCCATACCATGGAACATCATGCTCACTCCATAAACTGGAGGGACCTGGCCAGGAGATGCTGAACACTTCTTGGGGACAGGTTGGGTGTCAGTCAGCAAGCAGTGAGCAGTTGTGCATCACTTGTTTCCTTGTGTTTTATTTCCCTCTGTCTGTGTGTCTGCCTCTCCTTTTGGTTATTTTGTATTTTACTTTGTTATGATTATTAAACTGCCCATATCTAAACCCACAAGGTTTACCTTTTCTGTCCAATTCTCCTCCTCCCTGGGGTTTGGGGACTGACTGACTGCATGGCACTTGCTTGTCAGCTGTGATTAAGCTGCAACAGTACTTTAAAAATTTTGTGCATTTGTCCAGTTGTTTTTATACAGCGCTTGCTTCTGGAGCTGTACTAGTTGTTATCTACTATGTGCTGTGCAAGTCACTAGGTGGCGTTCTTAAGTAATAGAACAGTTTTTAAAAGGATTAGGGGGGGTTTTTTCCAAGGCTATTTTTCTTTTTTGAAGGTACTTCATGGGTGAGAGTAGAAGCAAGTAATCAGGGTTTAGTTGTCTGAATTTCTCACTAATAAATTCTTCGGGTACAGTGCACCATGAATGTGGACCAAAGACTGAGCAATGCTATTTGCACTCCCTTATAATTGAGAACGGACAAGAAGACAGCAAGCTCACTTTGTTTCTGTAAGATATATTCTGAGTCTCTTCAATTTTTCTATCCAGTAGTAGAACTTCCTGTGATGATGCTTATAATCTATGTGCAGTATGAGGCAGATTGTGCCACTCTTGTGCAACAGCTCTGGGTTATGTTATCAGCTACCTTTTGCTCAGTCTTAACTTACACAGAGCAGTCCCAAATCTATTTTAAAATTTTGCTATTTTCTGGAATTAACTTCTGGTTTGCATCTGTCACTAAAACTCTCTAAAATCTCTTCCATAAATTATGTTGAAATCATGTCCCAGAGTCTTTGTTCTAGACAAACAAGGGCCTTACCTGACAATCTTATCATCTTCTATGATCGTGGACTTTCACAGATTCACAGAATGGTTGAGGGTAGAAGGGTCTGCTAGAAGTCTTCTGGTCCAACCCCCCAGTCAAGGCACCTGGAGCTGGTTGCCCAATACTGTGTCCAGACAGCTTCTCAAATGTCTCAAAAATCTTGCCAAGGATAGAGACTCCACAGTCTCTGGGCAGCCTGTACCAGTGCTTGGTAACCCTCACAGTGAAACAGGATTTCCTGGTGCTCAGAAGGAACCTCCTGTCTTGCAGTGTTTGCCCATTGTCTCTGGGCACTGGGCACCCCTGGAAAGAGCCTGGCTATGTCCTGTTTGCGACCTCCCCTTGGGTTTTTGTGGAACTGTTGAAGAGGGATCTCTTCAGATCCTTCAGAGAAGGCTGCTCATGAGCCTTCTCTCCAGGTTGAGCAGTTCCTGCTCCTTCAGCTTTTTGTCATAGGAGAGATGCTTCCAGCCCTTTGCCATCAGTGTGACCCTTTGAGGGGCTGTCTCCAGTGCATCCAGGTCTCTCCTACCAGGGAGCCCAGAACTGGTCAGTCCTCCAGGTGTGGCTTCATCAGTGCTGAACAAGGGGCAAGGATCACCTCCCTTGGCCTGCTGGCAACACTTCTCCTGCTGCAGCCCAGGTCACCATTCACTGTTTGTGCAGCCACAGCACTTCTCCTGCTTCAAGTTTAGCTCAGAGACCACCAGGACAGCCGGGCTCTTTTCTGCAAAGCTGCTTTCCACCAGGGTGGCTTGCAGAATGCACTGGTGCCTTGGGTTGCTCATCCCCTTGTGCAGGACTCAGCATCTCCCCATGCTGAACTTTCTGAGGTTCCCATAGCCCACTTCTCCAGTCTCTCCAGGTCCCTCTGGAGGCCAATATAACCTTTGGGCATGTCCGCCCTTGGGAAGCAATTCCTTCTAGATTTGCCTAATCTGTAAACTTGCTGAGGTTACACTCTGCTCCATCATCCAGATTATTTTGTGGAGATACTGGACAGGAGTCGATACAGTATTAACCCATGAGGCACAGTGTTGATTCTTTGTCTCCAACTGGACTTTTTGTCACTGACCACAAACCTCAGAACCTGACAACTCAATCAGTTTTTAATGTACTTTCAGTCCATACTTCATTAGTTTAGTTATCAGCATGTTACAAGAGACAATGTTCAACAGTGTTAACAAGCCTTGCTGGAGTCCAGGCAGACACTATTTACTGCTCTCTCTTTATTTATTGAGCCAGTCATTTCACTGAAAGGTGTTATCAAGTTGATTAAGCATAACTTCCCCATTACTAATCCATGCTAACTACTCCAAGTTAGGTTGTTTTTCATGTGTCTGGAAGTAGTTTCCAGATTCAGTTGTTCCCTCATCTTCCCAGGGGCTCAGATGAGGCTGACTAAATTGTATTCTTCTGGAGTACTCTTAAGTCCCTTTTTCTCAAGCCATGAGTTCAGAAGGCCAAGATTTCTCTCTTACCAATCTGAACTTGCTTGAACAGATGTAAGAATTGTATCCTTTTTGAAAGCAGTAGAGCCTTGAGGGCTGGAATTAGTGGATACAGTGTTCCTATGGCTGCTTAATTTTGGAGACCTGTGTTGGTATAGCTGACACTTTCCAGTCTATCTGACCTTATGTTCTTTCCTAAAATCTTTCCCAAAACTAATCAGGTTCACTACTGCAGACGAATTATCTCCCTTATGCAGTGTTTTTTTTCTTCTTTTATTTTTTTTTTACTTGTAGTTCTTCAGAAATAAAAGTTAAAACATATTTTTGTAGGTCCAATGATAAGTTAAGTTCTGGAGAAGAAGGTGAACAGAGAGGAAGGGAACCCCATTGGAACCCGAGGCCAGACCTAGTGAGACTTACTAGGAAAAGAGATTATCCTGAAGAGTGTGAAAACAGAGAAGAGGACAGTACTGAGAGAAATGAAGAGTTTTTGGTGTTATTAAAAGCAGGTGTATCAGGGGTAAGTGCTTGTCATGTATTTTGAGTCAGTTACACCTCAATCCTTTTGCCCAAGTTCTTAGAAAGATAGGTGGCACAGAAATCCAGTATGTGGCTGGAAAATGTTAATGTGATTATTTGATTTTTTTAAAAAATTCACCATTGAAAACTATACAGAATAAATGGAATTAGAATTTAAAACCTGTGGAAATACCTAATATACACTGATGGTTTGATGGTTTATATGATCTGAACTTTGCATCATAATAAATATGTGCTAACACTGTTGAAAAATAATTTACTGTTTGTTACTCATTGAACAACTGAAATGAGGGCAGTTACCTAACTTCAGACACCGCCTAAAATCTGTGTTAGTATACTTAGAAATTAAAATGAGTGTGAACAAAGTTCAGACCTTCTTAAATTTGCTCAGCAGGCCTAACTTAGCCCAGACTAGTTCCATCTCTGTCTAATGCTGGATAACTGGGTCAAGTTTATCTAGTGTTCCTTATTTTTTATATGTATGACTAAAACTTCTAGTTAGCATGTTCTTTTAGCCAAGTATCCATAGCTGACAGAACTGTGGTTGCTGATGTTTGTTTGTGTATATGTTGAATAATATTCAAATGCTTTTTTATGAAGGATGATAGTTTTTTCTTCCTACCTTGTTCCCAAGGTAGAAAAAAAATTAGTTCCTGAAAATTGTTCTTTAAATTGATAGGTAATTTTAGAAAATTATTTCTCTTTCCAGCTTCTAAAGGGTTGTTGCTCTTGATAAATTGAGCATGGTGTTGATCTATTAACTACCAGCTGCACTGTGAATTCAAGTATCATAGATAATATCAGTTAATGACACCTCTGCTCTATAACCCAAAATTAAAGACAACAAGGAAGAATATCCTAAGTTATCAGAGATGACAGCTGGGCACATTCTCAAGACCCTCAAACTGAGTTCTTTAAGTCACCAAAACCAGTTACAAATGTTTGGCACTTAATATGGTAATAATAATCTCCTCTGTTCAGGAAAACTCCAGTAGTACAGTGGAAGCTGGATCCTTCTCAGAAGCTACAAGGAAACACAGTTTTGCAGAGCATGTTGAAGAAACATCTCATAAGAGAATCAGGCAGAACATTACACTCCAGTCTCCAGGGATATCGTCAGAGAGTGAGAGACGCGTAGAGCAAGATAATGATTCTCAGCTTTCTACCTCACAAGAAAAGCATCCAGGCAGTCTCACAAGGTAAAACAGCGGTTTTGCTTTATAAACCAAACTCAGTTGATTGATAATTATTGGCCATAGTTCTGGCATGTGTAATGTGAGTGCATGCAGCATGTCAGTTTTTGTCTTCCATCTGAACTTAGCAGATGTGTGCAGATGCTCCTTTGTCTCTTACTCTGCCTGTATTCTTATAAAATGAACACAGCCAGTACTGTCACCAATCTATCCCATGGTTTCAACAGAAGTTCCTGATTTTATAAGGGAGGACATGAGAATACCCATTTTTGGAGGCGCAGGATTGTGGGATTAACCTAAAGAGAAACTTTGTACCAGTAGTATCCTCTGCTACCATTTGCTTCCACTCTTCACCAGTTTACCAAGGAGGATGTTCTGGGGGGAAAGTTTGTCATTGCTTTTGGTACTCAGTGTTTGTGCCCACGATTTTAAAGGAGGAAACTGTAGGTAACTGATTATTGAAGAGAATGCTGTCTGAGAAACCAAGGCAGATAAGTAGTTATCACCTAACAGTTTCAGTTTGTGAACAATAGTCTGATCAATTAAAGTATCATAGTTGGGGGCTTCTAGTCTAGCTCTAGCAAAAGACAGCTGAAACTGTTCCTATGACTTCAAAAGTATGTGATTTCCACATCCCTCAAAATTAAAATTATTTCATACTTTTCTAATCAAAGAATTGTGTTTCTTGCAAGTTTAATTGTGAATATTTCTAGCATTTTGAAACTGCATAATACATATTTTCAGTAAGTACCTTATGTACACAGGAAGAAGTTAAATTTCTGATTAAATGCTTATTTGTCACTAATAAGTTAAGAAGTAAATAGTTTGCATTGTTGGTCACAATGATAACTTTTTTTTTTTAATGGAGTTTATTTTGATTTGTAGTATCCCTCTCTTTGGAAAGTCTTGGATTTCATTGTTTTTGTTCTGTACTTTAGAAGGCAGTTCAGGAGATCATCAAAACAGACAACACTGCCAGAACATGTGTTGGAGGCAAAAACTGCTACTTCTTCTGCCTCTGAATATGAGGCTGATTGCAGTGAGAAGGGGAGTCAAATGCAAGAAGCTAAACTGAGTGTTACCAGAGACAAAAGTTTGAAAACTACACAGAAAAGAAAATCTGGGGAGGAGCCCAGAAGTTCAAAGATAACCTTTGTCACCCTCCGGGCTTCTCAAGAGGAGGAGGAGGATGAGGAGGCAGATGAATTTGAACTTGATGATGAAAATGAATGCTTTGCATCAGAGGAAGTAAACAAGGCTCCAGTGTTTGTTCCTATAGGTCTTCGATCTCCAAAACCAATTCCTATGCCGATACAGGAAACTGTGGAGGAGGTATTGTGTAGCTGGATTCTATATACGTAATTTTGTTCTGATTGTTTAAAAAGATTTTATTCTAATTATATCTCTGGGTATTTGGGTTTTATCTGAGTTCAAATTAAGAATGGTGTTGAGAATAGCAGGGATGTTACTTGGCACATACACTTGGTTTTGAACTTAATACAGCCTCAGCCTGAAATCCAGTTATGTAATTATGTTTACAAACTGTATATAGGTCTGCAGGGAACTCACCAGTTTGTTTATTGGGATTGAATATAGGCCCGGATTCAATGCTTGTCCATGTGTTTTGAGGCCCAAGATGGATCAAATGGAGCACTTCATTTCATATTTGAATGTTAGGAAATGAGGGTATGAGGAAAATGTTTCTGTATGTCATGTCCCCCTTGCCAAGAAACTTTGAACTGTCAGGTAGGCTGACCTGACCAGCAGCCAGACACACACATCTGCTTGCTTACTCCCTTTTCCTGTGGGACAAGGAGAAATTAGGAGGGCAAGAAGATTTCTCTGTTGTTATAAAGACAGTTACATACATGAAGGAAAAGCTGTATGTAAATGAAAAACAAAATAAGGAATTTGTTTGCTGCTTTCCATTGTCAGATTACTTCCTGGGAATCAGGGCATCAGTCCATGTAAGAGTAACTTTGGAAGACAAATGCCCTAACTGCAAATGGCTTCATTTTCTCCCTCCTTTTTCTGGGCTTTTATTGCTGAGTGTGTCATGATATGATACAGAATTTCCTTTTGATCAGCTTGGGTCAGCTGTACTAGCTCTGTGCTCTCCTGACCTCATGCTTACCCCTGGCCTCCTTTCTGAATAAAATAGAAAAAAAGCATTGCTGTTGTGCAGGAATAGCAGAAACACTGGTGTGTTACCAACCGTGTTGTAGTTAAAAATCCAAAAGACAGCATTGTGTGGGCTGGTGTGAAGAAAATTAACTTCATCCCTGTTATGGTCAGTACAATCTTCATCCTTTATTTCATACCATTTGTGTGGTCTTACACCATCCAGTAGAAGACATTTTTCTGTTATTTTCCCTGTCATTGCTACTTTCCATTCACTTCAGTGCTTTTTTGCTTTCTAGTGGTTTTTTTTCATACCAGTACTGCTAGTCCTCTTCTTCTCTTTGCCCATTGAAATCCTGAATGAATCACACAGTTTCTTTCTCCAGATGAAACAGCAAAATAATTTAAAGCTCAGTCAAATCACAAAAGGATTTCTAGAATGATAATTGGCAGCAAAGTTGCCATATGGAAACTTTTGCTGAATCCTTGATTTCAGAGATGTAGAGTATGTATAATGTGTGGGGATTGCAATCAAGTTGCTTAGTTTAATGCTTAGGAGACATGAGTACTAGCGAGGAATGTGGTTAGATAGCCAAGGACCTAGTTGTTGTAAAATTTAAATAGGTCAGTTGAAAGTCTGTAAAGTGCAAGCCTTTGAGAGCAACCCAGATTGAGCAGTGTTTTCTGTAAGAACTTCCCTGGAAATATCGTAAACTTTCTGTCAAATTTCAAGTCCTCATTTCTGAAAATGTCTAATGTCTGAAGTTCTCAGTGAAAATACATTGCTGAGGAAGAAAAAAATATAGGTGAAATGGTGAGTGGGTCTGTTTCTATGTGTCTGCATATTGATTCTCTATCTTGCTTTGGAAGTAAGTCTGTACTGTTTTTCTGTCCTGAAGACTTAAAAAGCAGAAAAAGAGTAAAAAATAAGAAAACCTATTTGAGGTAAACAGTCACTATAAAAGATCTCAGATGCATAACTTAGTTCAGTGGAGGAGTGAGTGACTATAAACAAGGCCTTAGGTTGTCTGATGCTTCCACTTAGCTACAGGTAGCAGTACCTGTTCTGCCTTCTGTTCATACCACTGCTTCCTTCTCAAATCAGAAGGTATGATTTTTGCAAAGGATTTCTCTAGATGTTGAACATCTGTTAAATATGTGAGGTTTATAAAAATTTGCATTTGACAGATTTTCTTTTGCATCTGATGAACTGAAATACTTGTAAAACTACTTTTACAGCTGGAAATATCTGTGAGTATCCCAGATGTGCAGGTGGCTACCGATGCTGAAAGTCTTACTTGTGCTTCTATCCAACCAGTAGTACAGAGGGAAGAAGAAAGCACCTCAACAACTGTAAGAATGTTTTTGTTTGTTTCATTGGTCATACAAAGCTATTTCAGCAGTTTCTTGTTGCTGTGTCTGAATGTAACTGTGTAGCTTTTTAGACTGGTAGCTGTAACACACAGATGTGAGGCACTCCTGTGGGAAAACTTGTGTTAGTAAATATTGTTAGCCTTAAAACCAGGGTAACTTGTGGGCACAGAATTTATATGTAAGCATTAAATAAAAATTGTGGGGTCGTTTTATACAGAACTTTGACATTGTTTTTCTTTGTATTTAAGGAAACGATGATAAATGAAAATCCTGATGTGGACAAAGGTAGGTATGAAACAATCTTGCTTATGTATTTCATGTTACCTTGCTACTGATATACACATTTCCCCCTTTCTTAAAATATGTTTCCAAATGTGCCACCATCTTGGCTGAGAGGTTTGGCTGTGTCCTGCAGTGGGTCAGCTGGAACTGGCTGTGTCCAGGGCAAGCCCCTGCTGCCAACACCTTGCCACCTGTATCCAGTACACCCTTAAAAGCAGTCATGTTGCTGCTCAGTGTTTTAATAGTAGTTTGAATTTGCTGGAGGAGAATGGCTGCTTGCCTACAAGCATTTTGATTCATAAATAAGGTGAATTTAAAAAATACATACTTCACTCTATTGGTGGTAGTGTCAAATACTTTTTGAATATGGGTAGGTGGGTTTCTAGTTAATGTGGTCGTGACTTTTAATATGTGTGAACAACTTCACAGGAATTAACGATGGAAGTACTGAAGCTGCTATGACTTTGCTTGCCATGGGTGATCCAAATTTCCAGTTAAAAACAAGCACTGCAGGTATGATCTGATTTATGGGACAAAGCCTTGCTCTCATGCTTTCTGGGTCCACCTAAGGAGGGATGGAGCAGTGGCTGCAAAGGTCTTCCACATGCTGCTGCATAGCAGGAGGGCAAGAGTCTTTTATGATTTTAGTTCTGTTGCATTGTAACACGTAGTGAGTCCAGCCAGTGCAGGTTGGCTGGAAACAGGCAGGCACCCTACTGAGTACTGCCAATGGTATCACTGCTAGAAAGTTGTTTCTGTGACCTTTAGGATGCACATGTTTAAATTGATCTGGGCACATAAACTGGACAAAAGAAAGGGATCAAGCTTAAATGACTGTAACTTTCAGTGATCTTTTCAGACCTTTAATGTGAAGCATAGCCTTTTCATCCTAACTAGCTACAACCTGAAATTACCTAGGTTTATTACAGATTTTGTGTAGCATTTATTATCTGCATTCATTTGCTGAATGTTACTTTTTGTGTTCTTACTACAAAAAGTGTTCTCTTAGGACTGTGTTTATTTGGGATTTCAATCTGTGTCTTTGGAGAATACAAACTTCATTAAACAAGGCTTGAAGTTATATAGCTTTATATACATGCCAAACCTAAGTGTTTTAAATGAAATTTTCCTTTCTGTTTATTGTTATAACCAGAACAGACACATATGTTACCTGCTCAAGATGACTTGGACACGGCTCATAGCCTTGTAAATCATGCCTACTCCAAAGAAAATAGAACTTTTAGTCAGTATTCGCTTGCTTCAGACACTTCTGTCAAGGAATTGCTGCCTTCTGAGGATGCAAACAACATCAATGTAGAGCATCAAATCACTGGCACAAGAATAGAGGTAGAAGAATATTCAGAGATGGATGCTACTGATACCAGGTTAAATTACTACTTCATTTTCTTTAGTGTGAGAAGTCCTCTGGCACTGCTTACTTTTACTAGGTTCTTTCTGGCATTTTTATCAATTTGCAAGCAGTCTTGCTTAAGTAAAAGTTTCTCAGTTAAGGTAATTTAGTATGTAATCTGCAAAAACTCCTCTCATCTCTTTCTTACTACTTTCGTGAAGTGTTTGTATGTAATTTTGGGTATCTACAGCTGTTTTTTCTCTCATGAAATTAGGCTTACTCAGGGAAGAGGGGGAGGAAAAAATATGCAAACTAATTATGTACTGGATCACTCTTAATTATCAAGCTCTTTCTTGCAAAGTTCTCTACAGCTAATCAGACCAGGGCAAATTGCTTAATTGTCACTGCGCTGTAGGGGTGTAGATCAAAGATTTAGAGCAAAGGGATGGCAAGAAACCAGCTGATCTTCCATCATTATGGTTTTAATGAATGATCATTAATAGTTTTTGCATTTGTGAATTACGAGACAGCTTAGTGGGACACTTTCCCAGAGAAATATCTACTGATGATCATGGTTTATTTGAAAAACTATTTAATTTGTTGACTGCTTGAACAAAGTATGAGATTATGCTCTTTGAAAAATCTTAATCCAAGATAATTTATTTTGCATCCAGTTTAATTATATTATCAAACCAGAACTTACTACTATGTCATATGTATTAGATTTCTGATCTTCTCCTTTTATTTAAACATTTCAATTTTTCTTTTTTTTTTAAATTCCTTTATATTAGAAACATACTAGTTTGCAGCATACCTGTCTGTTTCAATTCGCAGATGATTTTTTTTTTTCATCTTGCCGGGTAGTTTTCTGTCTTCTCTGCCAGTTGCAGCCTGCATTTCAGGTCTTCATTGTGTGATCTGCCCCATATCTCTTATATCTTCTCTTCACTAACTGTCAAAAATCAGGAACTCTGTTGATGACATCTTTCCTTTTACTTGTAGTGGTAGCTCTTTGCCTGTGGTGAATAGTATGAGACTGACAGGAGGTGGACACCTGGAGGCTGAGCCAAGCTCTGCAATATTGAGGTCCAATGAAAACATAATGCACAAGATACTTAATGCAAATGTACTTGTGGGAAAACTAGAGCAAATTCAAACTGGTAAGCCTGTTTCTTATCCTAGGGCTCTGAAAATGGTTATTCAATAGATTCACATCTGTTAATGAAATGAAACAAAGCTGAAACTTTTCACTTTCCATTCACATTTACAGGTGAAACATCGCCGTTTTAAGATAGGGTACCCATTTGTGATACCGTTTTATACATGAGAATACCTTTCAGTATGAAATTAAATGAAATTTGAATAGCAGGTTATTTCTGCAGGTATTAAAATACCTGGAAGGCACTCAAATTACTGGACTGCCAATTATAGAAATACAGTCAAATACACTGTACTTTTTTCTATTATTACTGTCTTTTCCTTCCATTAAAAGTAGAAGAGGATATAGAAAGAACTGGCTTTCTATTCTTAGAGCAGTTGTAAAAAGGTAATCTTCAAACTTTTAATTGTCTTCATGCCACTGGCAAAATAGGAAAGGCAAGATGAGATATGTGTATATGCCTTATTTATGTAAGACACAATTATTCATGTGCACATTCGTGTATATGTGTCTATATAAACATACTACAAAACTTTAATTCATACAACATTATATATAAAAAGTAGTGCAAATATATATATATATATATATATATATATATAAAATATACCTGCAGACTGAAAAGACAATATTTTAATTTTTGTTCTTATAAAACTTAGATCCTATAACCCTGAGGGGTAATACAGAAATGCAGAAGGTGGAACCAGAACCAATCAGACAAGCTGCAGGTGATTCTTCAGTTCTTCATGACTTTACATCTGGAAGTATGGAACTTAACAAGCAAGTAGACAAAACTGAGAGGTAAGAAGACTCATCATTTAATACTGACTTTATTCCTACTGTCTCTTAAAATATGCAGCTGAAGTTCAGGTGTAGTATGTGACTGTAATGGAAAAAGTGTGCTCACAGACACTGTGTATGTGTTTATACAGATAGTGTACATTGTAGACTTCGGATTTTTTTCCCTTACATGTTGTGCTACAGCTTTTGGAGATAGAACATTAACTTTTGTTTGCTATTTTAGAACTTAGTAATTACCTTGCTGCTTAACTGTCTTTCATGAAACTGCAAGGAAATGTTAATGAGTTGATTAATTTAAAAATGTTAATGAGCTTATAAGGTTTCCTGCTTGGTTGTGCTTTCATCAGGAGTGTCTCCATTAGTAAAGTTACAGAGGCCTTTCCGTGAAATTCTTTATGTAGATTTGTTCAAAGATTATGCATTCTGTTTAGTACAATGATGTAGTCTTTAAACAAGCACTTTGTTTCCATGTAATTACATGTTATTCATATTAAATACATTGTAACACAGAATTTAGCATTTGCACAGGATATCTTCATCTGGTTTCAAATTAACTAGATATATACCTTGCAGAACAGAAAAGCAGATAAGAGATGCTTGTGGGAATTCAGGAGATTTAAGACAACTAACTGCATCACCAAAACCTGAAAAATCACACCTGGGACTAGAAGATTGTCGAAATCCAAGTTCTGTGGATGAACTGTCTGAGCAGAGTCCTTGTCCTCTTGAGCACCATATATGTACAGTCAGCTTTACTCAGGTAAAGAACAAGAGCTTCATTACAGTCCAGGAGTGCCCAGATTTTCTGTAAAGAAAATTCTGTAAAGAAAGAGGTTTTCAATGCAAATATACTCACCAGTTCTAAACGCTTGGTACTTCAGCTGGTACATGAAACTTGCTTTTTCACAGGGGCATATCCAAACAATCTTTCAGACAAACTTAATCTTTGCAAACTCTTGTTTAGAACGTTTCAGTAATACATAATACACATTAGCAAAATTGGGAGGAATTTTTAAGAAGTGTTGATGGAAGAAGTTACTAAGATTCTTGTATCCATTCAGTGTGACCGACCTCTTACTGTTACATTTGTTTACATTAAAATGAAGTTAAAATGTTACTGTTTGGATGGAGCAAAGCAAACTGCATTCTTCGTTATGTTCTTTCTCATTTATTAAAAAAAACAATTAAGAGCTTTACATGCATATTATTATATGACATACACAAATTTTGCATATTTTTACATATATCTATATCACTTATATCATCATCATGTATGTTGTCACAGGTAAACAATATGTCTTCCACATCCATTTCTTTGCAGTGGCTTGTGGGTCTGTGTTCTAGTATAAATGAGAGTTACCTTATTTTTGTCATGAGAGAAAGGTTCATTCGCAGTTCTCCGGGGTTTCTAGTGTTGTGTGAGATCAGTGAGCATGTAGTTACATTGGAACAGCTGATGCACAGAATCTTGTTTCCCAAGTGCAGCAGGTTGCTGTGTCAAGGCTGGTTTCATATAAGGACAATGTGCAAAAATGATGTTGCTCTTACAGGCCTGGCAGAGAGAGTTTGAGAAAAGGCAGCTTGCGGTAGAGTTGGTTCAATTAATTCCTAGTTTTAGTAAAGGGACAAGCTGTAGAAGGGAAGGGATAGATGAGCTGTAGAGCTTGGTGTTTTTATTTGGCACTCAGTGGTTTGTTAAGGGTTATAGGAATCTGCTTTCTTAGTGCCGCTGAACAATTTTTTGTGTGAGTCATCTCTGACAGAATTGTGCTGTGGGAAGTATAAATTTATTTTGACAAACTATTAATATAGACAACAAGCTGCATATAAATTTTATATTTCCCCAGTTTTTCTTGTCCTTGTTAGGCTAATACTCTTGAGCCTAGAACACCTAGAAGTGAAAACTGACAAGTGAGATAATGATGTGGTTGGAGTTTTTGGATCTTCAATATCTGACATGCTTTGTTTCTTCCTGTTTCCTAGAGTAATTTTCCAGATTTATTAATTTCAACTGTGTTGTTTTATTTCAACTGTGTTGTTTCTAGAATGAAGCTTGTACTCAGGATGCTCAACGACATTGCATAAGCAGCAGAGAAGAAACTTCAGGTATAATGTGCTAATATTCAAAGTTAGCAAAAGCCCACATTTGTTTATCTTGTGCTCACTAAAAGATGAATTAAAGACCTGAAATTTTCATTTAAAAAAAAATTAAATTTTTCATGACATGATTAATCAATCTATTCCATTAACACAAATAATGATCCACAGCATAATGACATTCCCCTCCCTAGCCTCTTGTCTTTACATTTCATTAATAGAAACTAGACTTGAGAACTATTTGGATAGCCCTTCATTAAGTTTAAGTATCACTGGAAGGGAAACTTGCTCTCTTTGCCCTGTTGAGAGCTCCTGCTGCTTACCCTGTGGTAGGTATAGTATATAGTTTTTAAAGTCCTTTATGCGCCTCTGACTCACCCAACAAAAACTGAATATGACAGAGGGTGAGAAACACTGTAGTTTTCCACTGGCTTAGTAAGCTGTAGTTGCTCATGAAGTTACCAAGTGAATGCTGTTGTCAGAGTTCTCTGAGTAGGAGGGCTGTACTGTACAAGTGTGGAGCAAAGAGAAAGAAGAGGGGACGTGTAAAACAATCAGACTTCCTTCTTTAGCTATACTGAGTCAACAGATTAATGCCTAACTGATTAAGTATGATGAAAGTTACGAAGGTGATGTCTGCTGTTCCCTAGAACAAATTGAAGTGCTTGATTTGGAACCACTACTTGTCTAACACAGGGGATAGTCACAGTGACAGAAGCCCAGAATACTTACTTTACGTGGAAACTACAGTCCAAATCTGTAACTCATGAGCTTCTGCAAAAGATCAGGCTAATACTTCTTCTTAGACATCTGTTGCTGTGCTCTATTATTGCCGGAATCTTGGGGTGAAGCATCTTAAACAGTGTTTAATTAGATGAAGAATCCAAGCAAGCTGAGGTTGGAATAACAGCTTTACCCCATTGAGAGCTGTCTTAAATAAATGTAGTACCATTGTTTTTTTCCATCTTTTGAAAACTTTACAAATGTTTGTTCCTTGAATTTTAACAGATGGTAGCTGGCAGCTATCTGTTAATATCTGTTTGTTGATTAAATTATCTCTATTTTTCCTCTATTAAGTTCAAGACTATGCTTCTCAGATCCTGTTCTGCCAATCTGCAGTGAAGGGAAAAATCCTGTGCTTACCTTCAAAATAGTAGATATCTGCCATTTAAAGAAGTAACTCTTAATACGTGAGAGTTGCAGTTAAAGACAGAGGGGCACTTGATCACCATGACATACGTTTAATTAAACTGCAAATTGCTCTTTAATGCTAGAATACCCTTTTAAAATCTTCTGATGAAGATTACCAGGCATTTTTAATATTCCTTATTCTAAATGGTAATCAGGATTCCTCTGCAGTTAATAAGCACCAGGAGATGATGATGCGTATCTCATCTGGGAAGTCAGGAAGCTTATTGTCTCAAGAATGTCCAGTGCCTTTTTCCATGGAGAAATGAATGCCTAAAATTTCAGTTCTCTGTGTAGGAAGGACATGAAGAGAACAGCATAATTTCATATTTGACTAATAGTTTTTTTGTTATTTATTTCCCTGAAAAAATTATAGAAGTGAATGGTGATCGTAGATGTCCAGAGGAAGAACAGACATTCATTTTAACATTGGTGGAAATCCCAGCTGGTTCAAAAGAGTTTGATGCATCTGCTATAGTGGAACAAAGTTCAGAACCAGTACTACCAGCCCCAATACTTATCAGCCCAATAAATGCAAGTGAAACAACTGTGACTGAAGTGGAGAGGTAAATGCTTTGTTTTTAATCAAAGTGAAACAGTTTTTGTGTAGCTTGATTGTTCTCTGACTGTCTACTACAGATTAGAACTTCTCAAAAGAAGAAATGCAAGAGGAAGTAATATTGACAGATGGCTAGAGAATTAAGAAAGTAAAAAGGGCTCTAATTTGATTTGAGGAAGATTCTATAGGTGCTTTAAATTTAGTGTTTTAGTTAGCTGAGATTTTGATGTCATCTTAATTCTGATTTACCCTTTAGAGTAATTCTTCCTTTTTAGTAGAAGTCATTTGCCCAGCTTGAGCTTTACTTTGCCTTATGGATACTTACAATGCAAAGCAATTGAAATGAAAAAAATCGAAGCATGTTTGCATTTTACAGTACTTCAGCAGTTTCGTGGAGTAGCTGTTTATTAACTGCTTGTCCAGATTATTCCATGTAGATGGTTTTCTGGAAAACATGATAAACAGTAGATGTAAGTTTTTATTGTCTTGAATTTACTGTTTAAAAGGCAGACAAGATGAAAACACAAACTAATTAATTACTCCGAAGAATAATAGCTGGTTTGTCTACTGCAATCCAAAAGGGTTTGAATTTCTTTTACAGAGTACCTCTGAATGCAGTGTAACAAAATTTTTATGTCAGCATTACAGTTGAACTAAATCTCTTAGTCCATTTGGGCGGGGAAAAAAACCAAAGGAAAAAGACATTATGAGAAATGGAACTGTTGCAAAGTAGTAAAAAGCCTGCAAACCCTAATACTATACTAATACTATACTAATACTATACTAATGATCTAAAGACCATAAGAGTGTGATACAATTCCACATAATTGTGGAGAATCTTGCCCTGTGATATCAGGTACTAATATCATTCCTTTATTGAAAGGATAGGTCTTTGAGTGAATATTGACTACACAGTGTAATAATTCTAACTCCTGCTGAACTACTTATGATAAACAGAATTGCTGACAGGCTGAGTTAGAGTACATGTTCTGTCTTGCTGTTCCTGTACAGCTTTATCATATTTTCCTAGTCTCTGCTGCTTCTCTGCATGTCTTATATATGTCTGTATGTTTTTGAGACCATACAGCATGTGAGGGTTCAACTGTGCAGATAAATAATAATACTGTATTTTAGCATTTTTCTACGGGAGTTAATAAGTTGCCATATTTTTGCATCATATGAAAAGACCCAGTGGAGTTCAAATAGAGCAGCTAAACTAAATTCAATATGACTAGAAAAACTAACTCCAAATAGCACAACAAATTGTTTTTCGGTAGTAAATGGTACATTTGAAGTTAATATTGACACTAAGCAAGAGAGAGTATCACCAGAGATTCATGTGTAATTTCCATACAGAAACTTTATACAAAGTAAATTTTGGCTTCTTGTACTGTCACATTAATGACTTTATGTATCTATAAGCAGTATTGGATCCTTGACAACTGCAGCTGGTAAGGTTGCTGGACCTTTAAACTGCAGTATGGAAACCAAACAACTAGAGAGTGCAGTAGAACCTGTTACAAAGTTGCAGACAGCTCAAAAACGGTTGGCTGCTGAGCTTGAACAGCATGATTTTCCTCCTTCCAAGAAAACTCCATCTACTGTTACAGTGGAAAATAACTTGGAAACAACTTACAAGGTGAGATAATAATTTGGTGAGTTTTCACCCATGGGGTAGATGCATAACATAATAGAGCATTTTAATTCTGTTTATTTTTTAAGGGTGTCACTTGTTTAAATATGTACTATATATGCCTATACAATTTAAAAGGAAAATCAACACCTATAGATTGCTTTTAGTTTTTAAATCTACAACAGATTTTGGGTGTTTATTTATTATTAGGGTTTTTTGAGAATCTGTAGGCTCTCAGGTGTTTTTGAATTAGACTTCCTAGTAAACAGACTGGTAATATATCTTACTTTGGTTCATTCTGCATCACCTTTGTGACAATGGCATTGCAGGAGAGGAAACTCTGGAGGTGTGTTGGATGACTGGCAGGATGTCTAGGTGCACTGATTGATGTTTTGAATCTACATTGTGTCTGTTACATGAAGCTGTTAGATATGTTCCTATTGATTCTTAACATAGCAGGTATTAGTTTAAAAGAGCAAGCTGCCAGTGAAAACAAGCCACCATCTTTCCAGCATCCTTCTGTGCTTTTTTTACAATATGACCAAGCTTATGGCAGCAACTACCATTGATCTTTGTAAGTGGGCTAAGATTGTATAGTGTACCTTGGTGTAGGAATGGGTGGTAATTCCCCAGATCATTCAGAGAGCTTTTCTAGGACGGGATGGATAACAATCTTCTTCCTTCTTTGATCTCTTATCTCAATATCCTTGTCTTGAGTAATTTGTCATAAGAACACCTTGAAAAGCCTGCTTAGGAAATGAGTTAAGTGATGAATGATGCTGCAGTGTCGTGCTGTATCAGTCCTGCTCTTAGAACTGTGCATGTGTGATATGAGTTTATCAACCACATTGTCTCTTCTATATTAAAAGCAATAAGAAATCCTCTTTTTTTTTTTTCCTTTTTTAAATACAGGGGTATTCAATTAAATCCACAGATGTGCCGCTGGTAACTTCTGGTATGTACATGTAAACTTGCAAACCGAAGTATAATGAATGTAAACACGTCACAAGTTAATACTGGTTGTCATGCTAAATAATTCTGAGGCCATCTAACACAATAGTAGAAACAAGTTTTCCTGGTACTACACTAATACCACCATTCCATGCTTTCTGCTATAAACTAGGTGTGCTGAATTACATAAATGTTAGTTATTTAATAATGGTTTTAAAAGCATTGCTGTAGCCAGTTTATTGGTGAAATCTAAAAGGTTTTTTTGACTAAACATGTTATCATCTCTTAAGCAAATATTTCGACCTGTTAAAGAGCACTAATAATCAAAAATATTAATTGGCATTTTAACCACACAATGCCAAAATAGTTTATTTTTATTTTGTTTTGCATTTTTACTGAAAAAGTACAGAATGTTTAGGAGATCAGTCAGCCTCTAAAGAAACAGAGGAAAAACAGAACTGCTGACAATGCAATCTTCATTGATCTGAGCTGGTGAAGGGCTTGGTGAACTATAATTTTGGCTCTGAAAAAGACTTCTAAGGGAATTTGTAGAAGGTTAAACAGCAAGGTGACTAGACTGAGTTCTGTAGAGTGCTAATAAAGGATGGGGGAATGGGGGAGAGTGTGCTGTAAAATTTAAAACCACACTTCTACCAGCTTTTTCCTATAACATCTGTATGATCTTACAGGCTTTAAAAGTAGACCACGAACTTTTAATTCGTAGTGGTGACTCATAAAAATAAATGGACAAATAAAACTAAACAAAAATTCAGCCCTTTTGCTGTAATGGTTCAAACAGTTTTAATATCATGTATTTTTTGGGGTCTTGTGTTATCACGGAAGTCTTTGACTCTCAACTTCTTTTACAGGGAATCCTTTTCAAAAAACAGAGTCTTCAGCCAAGGAAAAAGTACTTACTTCTGTACTGGTGTCTGAGTCTATCTCAAAACTGGCTGAGAGAAGCCAGCTTGAGACTTTAGAGAGCTTAGGGAAAGCACCACTTGAGAATGCAGCATCTGAAATGGAAGAGGAGGTTATGTCTAGATTAACCTCTAACAGAAGAGCAGAAATAAGTGGACAAGGAAAACAGGAAAATGTGCATGAATCTGCACAGTTGGAACAAAGTAGAAGCTCAGCATCATCTTCAAAAACTCCATTACTCAGGTATGGAGTAATTGCAATAATGTTTTGTCAGCTTGTTCTGTAAAAAAAGATCATGTTTCTATGTTGACGTCTTTTCAGTACCATTGTTTGTGACCTGCATGGCTAAGAGTTACAGTATCTATAATCTCCTGCAAATCAGAAAGCATCAAACTGCATCTGCTTTGAAATTTGCATTATTTTACTCATTAAATGAGTAGATCGACTGAAGGGCACTACTGACATACTGTGTGTCTATTTAGACATGATAGATGCCTTTGTCAGGCAGGCATCCATTGGCTGTGATAGGAACTTAGGATAATTTGTTGTTTTCCATAGGTAAGTCTCATATTGTTTGGATGTTCATCCTGCCAGTAAGATTTGTTACTGGTACAGTACTGCGCACACTGAATTTTTAGGACTGACATAAGTAATTTCCCCAAAGGAGTTTCAATCTTGGCAGCTCAGAGGATATTCCTCTTACCTATATGTTGACTTGATTTTTAAAATATACCTTTCTGTACTGTTTGTTTAAATGTTTTGAGTTCATGTTCTCTGTTTCTCCTGTACTTAATTATTTTTATTGTAATGCTCCACTGGCTTCTTCTAATCTGGCATTTACTTTTTCATTATGCTTGTGTGAGTACCAATATTGTCTGTTTATATTTGGGACATCCACAGCAATTGGATAGTGATGCATTAACATCAGAATCCTTGCCTTAACGTTTTCTTTCTAATTTTTAAACTCTTAAAAACATGAAAAGTTAATGCTTTATGTGTGACTCACAGTCACACACAAAGTGTGCTCAGTGCTGTGAGCTCTGAGCTTGCTGGTCTGGGTTTGCTGCTGTAAATAGGCTAAAACCCTATTACTACAGCAGGTAGTAACAGGTAGTCTGCTGTAGCCCCATCCTTGGGGATCAGGTTTTCCATTGATTACATGAAGGATGCTCAGAATTTTCAGTTTGTTTTTCAGAAGTGTGCCTCGGAGCCACTCTCTGAAAGTCTGGTAGCTTGTTACGGGCTGGGGATTAGCGGCAAATAATAGGTTCCTGTTCCCAGGCTTAAAAATTGTCAAGAATCTCTGTGACTGTTCAAAAAAACTCTTGTACCAGATTATTCAGTAGTACCAAAGCCTTTCTCAGAATGACTTTTTGGTTTTTTTCCCTTAGAATTTTCTTATGTCCTGTAGGTGTGTGTTTATTTCCTGTGTATAGAATTGGACTCCTGCAATGCTATTTACATCTTCCTTCTATGGAGCAATCCTGTGACATTCTGACCATACTTGTTTTGAACAGGGGTGGACGAAAACCATTGGGATTTTTATCTTTAATTTGCAAAAAAAGTAATTCTGAATCTGCAGAAGACAGCAAAGGGAATAGAGGGAAGATCCAAAAGCCACGAATTGTGACTCCAAAACAAAGTCTAAAGAAACCCACTCCATCCACTAAGGATGAGAGGGAATCTTGTTCCTTTCCCTCTACTTCATCATCTGTGGAACATGAGCATGTACCTGCTCATGCTACAGTTACGGTATGAGTTTACTTTTGAATAACCATGCATTTCTGAGGTGTGAAGAACAGAGAATTAGTTGTTTCAGAAGTGAGTAGATGGGTGTGTAGCATTCATGTTTTGAGTCCAGTGTCTGTTCCAGTTGACAAATTCTGACTTGTGCATGTTTAGGAAACTTGTAAGGGAACTAAGTTGATTTTTCTCTGCATGGATATCTATTTATTTCTCATTTTCAGTAAACTCTGATTTTTTTTCCCTTTGGTCAAAACTTCCTACATGAATAAAATACCTTACAAATAGCTCATGTGCATATATATGTAAATATATTTACACATACACACTGGTGAAGACTGTTAAGAGCAACCTCTTCTTGTTTTATCAGGTTCCAAGTAACAGCCCATTTGAGAAGCCACCTCTCTGTACTAAACATCAAGAGAAAGAAGGAGAGCCAACCAAAATCTCTGAGTACTTTTTCAGTGACATCTTTATGGAAGTGGATGATTCAGAATAGCAAATGGGTTTTATAAAAACCTAGGATCACAGAATATACAGCAACAAGAAAAGAGTATTTTAAAAGTTATAATTTGTTCTGATATTCATTATGCCACTCTTAATGTCCGCCAGTAAAAACAGTAGCAGATAAAATACCAGGAAAGTGATCTCTTTAACATTCAGGGGAAACTGAACATTCTCCAAAAGTGATGTAACAGATTCAAAAGAGAAGATGGAAAGCAAAGGCTGAAAAGCCTTATCTCCTGCTCCTTCTTTAGCAAACTGGGTGCAAAACATGCTACTGGAACTGGGATGCGGGGTCGGCCAAAGAAACCATAAACGAAACGTCTTGAACAAGCTCCTGTACCTATGTAAACTCCCTATAAACTATTATCACTGAGCCCAGCACAATAGCAACTCAAATCTGTGCCCCTCTACTGTATTTTAGGCACAATACTGGATCTATCTCCAGATAACAAAGCAAGCCTAGGGACCAGAAAGGTATTAAACCCTCAAAACAGCCTAGGGACCAGAGACAGGTGAAGGCCTCCACCCAGAGAGACATTATAAATTCAATCAACATGGCTCTGACTACTTTATCTCAATGCTGAGTAAGTAGAACCAAAATGCAGTCAGTACAGGGTTTTTTAACATTCTCGAGCCACATGTTGGGCACTAAAAAAAATGTATTTGTCCTGATTTAGGGCAAATTTGAGAAGAAATTTTCAAAGGGGGTCCCTCTAGAAGGCAGATTCAAGTGGCCCCTGCCCCAACTGATTTGGAAAGATTTTCTTGGAGAAAAGTGGAAAAAACCTGTTTATTTAACAAGCAAAGTATTCACAAGCATAAAAAATGAACAATACTAAACAATAAAACCTCTTGCTGTTCTGAAGAGATGGCAAATTCAGAAAGTCCTTTCCTTCGAACGTAGCTCTGCTCACTCACTCAGTTACCAGTTCCTCCTGTGCTGGAAAATGCTGCGTCCTGTGCTGCAGTGGGCCACAGGTGTGAGGTGCCCATGTTTTTCTGGGTTTTCCAGAATAAGGCTGATCAGAAAAGCCACAGTCCAGGGAACTTCTCTGCCTCAGCTATCTAAAATCTAACTAAAAACAAAGGAAAGCTCTCTCCTGCCATCTGTCTGTTCTGCAGACAACCCAGTCTGTGAGAGAGAATGCAGAGGAGCAAGTGCAGCTTCTGATAACAAACTCTGCACTTCTTCTCTTCCCCTTTGCTCTCGGAGCCAGTCTTAAAGGTGCAAAACCTAATATCCAGCATAAACAGAACAGATGATTGGGGATACAAGGATCATGAAGTCACCCTAGGACATGTTAATTAGTGCTGTGAAGATGAAATGGGTTCTTTCTGAAGCAATCCAAGAACTTTCAAAATGCTGACATAGTCTAAATCACTACAATGATGTCATAGCACCAGACTACTTAGTGACTGCCAGCTTATGGTTTCACTTGTTTAGACACTGATAGTGAGTGCATGACTATCCTACAGAAAAGTGCAATGAAATAATGTTTAATCTTGCAACAAATATCCTTTTCCATTTTAATGCTAAAGCTTCTTGGTACTGACTATTCAGGTTCTTTACTTCTTTTTGTGAAGTGTGTTACATTAGAAGGAGGAATTAACCTTTTGGGTATAACGTAATATCTGAAGATCAGAATGCAAATACTGAAAGTGGTGTAGTAAATACACATACATATGTCAAGCACTTCAGGTGGTTTTATTTGAATCTCCAAATTATGTATTTTTGTAGGAGTTTTTTAACCACAAAATTTAAAATATTGTAACGTGAAAAGCCCAATAGGATTGGTTCCTTAAAAATTTGTTGAAAACTTAAAAACACAATTTGCTAAAAGATGATAACACAAGATTAATGTTTGCAACCTTTTTTCTCACTTGGAGGAGGAGATTGATGTTTCCTAGTATAAATGCTAATTTTCTTCTAAATTGGAAAACAAAGCTATAGATACAATTTCTTCTCCTTATTTTTACATGTAGTTGTTTGTATATTTACTGACTTCCTCAGTTTCCGTTGGGCAAAGTAGCACAAAGAGATTGGATTTAAACCATGGTTATATAATGTCACTTTTGAGGTTTTGCTGCTTTGAAGCGCTTGAATTAAAAGGGTTTTCTTATGTGCATGTCTGCTTGTACTGTAACTTGCCATAAAATTCTGGTTTAGCTTTAGATTTTAGTTTAAGTTTTTATTTACCTTACCAAGAAATTTGTCTGGGTGAGGTAATTAGGTTTATGCACTCACGAAGTCAGGTGGTTGCTGAAAGAGTCAATATTTACTCTGAAACTCCTGCTTGAGTAGTCTTAAAATTTTTCCCATTACTTAATACTTATAGGAATAAAATCCCAATATTGCCAGGTGGAACGTGCCCGGGCTTGTCTGGCCCTTGCCGCTTGGCTGGGGGTAGCTGCTGTGGTGTTTCTCCACAGGGATACCCTTGGCTGGCTGGATGTAGCAGCTGGGCAGCCGAAACCAACTCCAGGCTTGTAGCAACTCAGGCTTTACCTCTGAAGGAAGTCTTAGGCTAGGTGAGGAGAAAATAGGAGTGGATTCCAACGGAGGGTTAAGTCCAGAGTTTTATTCCAGGTTCACAGACATCTGAATGTTGGTAACAGCTCCTGTTAGCATGCCCGGCCACGTGCCCTCATTGTCTTTTAAGCCCAGGGGGAGGGGGAGGGAAGGGACAGGTGAACCACCAACCTGGTGGGAGGGGGGAAGGCCAAAGGGATGAAGACATTTGGACAGGCCAATGACCCCAGAGCTGAGGGGCATCTTTTGAAATTCTGCCAACCCCACTACACCCCTGCTGGAATGGACAGCTCTCAGCAGGAGGCAGGGGGAGGGGAAGTTGGCAGACCTGGGGGACAGGGAAGTCTGAGACAGGAAATTGCAACACACTGCAACAAATACTTGCAGGTACTTTTGTAAAGCGATTTATTGTGAAGGTTAAACTGATGTTTAAATGGTATTGTTAGTGCTCTCAAGAAACCTATCATCAGATTTGGGCTGGGTAATCCTTTACTGGCAGGTAAATAATATGTAGTTAATTTTGAAATAGTCAATGATGTTTGAGAATGTTTTTCTTTTCAGAAGTTGTTGGCAAAGCTTCTGAAGGAACCTTTAAACTTTTGTCAGGAGAAATACAGAAGAAAGCTACTGTTACTGCAAATTAGTATATTAGCTCTGCCAGTGAAATGTCACTAGCAGCAGTATTCCTTGAGGTGATGGAAAATGGACTAGTGGTCCCAGCATAGAGTAACTTACTTGAAAGCATCTGATCAACCCACCTCACCCCCCAAAAAACCCTCAAAAATACAACTACAGTTTCTGTTCAGATGGTATCTTGTGCTTTGCCTAATCCGTTTAACTTGAAAAGTTTATCTAAATATTGTTTTACTGTAAACATTATGAAAGAGATTCATGTATACATGTAACTCTATGTATTGTATATCTTGTAGATATTAAGTATGCAAGTGTTTACTTCCTGATATGTCTGGCATGTTTATATCAATTGCACTCATAGGGCCTAAAAATAGATTCTTGGGGAGTGGCTACGAAATAATTGCTGTGAGTACCTTTTGAGTGAGTTGTGAGGGGATAATCATTCTATATTCAGTTGCATACATTTTAGCTTGCATTCATGTTATAAGGGGGGGAAAATCTACTTCATTACTAAGATTTATGGTGCCTTATCTGCATTTTTAATTGGGGCTATGCTTTCTTTTTCCTTGCAGCAAATAACATGCACTTTGATATAGGGGTTTTTTTTTAAGAAGAAATTTAATTTGAATAGAAATAAGAGAATTTTGTGTTCTGTTTTGTGTATGGAAGTTTTATAATGATGAAGGATGTAAGAAAATATCATTGAAATCTCAGTACATATGTGTAGCATTTTTACAAAGATGTGCATAAAACTGTTTTGCTTAGAGTTGTCTGATGCCCTGTATCATCACATACAAGCTTTCTGTGTCAAAGGAAGTAGTCCTATTCTGTATGTAAATTATGTGAATAAATTATTTTCTTTTACCTGTGTTGCTGTTTCTTTAAGTATCAGATGCAGTTTTTAAATACTTAAAAGTCCACAAAGCTAGTAAGTGTGAACTGTAGGAAAAGGTGAAGTTTGGGCTGCACCACTGGGGTGCACACAGACCTGCTGGTAACAGGCTGAGCATGGTTTAGCAGGGGCATTGTCGTTCTTCCCTGGTTTTGTTTTAGAATAGAGCTTAATTTACTTGGTATCAGACTCCCTGCTGTTACCTTTCTCTAAAGATAAGGGCCTTGACTTAAAGTAAAGCTGGAATACTGAAGAATAGCAAAGTTTTCGCAGAAGGGAGAAACTCAGCCAAAGATGGTTTAGATTTTAAAAAGATCTGTCCCTATTACTGTACGACAAGTTTCTAAGAAGGGCAAGGGCTTTCCTAGGCTGTGCGTGAAAACACACAGTTTTCGCGTGTGGGCGTCCCGACACAATTCTTCCAAAGGGCGTTCTACAGCATTAGCTTGTCCTGGGGCCCGGGCTAGGACTCCGCGGCGGGGCCGGCCCCGCTGTGCCCATTGGCTGCGCCGGGGGGAGTGGCGGCGGCGGCGGCCTGGGACGCCTGCCTCGGCTCGCCTTGCTCGGCTCGGCCTGCTCAGCTCGGCCCGACCCAGCCCAGCCCGGCCATGCTGCTGGGTGCCCCGCGGCTCCCGGGCCGCTGCCTGGGGCTGCTGCGCCCGCTGCTTGCCCGCGGGTACCGCGGCGACGCGGTGGCGGCCGTGGGGTCGCGCCCTGACGCGAGCTCCGCGCTCTACCAGGTAGGGCGGCGGGGGTTGCAGGGCCCGGGCGGGCCGCGGGGCGGGGGCGGCGCCAGCAGCGCCGTGGAGGCGCCGGTGCGGCCGGGGCGTTGGGGACGTGGCGAGCACGTGTCCGCGCAAGGTCCCGGTCCCGGTCCCGCCCTCGCCCTGCGGAGTGGCGGGGACAGCGCTGCGCCCCAGCCCCGCTCGCCGGGCGCCCAGGCCTGTCCATTTCTGTGGGCCGAGCTTACAGATACCGTGTGAAAAAAACGTGGGTTGGTGCAGTCGTCTGTCTCGTCATAGATATTTTTGCCCTTTTAAATCAGGATGCCGGCTCTTGCTGCGTTTCAGGCTGATCGATACCATGCTAGTGAGGTGGAGGCGGGGTTTGTAAACAGTGGAAGATGGAGCCTGATGATTTCAAAGTGGGATGTTTTTGTGTTTGCAAATTGATTCCCGAGTTGAAAACAAGTGGAATAGCTGTACAGTCATGGACTTGCGTCCAAAAACGTAATCTTTTGAGGAGGAGAGCGAGGTGTAATTCCAGTTGTCTTTACGAAGAGAGCAGTACTTCCATCTGGTATAAATACATTTGTTTGTAATGGGGCATTATTAACGCCATCATATTCAAAAATCGTGTTTACAGTAGGCTGAGAAAAACATGGCTTTAAGTATGAATCGAGGCTGATAGGAGGGCATGTGTTTGTTTTCGTATTTGTTTATGTAAAATACAAAACTGTGTGTGAAACAACAGCATGTATTGTTAAGGAGATAGGTCCATTGGTTCTGTGTTTGGTTCTGTGGTTTGTTTTGCAGAAACTAAATTTGAGACAGAAATTAGGCTGAAGCTTCTTTGTAATCTCAGAATTTGTTTGTATGCCTGTATATGTATATATATATAAACACACACACAAAGCTTGTGTGTGTGTAGTGTGTCTATATATGTGTACACATTCATATTTTGTGTACCAAAGAAGATAGTATTTTAATAAAGGTGTTCACTTACCTGACCTGCCTCCAGATTTCGCCTTATGTCTGGGTACCTTTCAGCCTCAAAAGAAAAGCAAGGCTTGGTAAAATAGCTAATAGTGTTAGAGTGTCCCATAAATTATTTCTACCAAATACTGAGTGCAAGCACTGCTTTACAAACACAAAGAGGCATTTCACCACCTGAAAAAAAAGTAATACAAGGAATAACAGCACAAACACAAGAAGACATTATGATAGGCGATGAGGGTCTTGCCTTCCTTGACCACTGTTTACTTTTCTGCCTGTGAATTCAAGTAGACAGCCTAGCCCTGAGACAGCAAACTGTCTCTTGAACCAGATAGGCAGAAATGTAATTTAAAGGTGAGTGAGTAAATTCTGGAAAATTAAACAAAGTCTCTTTGAAGATTCCAGGCGCTAGCTCTTACATACAGTGTTGTCATGTAGCAGTAATTCATGTAGCTTGTGCAGTAACTGTTGGATTCGTGTTTAGAGTTTGCCTCTTAATTTTGCATTGAAATTTGTAGAAATCCTCATATTAACAGCAGAATTTCACCCAAATTGCTGGTGCAAGGACCACTTTCCAGAAAGAACTTGATGCCAGTTCACTGACCTTTTTTTCATTATTTAATGACAATAATGAGGAGCCCACAAATACATGGTAAAACTAGCACGTTTATTTCTGAGAGTAGTCTTTTCTGTGTACATTCAGAATTATTTTAAAACATCCTTACTTCTCTTTGGTAAAGTATAACAGTATTCTGTTCTGGTTTAAGGCATGAAAGATCGTGATAGAAGTTGAATGAGTTTAAGCAACTCAGATGGTTTTGTGCAGTATTTTTTACAGTTCATCTAAAAAGTCCTTTCACAGTTTTCATGGAGAGTAGCTAAACTAGCGACAGTGAGTCAAAATCTAATGAAAAAGTCTATGACTGTGATTATTGTTCTCTGTTAATATCCTCTGCCATTTTACCTGCTTTTTTGTTTTTTTCCTATGTTAAAGGTGAGTTTCTAAGCACAGTATTGTGTGCAAAAGGTGAATGTGTTTAGAGGAAAAAGACTGACTGAACAAGGAGAAACAGGAAGAAGTTTTGATATGTAAAGGTGCAAAATGACCCAGGTGGACAAGCTGAACACTGATGAAAGTAATATTGGGTGTTGTGACAACTACAGACTCTTAAAAGTGTGGAATTACAAGATACATTTTTGCCCTTCAAGAGAGTCTGTTTAGTCTATTTGTGGCAATTACAAAGGCAGAAAAATATGTTGTTTTGAAAGTCACTCTACAGCCGAAGCACTTCAAATGTGGGTTGAATCTGTTCATGTTTTTATTTCTTCTTTGTTTCTTTGCCTTTCAGTGCCCTAGTGAACAAACTCAACTGCAACATTTGCAACTTCTTCCTAAGGGAAACCTTAAGTCTGTGTGTTCAGGTGTTTATGAGAGTTACAGAGAGTTAACATGGAGTTACCAGCTGGTTTTTTTCTGTCAAAGTAGGCTCATACATCATTTAAATGAGAATTAGACAGGGCAATCAGATCTTTTTGTGCCACATGTTCTTTTATTGCAGTTGCACTTTTCAAAAAGGTAGTAAAGTTCCTAATGTGTTGGCAAAAAAACCCCAACAAATTAAGCTTGACTAATACCTTTAAATTCCTAAGAAACTGTAAAAAAAGCCCCAACTTGCTGTAATGTGCGCATGGAGTTTTGGATAATTTGAATGAAAATTGTGAGTTCAGTACTGATTCACTCATATTCAGATTATGAACCTTTGTTTTTCTAGAAGTATAATAGCAAGAACACCAGCTTAAAAAAAACAAAAAACCAAATACAACCAAACCAAGACAAAACAAAACAAAACCAACTTTTGTTTTATCTTCCTGTTCAACCTAAACAACAAGAATCTAAAAACTGTTTACCAAAATCTATTTGACCTAGGTCATTCATCCTTTGGTACAAGTAATAAGGACACAATTCAAATCTGTGGTTTTTACAAAATTAGATTCAAAATGCAAACAAACCTATGCCAAAGATAAACAAAATCTAAGAAGCAGCTCTTCAACTCTGTAGTGACTAGTTCTATTTTAGTTTATTAAATTCAGAACTAGTCTTTTACTATCCTAACACAGTAAGATTTTTTGTAAAGCATTTTGATTAAATGCTTTGGGATGCTTGAGAGAGACCAGTACTAGGGTAGGAATGTTACTACTTTAAAGACAATACAGTGACAGTATTTAGTAAGATAAAATTAGATTTGGAAGGGAAATTAGTCTTGTACTTCTTATGTTTGTTTATTAAAAATTTAAATGTTGTCACCCTTGGTTGAATTTAAAATTCTGTTTTGCTTCCCACTTAGGAGAACTATGAACGAATGAAGGCACTGGTAACTGAGCTACAAGAGCAAGCAGAAAAAATCAGGTTAGGTAAGCATGAAAGACTAGATTTTAGAATAATAACCTGGCGCTTAGGCTTGTTGAACTTCAAAGAGTTGGCCTTGCCCATTGATCCAGCCTGTCCAGATCCCTCTGCAGAGCCTTCCTGCCCTGCAGCAGGTCAGCACTCCCATCCAGCCTGGTGTCATCTGGGAAATTACTGAGGATTCTCAATCCTCTGTCCACAATGTTGCTAAACTTATTAAACAAGACTGGACCCCAAACCAAGCCCTGGGGAACCTCACTAGTTACATGAGCTGGATGTAACTCCAGCCACCTCCATTCTCTGGCCCAGCCAGAGACAGGGCCCATCTGACCAGACAGGGCCTTTTACCCAGCCAAGAGTGCACCAATCCAAGCCATGAACAGCCAGTTTCTCCAGGAGAAAGCTGTGGGAAATGGTGTCAAAGGCTTTGCTGAAGTTCACAGAGACAACATCCGCTGCCTTTCTCTCATCCACTAAGTGGGTCATCCTCTTATAGAAGGAGATCAGGTTGGTCAACCAGGACCTGCCTTCCCTAAACCTTTGCTGGCTGGGCCTGATCCCCTGGTTGTCCTGTATGTGCTGCATAATGGCGCTCAACGTGATCTGCTCCATGTCCTCCCCTGGCACCACTGTCAGACTGACAGGCCTGCAGTTCCCTGGATTGTCTCTCCAGCCCTTCCTGGAGCAGGGTGTCTAGACTAACTTCTGGTCACCTGGGACCTCCCTCTTCAGTCATGCCTGCTGCTAAATATTGGAAAGTGCCTCTGTGAACTCTTCCATCAGCTACCTCAGTACCCTTGGGTGGATCACATCTGCCCCCATAAACTTGTCTGTGTATAAGTAGTGTCACAGGTCACTAACCAGATCCCCTTGGATTAAGGGAGCTTCAGTTTGCTCCCTGTCCCTGTCTTCCGACTCCGTGGGCTGACGTCCAGTTAAAGACTGAATCAAAGCAGATATTAAGTACCTCTGCCCTTTCCTCATCCTCTGTCACTGTAATTCCCCATGCATCCAAAAAAAGGATGGGGATTCTCCATTTTCCTCCTTTTATTGGTTGATCTTTTCCAAGTTCCTAGTTGTAGTTAAGCTGGCCAGGAGAAAGCATATTGGTAGTAGTTTAAAAGATTGAAATCTGTGTTTCTTCTTTTCGACTTGTAAGGCTGCCTGAATGAATTGCAGTTGACTATAATTAATGGAAACAATAAAATGAAAACATTTAATAAATGCCTAATTATGCTGCTAGAGGCTGAGCATGTAGCTTTATCGTGCCCTATCATTATACTGGTTTTGTCATTTTATACACTGTTTCTTATATAATGCAATTTCTTTTACAATTTTGGAGTGGAGCCCAGTTAAGATTTTGTGCTCAATGCTTTTTCTTTCTTGCTGTGAAACAGGGATCCAGAGTTTCCTGAGGAGATGTTAAAACCCATGGGCTGCCTCTGTCTTTTATGGGTGTAGAGACTCTTCAGCAATTTATGAACTAATGATGTGTGCCTCATAAACTAATGGTTATGGCCTGCTTCCTTGCTGCTTGTTTGCCTGTTACAATGACAGGACAAGACCATAGTGTTCATCTTTCCTTCATCTGAACAACCTCTACCAGAATGCTAATACACAGTTTTGAGTGACATTGATTGAAATTGCTTTATGTATCATTTAAGTATATAAGAAAAATTTTTATGTATCATTTAAGTATATAAGAAAAATTAGGTACCTATGTTGAATACTTCTGAACGATATGTGCAGCATCTTTAGATTTCACTGTAAAAGCTGTCAGAGGATGAATTCTTGTTTGAGGTCTTTGCAATGAATGCTTCATTTGTTAGCTGTTATTCAGTGTATAGGGTTTTCCTGAACCCATATCCCACTCTACTGAGTGATCCCCAGCTGTGCAACAGGAAGTGGTCCCTGCCCCTTTACCGCAGGTGGTTTTCTGACAGGAAGCACAAGAAGCAGGTGGGATACCTTTTATCTCCATGACTGGTCATAGGACATCAGCAGTTACAGTGGTGTAGGCATTGTTGTCAAGGAGAAATCAAGAAGAGATTTCAACTTAAATGTGTACAAGTGTGTTTCATTGTTAAGGACACTACTTCTCAGAATGGAGGTTAGTGCAGGGTAGAGTGTCTTGATGTTGGAAGAGGAATGTTCAATAGAATGCCTACCGGGCCTGGGAAGCAAGCGTGTGTGATGCACAGAGGTGACAAAAGTCTCAGGATGGAAATTATTTTTGCAGCATCACACAGTATAAATGAAAGACTTCAGAGGTCAGAGATAGTGTAGTTATGATGTAGTGAGATGTTGAGAACATGGATGAGAGTAGTATCTCTGTGGGTGGATATGAGAGGTTGTTTTTTAAGAAACTTATACAGGAAGAATTTACAAGATTTAGGCTTAGGCTGGATATATAGATCTAATGAACTGGCTGAACTGAAAATAAATTGTGGGCTTTCTGGCATGCCTAACAGGTAGGAAATTATGTGTGTAGTGATCAAGGAAGGAGGTGGGGAAAAAGACTTCAAGGGAGGCTTAGAATCTCTGTTTCGGTTATGTCTAGCTGACAGAGAAATCCTGGAGTCTCGGGAGAAATGTTAGCAAAACATAATGTCTTTATTTTGGACAGGGAGACAATTTTAGAGTGATGAGGCGGATCAGTGATCTGTCTACACTGAGAGACAATGTTTGTATAAGTTGTTGTTACAAAGAGGCTGAGGTGTGTCAACAAATCTTGAAGTATTGAATGACACAAAGCTCTAGAGAGCGAAAGATTTAGGGTGACCTCTAGTGAAGGGTTGAAATGAAACAAATATAAACTTGATATTAAATGCTATATGTCAGAATTCTGCTTACAGTTTTGGCATGTTCTAAGGAAATTGATCTAGATGGTGCTGGGTCGTTCAAGATTGCATTCAGTGTAGCTATTATGAATGAGTTCTAGGGATTAGTATTTCCTGTAGTTCTATTGATGTACTTTCTACGTATTTATGTTTTCTGCCCTTGTGTTTATTGCTAAACAGTGGAGGAAAGTTTCAGACAACTATGTTTATTAAAATCTTTGCCTCAAGACTAACTGTAAAAAAATGAGGTGGAAATAAAATAGGTTCTAAAAAACAAGTCTTTTTATCAACCTTAAATCTGTTTGAAGTAGAAACTATTATTTATTATTAAGGTTCATACTTCAAAAACTGGGAACTCACCAGCATTTCCATTCGAAATTTTAATATAACTGACGATTTATCTTATCTGCGTCCATAGAAAATGTGACAATTTATTGTTATATCACAGGAGGTGGAGAAAAAGCTCGTAAGCTTCATACATCAAGAGGAAAGCTGTTACCCAGAGAAAGAATTGACAAGCTTATTGATCCTGGGTAGGTACTTCTTTTTCTTTTCTTAAACATTTCAGGTTGTCTCTTGCAGGTAAATATTGCAACAGGCTTCTTTCCTCTTTGGCTTCCATGAACACTAACATGATAAACACTAAATAACATTATTGAAATTTTACAGAAATGTTCTTTGAAATACTGATCTCCTTTAAAAAATCTTTTAAAATTTAACCTTTTAAGTAAGATTCAATGGCAGATTGAACTAGTAATATTTTACAGTTTTATTTCATTTGTCATTATTCAGATCTCCATTTTTGGAGTTCTCCCAGTTTGCTGGTTACCAGTTGTATGGTAATGAAGAGGTACCTGCAGGAGGCATTATCACAGGCATTGGACGAGTATCTGGGTGAGAGATTCCAGTAATCTACATTACTTATGATATGAAAAGGAAGAAGGTATAATTTTATTCAGTTTCCAATATTAGGCTGTTAGTGTTTTTAATGTTTTGTTTCAGAAACTCTAAAAATCAACAGATCAGTATCTCAATTTGTTTGGCCATAGCTAAGAGGGAGTGAGGTATTTTATTTTGTTTTTTGTTTGTTGGGGATTTTTAGTTAGTGTATCCCACTTACTAAACAAAACATACCACGGAGTTTCAGGTGTCCAATGAAGGAAAGAGATTTGGAAAGCCGCTTTAAAAATGTAGGGTGGTATTTTAGCCTAAAAATTAGTTTTGCTTACTCAAAGTACCTCCAAGACTGTTCTTGAAGTTAATTATGATACTATGCAGGATTATTTTACTCCCTAAAATAATGGAACAGGACATTATAGTGCTGAGGCTGCTGTTACAATGTGCCCTTGAGTGAATGCAGGTGAGAAGAGCTCTCTTAGAGCATCAAGGCTTCAAGAGTCCTTGACATGTTGCATTTCTTAACTGACATACGTATTTACTCATTAGAAATACTTTTCTCTCTCAAACTTTTTTTATTTTTAGGACGGAATGCTTGATTGTTGCTAATGATGCAACTGTCAAAGGTGGTACCTATTATCCCATCACTGTTAAAAAACATCTACGTGCTCAAGAAATTGCAATGCAAAATCATCTCCCTTGCCTTTATTTGGGTAAGTTCCTTTGCAGAAATAGCCAAGGTCCAGTGTTAAGGGCAGCTGATGTGTCTGCAGATCTGACTAACCAGCAATGTGTTTAAAGCACACCTATTCAAATATATTTTCATCCATACTGTATTATCTCTACAGAGGGTTGGCACATCTTAACAGGAGGATGTGTACACTCCTGATGTAGGGGTAGGTTCATAAAATACAGATGCAGCTGTTAACACTGTATCACTTCTTTCTGTCATGGGTAAGCAACATTTCCTGTAGACTCATCCAGTCAATTCAAATTGCATCCTCCACCAGAATGTACTTTTTTTTAACTGTATCTGTATGAGAAAACATCCCAAGGAACTAAAAATAATAAGAGTGACAAAATTGTCAAAAATATTTTGGATGAATTAATTTTAGGATTTGGGATGTATTTTTTTGAAGCAGAAATTTAATTGTATTTTATTTTACATTTTGAGTTTAGTCTATTAGATCAGTATTTAGCCAGACCTTCGTGTAAGTTTTACTTACATATGCTTTTATTATAAAAGATGAACAGAGTGACAGGTATCTGTAATGTATTACTGGTAGTGTTTTCTTATACGGTTTTGTACAAATACAAGAGGTTTCTGTCAATGTCTTCCTTTCAGCTTGAATTTCCAGTTTAATGACTTCTAAACCTATTAGCCAGTTTCAGTCAGCTTTGACGGAGAGTTGTAAGAAAGTCTGTATTCCTGTGGGTTTTGTATATGTCAGCATCGGAGGAGAAAGACCTTCTACTCTGTTTTAAAAAATAGGGCAGGTTATTTCTTGTCTGTTCAGCTTAGTTTACCTACTTAAATATCAGATGTTTGCCAGTCTGGATGCTTGTACTAGTTAAATAGTCAACATAAATACAGTTTCTGGCCAGCCCAAGTGTTTGAAGTTTCTTGCAGTGCTGTGATAAGTCAAACATGTGAATAAGACCAATAGAAGGATTAGGAGAAGTGTGAACTTGAAACTGTTGATGAGATGGATACAGGGACAATGTGGGTGTAGATTTTGTCAGATTGCTGTAGAAAGAGTCCTGAAGGGAAGGGGAGGACTAAATTTGATTTTAGTTTTAAAAAAACAGAAGAAACTTAGCTTTGCTGTTTGCAAAACAGCTCTTAGCACTTTTTTCATCTGAGTTATCAGCAAGTTCTGTCTGTTCAGAGAAGTCTTTTTTAGTGAGTATCGGTGAGCAACTGTGGGTGATTCTACTCTTTTAAGATCTTATGGAATGAGGAACTGTGGGACACAGCTATGCCTTTAAAAGAAAAGTTTGGGGGTTTTGTTCTGTCTTTGAGAGGTATAGTCCTTGAATGTACAATGTCATTCATAGCTGGTGAGTTACTTTAGCCTTGCAGTTTCTGTACCTGGACTTACTCCAGTTGATTTGAGCAATGTGATAAGAGGGAGTGCTTTGTAGTCAGTCACTACTGTGCTGCCCGTGTAATTTTTATGTTGTTTGAACTGCCTTTTTCACCACTGATAACAGCTGCCTAGGTGCTAATTCTCATGTGGACACCTGGTGCCATTTGTCACTGAGTCAGTCACTGGTGTGGACATTTTGTTTTGGATGCAGTCATGTAGGGTGAGAGTATGCATACACACTGGTGGTTGTACATAAAAATTAATTACCAGGAGCCAGAATTCTCAGAGATGCTTTATCTCCGTGTGCATTTCTTCATAGTCTTCTGTCCTTCTTTGGATACCTCTCATGACAGGTTGTATTTTCATTAATTGGGAGCAGAGAGAGATCTGCTGTTGGAGACCTGTGAGCAGGAGGGTGTATCCTGAGGCAAGGGCACATAATAAATGAATCATCCTAAAGATAGTTTAATGTCTTTGTTGTGAAGTTTAATCAAGCTATGAAAGAACACAGGCAGCACCTTTTGAACTCAGTGGTGATTAGCTCTGCCTTTTTCTGGAGCTTGTGACAGAATTGCAATAGAATAGTTGAGTTAAAATTGTACATTAAAAGTGTTCTTAGTTTGCAGCAAGATGAGTTTAAAAGTTTGTTTAAGGAGGTATGGTTACATCTTTAAGCTTGTCTGAGTTTATTTACCATGAAAATTACTGGGATAGATGTTACTTTGGAGAGGGGTGTTTACTCCTTTTCTTCTTTATTTTTCCAAAAAGAATATGCTATTATACCTACATTCATGGAAATATATATGGTATTAGTGATAGTAACTGCTGTATAGTTTAGGTAACATGCAGATACTTTACCAACAAGCATGTAACGCTGTTCAAAACATGCTAATATAATTTGACTCATTCTAGTTGATTCAGGAGGAGCAAATTTACCTCGGCAAGCAGAAGTATTTCCAGATCGAGATCATTTTGGCCGTATTTTCTATAATCAAGCAGTCATGTCCTCACAAGGAATTCCACAGGTAATTTGCTTTTATCTAAGAATTAATGTACTAAATAGTTTTTATGCCTATTGCCATTACCTCTTTCCAAGGCTTGTGCCCATGTTTTGTTTCTGATTGCATTGTGTTGTGCTAACCTGACGGCCCAGTCTGGGGCTTGGAAGCACTGTAAACACAGTAACTGTCCACAAAAATTCATTATAGTTTTGAAGAAACTGTCTACTTTCTTAGTCTTAGTGTTAATGATTTGACCTACCTGCGCCTGTCTGGGAGCAGGAGAGAAATGGACTTGGGAACATGGTATGTGGGGCCATTTGAGAAAGCACTAGAAAATCTCTTGGAACAGTTCTGCATCAGCACTGCAAGGGTGAGGACCCCCTTGAAGATGGCTAGTAAATGAGACATATTTTCCACTAACAGGGGTATGTGTATATATAAAAATCCATTTTATACCCTGATGTGTTTTATGCTGAAACGGCCCTAATAATAAGGTTATTTTCTAATGCGTTAATGATGCACAGAATTACTGTTAGTCACAGTTCCTGGATTTAGAAGTGCTTTTGTGTCATGGTTCACACAGTAATACATAGGGGTCAGTTTTTTTGATGCAGGTGGTGTGCTAGGGAAGCAAAACTACATGTTTTGTTGAATCTATTATTCTTGAAGAATGTAAAATATTTGAGGATTGCTGATGGACTGCTATGGCTGCAGTGACAGTGAAGAGCAGCATGTACGGTCCCGATGGAGTTGAGAAAGACAGGTAACAGAATAAAGACTCAAAGGGAATTGTTAGCAGGGGCCTGTGAGAAGCTGCCAGGGAGGGTGGAAAAATCCATGATCTTTGAAGATAACCTACTGCAAATAAAGAAACACTACAGAAGAGCAAACAACTGGGTAATTCACAGCCTGCAGAATTGCTGTCTACTCAGTCACTCCCTACCTCTTTATATGGTTTCGTAGCCTTCTCTTATACTGGCCTTATACTCCCCTTTGCAGACAAAAAATTTCAAGCTTTCTTACCTGTTCTTCCTGCAGTATCCACACCTTTGATGGTCCTAGTTCATCTTCTTTTCCCGATCTTACTGTATATTTTTAAGCGTGAAGGAGACAGACTAAACCAAAAGTCCTTAGAACAAGTTTAAAAAGCAAATTGTATGGAACTTCTTAGAACTACCAGTTCTGAACACCAGTTCTCAGAACCAGTCTTTTTTTTTTCTTTGACCAGAAGGGAGAGCAGACAGCTTCCTCATTTAGCACTGAGGCACAGCAAAATTCATTTGAACTGAAGAACTCTTTCTGTTTACCAGGGGAAAGTATATACAACCTTCCAACAAAACAATAAATCAATAGAAGAAATGAAGACATTGTTTGAAATCTGCATTCTTTATGAGCATCTGCAAGTGGTCAGAGCAAAAAGAAGTTATGGTCATAAATCCAGGTTCTCTTTTAGACCTGTGATCTATACAATCCTGACAGATTAATCTATGGCTAATTACAGTAAGAGCTGAGAAATGCAGAATATTAAAAAAATTTTGAACCTCTGTTTTCTATACAATGAGAACAGCAAAATCTATTCTGAGTGAGAAACTGGTTGCACATACTGTGTAACTTGTGATGACAATATTTATTTTCGAGAAAAAGTTCTCTACCACACTTAGAAACCCTGAAAAAGCTGGTCATTATCCTAGCAAAGGGCTGGGGTACAGTTTAATTTGTGGGTGCCTGCAATGGGCCCTGAGGTTCTCCCAAGTTACATGTCACAGCAGTTATTTCACTCCATGTTGTCTGAGGCTGGGCTGTCACACAGCCAGAACCCATGGCAGTGCTATGACACAAATCCCACCATAATACCATTATGCAGAGTTCTTTTGCAGAAGGAATAAAAGCGTTGAGGGACGATCATTACTGGATTCTGCTGCCCTGAGGCTCAGGGGGACACAATTCCTGCTACTCACAGAAGAGACTCCACTGGGGCCTTGGGCAGGGTTGTTTTGGGTTTTTTTTTCTCGGGGAAGGAGTTAGTAGAAGCCAGTACTTTGACGGTGAAGCAGATGCACCAGTCAAGGATACTGTATTCCATCTGACTCCTTACATGACAGATACTGGTTCCGCAGGATTTTTGAGGAAACTGCCTGTGTTACCTTGATACCTTTTTGGCACATTTTGGAAGCAAGAGTTCAAATCTTCAACCATCTTTTACTCTTCCCAAAGAATCCTGCAATCCATTGCCTCTATAAAAATCAGAGGCTGAAGATTCCAACAATGCGCTAAATCTCTTTAGGAAGTATGACATAATTTACCTTCTGAGGTTCTTTCCTACAGTAGAAGTAGACCAATTGTAGTGATTAGGTAGGTCTCTAGAGAAAAGCAGTGTTTAGTTAGAACAAAAATACTTAGAGAAAAATACAGTTTGTAATCATATAAGACTCCCTGGTAGACCTAGATTGGTCCTAGTGTTTTTGTGGAACAGCAAATGCCAAAGGAGTGATGTTTCGCTGAATTATCTTTTTTGGAGAAATTTTGGAAAACCTTATTTTTCCTAGAGACTTCAGTCATTATCTGCTTTGGGAGTAATGATTTTCAGATGTTATGTCAAAGATAGATGTGTATACCCAGTTTGCAAGGCTGAAATTACTGATGTTGGACAGGACCTTTCTAGAAATGCTTGACCCTACAGTCATACTCTTGTTTCCAGCATATCTTGAAATGTATTTTACATACTTGTAAAGTTACATTAAAAAGTTGATTTTTTCTTTCAATTACCATATGGTGTTGTATTAGAAGTAGTTGTATTCATATACAATAAGAACTAAATATAAGAAAGATTTGTCTTTTATTAAAACACATTTCTGTTTGTTTTGACACTGATGAAAGTTAAATTTTCCACGTATGACACTGATGAATGTTTATTTGTCTTTAAATATTTATGGAAGACTGAGAAAAATGTTTTACTGAAGCACTGCCTTTATTTAAAAGGATGTGATAAGGGTGCATTTTGTTTGGGAGATATATCTGCTTTGTTTTATTTCAAAGAGGCACTGTTAACATTTGTAAATCTATTATTGGTCCTGTGCTAACAGATTGTGGTAATTAGAACCATCTTCCCTGTCTGAGAACATGTTTCTTTAGAAAATGGGATTAGGAAATTATGGTCTCTCTGATGTCCACTCTGGTCAATTCTTCTGAGATGGGAGTTTGGATATTATTAGTTTGCTACCTGATGATCTATGCTGTGGCATGCTTGAAGTTCTGTTCATCAGTTCATTAGTTCTTCTCAGTTTGGCCCTCAAAGTGCTTGCTTTTTCCCCCCTCTTTTGTTTTCTAGTTGCTGATATGCTTTTAATTTCCCCCTCCAATTTTACCTGTGACTAATTTATTATTCACCCACCACAGCTTAAATTATGTTGTTGTCTTTATGGGTGTGAATCAGAAAGCTGTGATTAGCTCCTCATTAGCTGCTTCCTGAGCTCTCTCACACTCATGTGCTGCATGCATGCAATGGGGGATAGATCAGTGGATATGAAATAGTATAGTGTATGTGCACTCAGGACTGTAGACTTTTATTGAACTTATCAAAAATTTCTTTGCAGCAATTTAGAAAATTAGGTCAGGACATTATTTGGAAATTTGACAAGTAGGTTTTATTTTTTCCAGTAGATACATATTCCAGTTTTTATGTTGGAAAAAATTAACAACTGAGTTAAAGTTTAAATGCAGGCACATTTTCTCAGTGTGAGCATGGTGAAATTAAGAATAGGAAAAAAGCACAAATCCTAGAGGGAAAAATGAAATAAACTTATTTACACCAAGTTTCTCCCATTTCTAGTGACTTAGGTTATTTCTGAATTTGCATGGAGTTATTTATTAAGTGTACAAGAGAAGTACTGCAGATTAATCATGTGACTCTGAATTTATATAGTTTTAAGATCCTGAAAACTGTTTGCTGAAAAGGCTGATTTGATGACAGCAGATTGACATAGTTCATGTAGTCCTTCTTTAGATATGCATAATATAATTTAGAAGTTTTATTTTTCTATGTACTGTTTTCTTCTTCTAAATTATCATGTAACACTAATTGATATCACCTCGGAAATATCTTGAAACAAACTTAAAATAAAATAATGTTGTTTTCCAAGTTTTTTTTTAGTGGTGATGTGTGTGTATATGTGTGGTTGTGAAAGAAAGCGTTTGCCTTTTTCATATGAGTATTTCTTTTCTTCTGCTCTGCAAGTGTCTTGAAAGGGTCTTTGAAGATGCTCCTATGAAGGAGAAATAGAGAAACTTCCCTTCCATGATTGTCTACAGTTATAATATTCATCATATCTGGGGTCAAGTTAGTTTCATAAATGTATCACCAAGGTATTACTGGTAGAAAATGTTCACTGGGTAGGTGTTAATCTCAAAATTAGGCAAAAGGATGAAGCAGAAATTATTCATGTTGAAGCCCTTTAGAGATGCTCAACACATCTCTAAAGGGCAAAATTAATTAGTTGATCCATTGAAGACCTGAAGTAGCATAATAGGAGATGGGAGAAATTTCCTTCAAAGGATGTTAACATTGGTGCAATTATGCCAATAAGCAGTAATGGAAGCCCTGACTTAAGTGTAAATACAAGGTGAAACCTATAGGTTTTAACCTTTAGTGTTCATTAGTAAAACCAAATTCCATGTGGTAGAATGTGTGTCTTTTGAAACATATCACATACCTAGATCATGATACTTCATATTTGAGTTTTCCAGCAGGGTAGTCTGAAGATCATAGTTCAACAGACTGTTGAAAATGGAAGATTTCTTATTTTTAAAAGAAATGCTAAAACATAAAAAAAGTTTGCTTTATTAGACAAAAAATAATCTTGCAGTGCTGTCCAATGACCTGTATTAAAATACATAATATCATGTGACTTTGCTATTTTTAAGGGTTGGACTGTTCATTAACTTGTGCTTTTTGTTTTTCTGATAGATAGCAGTAGTCATGGGATCCTGTACAGCAGGAGGAGCATACGTACCTGCAATGGCTGATGAAAGTATTATTGTTGGCAAACAGGGAACAATATTCCTGGGAGGGCCACCACTGGTAAGGATGCAGAAGTTTCTAGTGACTGGCCTCTCTCCTCCTCTCCCCCCCAGATCATGCTGTGATAATTGTACACCTTCAACAATAGAGTCATTTCTTGGTGAGGTATTTCTAGATGCTCTGTAGATTAGTTTGTATTTTTAAGTATATCTGAACGTTTCTATCCTAAATCAAATCTCTTCTGTTCATTAGCGGTATATAGATATAAATCAGACTGTGTCCGAGTGTTTTTATAGTATTGGTTTTAGATTGCTTTGCACATTTTAAATAATAAAAATTGTTTCTATATTCAATTATGTGCCCTCTAGGTTTGACGCAAAATTTGAAAAAATCACAACTATGTGTACTGTATCTCAAAGTCAAAATCAAAGATAAAAGAACTTTGAGGCAGGACTGGTCTGCTGTATTTTTATGTCAGTTTACTGCTAAAGGAGGCATGCTTACAGTGGTGTTTGTCCTAGTTCTCTCTCTCTCTTTCCATTCCTTGTGTCCTTCCTTCCTTTCTTCCTTCCTTCCTACCGTCCTTTGTAGAGAAATTGTTTCTAAGGAAACTGACCTGACAATTTCCTATGAATTAAACCTTGCATTATTGTGGAACTCATAGTGGAATTTGTGACTGTGAAGTACTAGAGTATAAGAGAGCTTTAAAATTACAGTAGCTTGGCAGAACAAAAGGAATGCTTGAATGTGGCTTGTTATTTTAGACATAACTGTCTGTCCCAGGCTAGGCTCAGTTCTATACCAGTACAAATAATAATACTATAATGTCAGTCTTTTGCTGACAAAGATTATTCTATTTAACACAAGCTTTATGAGAAAAAAGTGAATTTTTAGTATTAAATGTTAGTGCTAGAACTAACGGAGCATCATTCATCACAGCTATTCAAGTCTTAATAAAACATGGCTGGATAAACTTGCTTTTTTGAAATAGTCAAATATGTGTCAAATTTACTGTACAAACTGGTCTGAGGCAGCACGATGGCTCTGTTTTGGTTACAGCCTTTTGGGAGCTTTAAGGTGTGCTTCCTGTGAAAAAGCCAAATGTAAATCTAATGTCTTTCAAGGGTCCTTCCATTTAGAGCATGCTGAAGTGGAAAAATTGCTTTGTAACAGCAAATGAAGATACTGCTTCACTGATTCCTCTAGTAACAGAGGAGGCAAAGTCTCTTGGAAGTCACTTCCTTCAACACTTAAAATACTAGGAAAATATGGTGTGTCCCATTAAACTGCAGGAAAACAGCCGCTGACAGATTTATTTGTTGACTGGTTCCTAAGGCATGATTGTGTTACTCTCATTAAAAGTATAAAGGACTCATCCTTTAATGTGATTTAGTGTTTACCTGTATAGCTTTTCTCTCATTTCCACAGCATATTTTTGATTTTTGTATTGCTTTCTTTTACTTTAGAGTGAATTTTTCTCTATTGCGTCATCTTGTTTATAAAAGTAGATTTGGCATTTTATACTTCTTTCAAACTTCAGTGTATAGATGGCTTTTAAATTCTTGTGCAGTTTAAAAAAAAAGAAAATAAAAAAGGAAGAAAAAACGTCTTACATTTGTACATCTTAAATAATTTCAGAATTTAACTGGCATATGGAAAGCAGGGGCATGGGACACGCATCTGAAAGTACAAGAATACTTTGTTCCCCACCCTAGTCAAAAAGGCATTTAGTTTGAAGTAATTTATTATTTTAGTGGAGGCTTTCCAAGTTGATAAGAAGAACAGAGTAATCAGGAGAAGCAGATTAGGTAATGAATAGCAGCTGTGCAATATAGTAGTAATTTATTTACTGTTCATTAGGATTTTGTTGTTAGACATTTGACAGTAATTGTTTCAAATGTCCTACCTAGGTTTCTGTTCCTTTTTACCTTGTTTGTACTAGTATTTTTCCACTTGTTTGTAGGTAAACATAGACAAATAGTCCTCAAAATTAAGGAATTCTCTATAAATATATCACTGTAATTTAGATATTTGAAGTTTCTTGCTGAAAAGTGGCATATGCATGAAAGAATATACTATTTAAGAATATTAGTTAAGTGAGTAACATGTGATTTGTATGTCTTTCCTTTAAGATAAGAAAACAAGTGTGATGAAAGACATGAACTTTGTACATCAAAGTGTTAGTAGGTTCATTACTGTAACTAGGAGTAACTGTCCTGGTTGCAGGAGCACCTGAGCTGTTCAAGTACAAACCTTTTCAAAAGGTTTTCAGTAAGACATCTAATACCCAGTATGACCCAGAAAACTGGATTGGAAGATTAAAAAAAGAGAACCAGATGCTTGTTCTCTGGGAATGGTAATCATTTAACATCACAAGGCAATTTAGATCATATGTGTATGCCACTGAGATGAAGCTCATGAGACTTTTGCCAGGATAGACATCTAGAAAAGGATGACCCGAGTCAGGCCTCAAGGGGAGTACTTGACTAGGGAAGTCAGTGACTGCAAGAGTGTTGTGAAGTTAAAAAGTTTTAAAATCTTTCCTGTTTTCAAAGGAAGATTTCACAACTATCCTCCAATTTAATTTGTTTCTTAGCAACCTGCAGATGTAATGATCCTTATCTTTGTGCGTATATGTCAAACTTTATTATCTCCACCTATCAGCCTTTCTGTTCTGTAGAGCTTTTCATATTCTCACTGAAAATATTCTACTTGCCTTCTTCTAAGTGTCAAAACTACTTCAGACTCCCATAGAAACTCCCATTCCATGCTGTAGCAGATATTCTAGCAGTTACTGAGTAAGCCCTGTTCCCCAAAACATCTTTCCTATATGAAGGAAATTGGATTGGATTTTATTGCTTACCTGCCTAAAACAAAACATCCTGAGGAAGTGAAAAAAGAAATATCCCTGATGTTACTTACAATTAGTCTTGAGATGTGTACGATAAAAAAAATATGAATTGTAGGTACAGTCCACCATCTAAAATGGAAGTTTTCTTGGCCTCCTTTTTTGGAAAAGTGGGGAGTAATGATTTCGTAAAGAGACAGATCTCAATAGAAGAGGACAAGTGTCACAGTAGCAGTAATATTCAGGGCCATTCTTCTGCATTTTCTCAAGTGGAATATCTGTATCCTCATCTTTGGCAGTACTGCTTGGTAGTTCAGGCTGTCGTGTAGATCTATAGGCTCTTGTTCCAGAAACTTCTGATTCTTCCTGAGATAAAATTTGCTACTTTCTGTGCTCAGAGGTAAAAAAAGTCTGGTAAAAATAGGGAATAAGGTTTTCAAATTCATGTGCATTTATGTACTGTGGAGTTTACTGCATATTGACCTCATCTGTTGTGGAAAATACATGTTATAACTAAAGTTTATGTTTATAGCTTTCAACAATTTCTAGCTGAAGTAGCTTGAACAGGTGTTTCTCAGAAAATGCCCACATAAATTTTTGAGACTCATACTTGCAGTCGGTTAGAATTTAAAGAACTTTAAGGTAACTTCAACCCCTAATTCTAAGTAACTTTAACTGTTACTTGAACTCTACAGTTTGTAGACTGCTCTGCTCCACTGCTGTATCTGGAAAGGTGATGGAGCATATGTACTAGTTCTCACCTACTCTGACAGAATAAGACACATTTGGGCTGCAGGGTGCAGCTCTGGGCACTCCAGAATGAGTCTGAGTGAGCCAGTGAAAATCCATGAAGATGATGGAGTGGAGCATCTGTAAAATGAAGAGGGTGTGAGAGAGATGAGGCTTTTCAATCTAGTGAGCCTTGGGGCAAATCTATCCATACATTGCTAGGGGGAGTGAAGATAGCAGAGTCAAGATTCTTGTTGGTACCCTGTGATAGGTCAAGAGGCTGCCAGGTACAAACTGAAGTACAGGAAATTCTGTTTAGTGGTAAGAAGACATTTGCTGCAAGGCTGGTCATGCCAAACCAGGTTGTCCAGAGAGTTTGTTGAATCTCCCTTCTTGAGCTGTTCAAAACTCATGGTCATTACATGGTCATTAGCAACCTTCTCTGGTTGACCCTGCTTTGAGTAGGGGAGTTAAACTTTGCAATCTCACATCGTGGCAGACAGAGTCCTCACCTTCAATATTGTGATTTGGAGAAAGAAAACTTCACCTCTCTGGAAAAATAAAAAAGCTGGTTTTGTAAAATACTTTAAAATTAATCTCTGGACATCTGTGCCAATGGAAATGATTGCGCTATTCAGCTTTGTGCCAAGTTCTGCAGTAGTTAATAGTCTGTTCCAACTGGTTGCATAATGACAGATGTATGTAATTATTTCATAGAATCAGAGAAAGAAATCATATATCAAATTACAGAATCACTTATTTTAGAATACACCCTAAAGGTCGTTGAGTCTGGCCATTTAACCTCAAACTGCATTAAAACCTTAAATGCCACATCTGTAGGCGTTTAAATACCTCCAGGGATGGTGACCCAGCCACTACTCTGGACAGCCTGTTCCAATGCTGCATAACCTTTCCAGTGAAGAAATCTTCCTCACTTCTCTTAAAAGTATCTTATGTTCACTGTTTAATGAAGACTCACATTAATTGTCTCTGACAGAAAATTTCCATTAATTAGTATGCCACACCTTCATATTCCGTGGGTAATTCAAATTTCAAAGCAAGAATCAACTGTTGAAGAAATATCTATACTTAAATTTGCAAATTTGACAGTTTGAAAGTGTGTGTGAAAATATATATATGTATTTATATAATTGGTGTGCTTCATTGTTAGATATGAACCTTGGAAACTGAAATCCGTTTTGGAAATGATGATAGTTTTCCCTTCCCTTGCTTGTACTTTACCTCTGTAATATCTGTGGGTGATGAATGGTTTCTCCAGCTTTCAAGGAATCCTTTTCAAAGCACTTACTGTAAAGTAGAAATGCCTCAAGAAGCCTTCTAAGGTTTTTTTTTAACCCCAGTAGTAAATGATAGTTTTGTTATAAGAAGACCATTCACTTTTAAATTACCCTTTCAAGTCTAAGATTACACAGATCTAGGCTTTGGATTGTGCCGTCCAGGTACTTTTATGGAGATACTGTACTTGATCCAAGCAGTTACATGCCACTGATATGCTCTTTTAAGCACTAAATTATTGTGTATTTACTGGAAGATAAAGAAAATAAAAACTTCTAATGGTTGTTTAAACGGCTAATGTTAGTATTTAATAATAAAAATAGTACTATGGTATTTAAATGTATAGTAATATAAGTAGTAGTAATAATAGTACTAATGGTACTAGTAATAATAGTACTAATGATACTAATAGTATTTAAATTACTATTTAAACTAGTAAGTTAAAATTCACAGAAGTGTTTATGTAAAAAGCGCAAAATTGAAAAATCCTAGGTTTCCAGTGTATTGTTTGCTTGAAATAATGCTTGGAAATATCCCAATTGAAATTTCATAGTAAGTGCTCAGAAAATTTTAGTGAAAAAGCATAAATATGAATCTGAAGGATGTGTAAGTGTATGCACACAAATTATGAACACAGCAGTAAGTATAACAGTGGCGAGTATCTTTGTAAATAAAAACTACATATCAACACTAGAATAAGCATGCAAAGTCAAAGTAAAAAAAATTTTACAAGATTCAGTGTTGTCATATTTTGATGCTCTGAGGGAGAGTAGACAGCATTTTGCAAAGATCACTATTATTACTGTACCTAAGACGGTATAAATATTGATGGAGGACAAGTGTCAACTGTGAAGCTCATTTTCCTTTCCTTGTGTTAGGTTAAAGCAGCAACAGGTGAACAGGTATCAGCAGAGGATCTTGGAGGGGCAGATCTTCACTGCAGGTTTAAAGAAATATTTTCCCAGAGTTAATTTCTTCCATATTGTAGACTTCCCTTTCCCCTTCCTCTTCCCCTGCCCTTCCCTTCTTTGATTTTATTTTGGCTTTAGATCTTTCTTAAGCTGTGTTTACCTTTTGAAAATTATTTCTGTGTTATCTGATGCTGACTGATTGTTTTATAGTTAGAATATCACAGTTACATTGTGGTACTCTGGTTAGTATTGTTTCCTTCATTTATTGCTTTATCTCGCATGTCCAGTGTACTTCAGCATCATGCATAGTATGGAGGACTTTAATAGTAGTGTTAACAGAATAATATGTATTGAGAAAGATAATGCATTTTGCAGATTGTATCTTTCTTAGTGTCATGTAGAATTCACTACAAGTAAGATCAAAATAGCTTGTGCTTTTTGTAAAAAATACTTCTTATCAAACCCAAAACATATGTGCACTTTCAAGTTCTGCAATTAATAATACACAAAATTAGGTATTATTGCACAATAAGTTATGCATTGCTATATAATAAACACTTATTTGTTTCTTCAATTTGAAGTGAATAAAGAATTATTTTGAAGGGCAGTTCATGCCCTTTTTGTAAACATGGTTTTTTCTTTATAATTGAAATTAATTTTTGCAGCACATGAACAATGCTTGTTATATTTTATATTGCCATTTAGATTTTTTGTTTCCTGCATTTTATTTCATGTCTGCTAACTTGAATGTACTATTTTGAAGAAAAGGTCAGGCATGGGTTTTATTTTTAAAGTAACTTCATAGTGAAACAGAGCTGAATTGTTTCATCTATATTTTCAAGGTCTTAGAAGCTTTAAAATGTCAAGTTTTCATTGTCTGATTTATGTTCATTTTTTTCCCTGAAGTATTCATCTTGGTATTGTTGTTTATGTACAGAAAATCTGGTGTAACAGATCATTATGCTTTGGATGACAATCATGCACTTCATCTGGCAAGGAAAGTTGTAAGAAGTTTGAATCTCCAGAAGAAAGTAGATGTGAGTATATAGAGTCTGAAAACACTGTATTGTTGAACTTTTGAATGCTTTTCTCTGCCTGATTGATATAACACTTGTTTTATAGAGCACGTGTTTGTCTATGACTTTACACATCTCAAAATGGAAGTTACAGTTCTTGTCCTTAAATATTTCTCTAATGCTTCAGTTCTGCAGTTACACTTCTGGTGTATTATTCCTAATAAAACTACTGGGATTAAACGCAGGAATGAAGCAACTAGAAGAGTGCTTCAGAGTCATAGAATTGCACTTTTAGATTAATCCAGTCTTGCAAGATACTTAATTTTAAACCCACATGATCATTTTCCATGGACTTAAAATTAGATAGCTGCTAAAGCGTCTTTTTGAGTAGACATTTTCTGAGATTATTAAGGTGTTGAAAACCAAGGGGATAGACCTCAATCTTGACAATTAATTGTATTGATTTAAGAATTCCTTGTAGTAAATGGGATGGATAGCGTCTGGAGGTGGAATTGCTGTATTTTATTTTAGTAGGAGATAAGAGAGGGTGAATGGAAGTTCAAGGAAGGCAAGATACTGCATTCAGTTGTGTGACAAAATCTTCAGCCATTTTTCAGAATGCTGCCTGCCTTAGAGGGCACAGGGGGAAAGCAGGCAAACAGGAGGACATGCCTAATTTTTTTGTAACATGGAAGAAGGGGAGCACATGTGGAGATATATGTAGGAGGAGGAAAAAGGTAACAGTAAGTGAGAAACTTATCAACCTTCAGTTTAGGAAACTTGGTCTTTATGCAAAATGACAAGCCAGTACAGGCATTTTAATGCTGTTGGTGAAGAGAGGTCTGTGCTCAAGGAATTTGACAAGTTAATTGTTGTTTGAATTTTTAAATCATAATGTGAACTTTGTTGTGTAAATTGTTTGTTAAATTGCTATAGGTGACTATAGAACCCACAGAAGAGCCTTTATTTCCAGCTGATGAAATATATGGAATCGTTGGTGATCAGCTAAAAAGAAGTTTTGATGTTAAAGAGGTATGAGGATTAATGCAAGATCCATATGCCCATACATACATGCATCTATTTTCTTGCAGGAAATCACTCTTTATATTGTCATAATTGATAATACCTGATTTGGGTACTTACTTCTTTATATTTTTTTCCAGCAGATGCATTGCAATAGCAGTGACTTGTTGAAAATATAATCGGTTTTGGTTGTACTTTAGAGAAGGATGAACAAGGATGAGAGATTGATAACATTCTGAAAAAGCTGACAGAAATGGGAACTCCTCTTTGACAAAGTATTCTATGGACTTGCCCACGGATATGAAGGCTTGCTTTTTCTGTCAGTCCTGTGAAAGATTGTTTAAGTATTTATGGCGTATAAGCACACCAAACAATTGAGCCTTGTCCCAACTGCATACAAAGAACATTGTACCCTGCTGCAGGTTTAGTGTAATTATCTGCCTTGGAACCTTCATATGAGCCAACAGGCTTTCTCACATTTTCCAGAAATCTCACATTCAGAGCCTTTTTCACTACTAGCCAAGTATGTATTTTAGGAAGAGTCTTAATATGTACTTGTCTTAAAATATTTGGCAGAAATTACTATGAAGTGCTTTGCATTAAGGGGAAAAAGAGATTAACAGTTTCATTGAGTTTCTTCGCCCTCAAAAGTTTGAAGAGTATGAATTTATGTTCTTTTAAAGTGGAAATAAGTATCTTCTGGCAAATCTTGCTAGCAGTGGATCTGTATTTTTTAAAAATGGCTCCTTTGCATCACAGAGAAACCTCAAATGAGATCTTCATTATTTTTGTATGTCGCAAACACAAGCAAGCCTAAAAATAATCATATCTCTAAGAAAGTGACTCATGATTGTACATGTTTTTTCTTTATGAATGAGAGGCTATTGATTAATGTTCAGTATAAGCAGAGGTTTTTCTTTGAAATTCAACTAATGAGGAAAACGTTGTTCCTGTGTAATTTGGCTGTTTGGTTAGAACATTCTTGATCTTGAAAATCCATTTTTTATAAACATGTGAATGAATCACACTTAATAAACTAAATGGGCTTTGCCTGCCATCCAAACTGTTTATATGGTGGACTGCTTGATGTTCTATAAATGGAAAGGTTTTGAGTTATATGTTGTCATGGCCGTCCTTTCTAAACAATTAAAAATCTTGAATGATTAGGAGTTTAATGTTATTTTTCCATTTCTTCTTAAGGTCATCGCTAGAATTGTAGATGGAAGTAGATTTGATGAATTCAAAGCCTTGTATGGGGATACTTTAGTTACAGGTGAGTAGAAATATAATTTTTCTGTATATGTTCCCACTGGTTTTATAGTTGGATTTGTTCTGGCTCACCACTGATATTTTTAATATGTTTATTTTCAGAAGAATAGCATTTTCTGTTACCAGGAGAAAGTCTTACCTTTATATGCTGTGGAAAAATAAATACATGTGGAAATTTACGAATTTATCTCTTGTCCTTTAGGATTTGCAAGAATTTTTGGTTACCCAGTAGGAATTATTGGAAACAATGGAGTTCTTTTCTCTGAATCAGCAAAAAAGGTAAATAGATAGATTATTAGCTTCTTTGCCATTGAGAAATGAAACTTCTGGTGGACAACTTGCTCTTGAGAGGAGGAGCTTTTTTAAATAATGAAAGAGAACTGGCTCCATGTTTTTCATATAAATGCAGAACAGGTATAAGCTGTTAATATGCTGAAAAAAAACCTGACCATAATTTAGAAAAGCTGTCTGGAAGATTTTTCTGATGTGAAGATAGCCAACATCAGAACAGCATTTGGATTCATGTGAATACAGCATAGTTGAAATAGTATGTCCTGAAACTTAGATCTGTTGCAAGAAAAGTCCATCCTGATTACATCAAATACTCTGTTGGGTATTTCTAAACTCTAAACCATGAAGTACTCTGGAAAATCACAGCTTTGTTTTTGTAATACCTGGAAATCTTAAACCTTAATTCCAATACTCAGTTCATTGGTTTACCAGAGTTCTAATTTTCATATTTTGCTGTGGCATCTCCTGGCTTAGAATAATGAGTTAATACCTGTGCAGTCTTTCAAAATCTGTGAGCTAAAACACCTGTTTTGTGAATGAAAGGCTGTGTGTGAAGAATATTGTGATTTTATCACAATTAACAGTGCTTTACAGTTTGAACTTCAGGGAATGATGGTGATAAAGAGTATCTTGAGTATTGCAAAGTGTTTACTTAGGTCTGTGTTGCTTGCTTTAGTTCTTTATTTTTTCAAGAAACAACCGTTAGTTGAATTTTTTGTAATAGCAATTATATATGCTAGTTTTATTCTAACAGGCTTCTTGAGTTAATGGTGAGGAAATTGGTGTTGAGAATATACAGAAAAAGGAAGCATTAATAAGAGGTGGAGAAAGGAAGTAATTTTACAGGATTTATTGCTGTTATAAAATAATACACAAAATTGAGTTTCATGTGCTGAAGGAATACTTCCAACTTGAAGCACTGTAGTACATGACAATTTTTTCATCTGAAATTTGTTTTAACAGTTACTTCCAGGTAGAAAATAACTCTTGCAGTATTTCTAATAGTTTCATTATTTTTCTAACAATTTAGTGCTAAAACTTTTTTTCTTAACAATGAAAAAATGTAAGAAATTTTCATTTTCTGACTTTTACTGGCATGTCACTACTGTAAAAGGAAGTTCACCTCTAGAGAAACATTTGTCCATGATGTTGGTTCTAAAAGCAACATGTTTTAGCAGTATTCCTTTCTTTTCTTGCATTTTTGTAATGAATTGTTGCACATTTTCCCCATGATCATCACTATGCTATTCACATGTTTCTCTGAAGATTATACTTAGTTATTTTTCTCTCTTTTTTTTTCTTTTTTATAACCTTTGCAGTTTTTATATAGTGAAGAGGTTAGATATTTTTTCAGTTGTTGTGCTACATAACCTTGTTGTGTTTTGTTTACCAGCAAGTGTATAAATAAGCTGAGGAACTTTATTGATTTAGATTGGTTGAAACAGAGGCTTGGAATCTACTATTTGTAACTCTGCTAGGAAATTGGTCTTTTGCTACTAAATAGGGAGAGGACATCTGCCTTTAGGAAAGGGAGAAAATGTTGCAGCAATTGGCAAAGCCATGTGTAAATAATGTATATGGGCCTTTCCCCGTTTTAGAGAATACTTTTATTTTGTACAGAAAATGGAGAGATATGTTTTTCTGACTGACTGGATTTCTCTGACACAGTCTTACCAAGTCAATGTCAGAAGCCACACTGGCGCTGTCCCTGGTTTAACTGCATATTGGCTGATTCACAGCAGTTGAGCTTTTCAGTTTTAGTAGTAATGCTTTTTAAGGGTATTATTTGTTTTACCCATGGTCTCACACAGTTTTGGAGACCTCTTACTTCTGCTACAGTGAATGCATGTTTTGCAGTTAACTTTGGGTGAAGGAGTAGTATAGCACTTTCTGATGGAAATCTGTGATGGACTTCTGTGGAAGGATTTAGTACAGACTTCAGAATGCTCATAGTGATAGCTTCATTTTTCCAACTTTCAATGGCTTACTCTTTTCTTTTTTTCCTCTCCACAGGGTACACATTTTATCCAGTTATGTTGCCAGAGAAATATTCCCATTGTGTTTTTGCAGAATATTACAGGTGAGTAAGATCAAGTTTTTGAGGTTTCACTTTGTTATAGACTTTGCTGTTAATTGTTGAGGCTGTGTTCTAGACAGCCTCTTGTGTGCTGTGTAGTACCTACATCTCCAGCCTGTTTGGAAATCAGCCTGTCAGCAGCTGGAAAGCCTTGCCTTATGATTTGCTCCTCAGTTCTTTCTGCAATGTGCTGTGAAGCACATAGTATGACATAGGGCACAGTATTATAATACAGACTGGTGAGCCTTTTGTTCTTATTGTATTTCTTCAGGTTTCATGGTTGGCAGAGAATATGAGGCTGGAGGAATAGCAAAAGATGGTGCCAAGATGGTAACTGCTGTAGCTTGTGCCAGTGTACCTAAAATAACCGTCATTATTGGTGGCTCTTATGGAGCTGGAAATTATGGGATGTGTGGAAGAGCATATAGGTAAGTGTTGCTTCAGATTGTTACAGCAGATAGAAATCATTTAAGAAAACATAACCTTGAAGTACCACTCTGAAAAACTGTCTGAACTCTTGAAGAAGTTGTGCTATTTGGAAAAGAAAAGAGTTCTTAATGAATATGTTCATGAGTAAATAACAGCCTGAAATTTGTAAAGACTGATAAAGCTCATGATTCACCTTGAATTAGGTGACAGAGGAGACCTTCTAAAAGTAAACCTGTTCACATCCTTTTCTCCCATTTCAGTTCTTGGTGGAAAAATTGTAAAATCTTGTAAAATGATTGTAAAACAATCATTGGGCAGTATAGGCTGGTCCTTGATTCTGCATTCATAGGAAAAGTATATCAGCTTGTGTAAAAACCCCTCATTAACTTCTATCAGCCTGTTTTTATGAATAAGGTTTGTATAACACCTAAAGATTTTTTGTTGCCCTTTTGACATGACTTATTTGATTTTTTAATTTTAATTTTTCAAGGTTTCCCATACTATTGAAGTTAGTTGGAATGTTTGGGAGAAAAATTCCTGTGGGTTGGGAATGTGAGCTGAACAGATCCAAGAAAGAGAAATTTTTATAAAAGGTGAATAATGGAAATGAAGAGAATTTTTACATGTTCAAATGTAAAGCTGCAAGCATAGAAGTATGTCTATGTACCTTTTAGAAAATGTTATTTTGTAAAATTGTCATACAAAAAAATGTATTCTTAGTTGAGTGAAAAATTTTCACTAGGAAATGTGACAATGTCATACCTTAACGTTTAAAATGTATTTTTTCAGTCCAAGATTTTTATATATGTGGCCAAATGCTCGCATATCGGTGATGGGAGGGGAACAAGCTGCAACTGTTCTAGCTACAATAGCTAAGGACCAAAAAGCAAGGGAGGGAAAACAGGTATATCTTTCTTCTTTCATTTCTGGTAAAGTCATTATCACTTACTCTTCTACTGGAGTTGGTCGCTTTGTGAGCTAGGAAGGGGTGGAAGAGAGTGAGACACCAGTGAATTATCCCAGTGCCAACTAGTGCACTGACAAACATGAAGAATTTGTGAAAGGTTATTGCTTGGAAATGTGAAGATCTTTCATAACATTTCCTATTTTTGCTTAAAAAGAGGAGTTTTTGATATATCATTGTATTTTTGTACATTGTGCAACAAGTTATTAGTTCTACCTGAGATAAGCAACCAGGAATCCTCCTCGGATTGGGAGTATGAAGAGAAATGTCAGGAAAAAGTGTCTTTCCAATTATTATGAAGGTGGCAGTTTTAGAGAAAGTTGATCTTCAAATGATTCACTGATTGAGAATTATGAAACTAGTAACAACAGAAGTCTGGAGAGGTTTGGAAAAGTTTTGCTCATTTCAACATTTTAATTGAAAATTAGAAGTATATTGTTTATGTAATAAACATATCTTACTGAATCTTACAGTAATATTTTATAGTTTCACTGCACACTGTTTTCTGCTGAGTTGGGTTTTTTTAATTGCAAGGTTTATGGTTATACTACTGCTTTGATCCCATAAGAAGTGGTTTTATTGATGTCTAAAAATTGTTCATATTTATCATGAATAGTTAATCAGAATAGTGAAGCAGTATGAACATATTATCTCAGTGTTACTACTTTTCAACACTTGACTTGTTCTTTCTGTGGGTAGAATATACTCACCCTTATCTCTGTCTGTCTTAATTTCCGAAATCCATGATACCCAGAAAGAAGGTCAAGAAAAATAATTAGTAGTAGTTAAATGCCAGTCAAATGTGTTAGAAACTTGAGAGTTTTCTGAATTACTATGACCAGTCTGGATCACACTGGATCTAACCCAGTCTTAGAATAGCACAGACTTACTTCATTAAAAAATCTTGCCAAAGGCAACCCAAATTTTTTTCCCAATACACTTGCTTCAGTAATTTTTTAAGTTCTAGTCATCAATTACTCTTGCATTCAGTTAAGTATATGTTCTCTTTTTTGCACCCACTTGATTTGGAAAGTGCTATTTGAATTTCGTTATCAAACATGCAGAATTGACAATTGTGTGCCAAAAGAGTAAAAAAAAAACTTTGGGCAGATAATTTAGGCATTTTCTTCAGGTTGATACTGCATATAAAGCTCTGCTATTATTGGAGAAGAAAATATTAAAGAATATTTTGTCTGGTTTTTTAGTTGTCTGAGGCAGATGAAGCAGCTTTGAAGGAGCCAGTCATTAGGAGGTTCGAGGAGGAGGGAAACCCTTATTATTCCAGTGCAAGGTAACATACAAATAACTATTCTAGCACTTAATTGTAATCATGGGACTTAACTTCTAATTCTTGGTGCTAAAGAATAGCAGAACAGAGCAATTGGAAGCAAAGGTTGTGTTTTATGCGCATTCAGATCAATGCCTTGTCTTAGCTCTGGGACCTGGTACCATGAACTGTTTCAGAAGAGAGCATGCACTTGCTGGAAGTACTTCACTGGTTCTGTAAGAAATTATGTGGTAGAATGGAATTTCTGTAAGAAATTATATGGTAGTATGGAATTATATTGTTACATGTTTTATTCTGAATGAGTTTTATATCATTCTCCCCAATGTAGTATCTGGTCACCTTTCTAAAGCTTATTGAACAATATAATGAGCGGCTGCATATGTATTAGGAGGAATTCATTTCAGTGGGGTCCTGCAAGTAGAAGAGGCCAGTGGAAAAGGAGGTAGCAGTTTCAGGATGACCTGAAGCCACTGGCAAATTTCAGGTCATGGTCATAGAAGGTAATTGTGTTGGATGGATAGCAGTGTTGATGCAGGGCTTTAGCTGGTAGGTGCTGCATACTCATGTTTGCTGAGAAGTCCTTTGCAGCACTTCATGCTCAGACTGATGGAATATTAGTAAATGACCAGGAACTAGTTAGGCTAATGAAACAAGGTAGCATCCTGAAGTGATCCAGATATATCTGTAAAGTAGCTTGAGGGGCTTTTTTGGCCTTATGGTTATTCTGCATTAGTTTCATCCTGTCAGTACTAATCTTCCTGCATATATTTCTGCTTGTGGTATCCAAAAGCTAATTTTCCACAGGCTCTCAGCTGCTAGTGATGGTAGAGGGTAGCATATTTCAGTGACCCATATGTCACCTGTGAAAGCAGCAGAGCTGGAAGTGAACAGCCCAGGAGACTCATGGAGTATGTAGAGAACAACTTCTGGTGCAGGTATCAGGCAAGCCAGCCAGAGGTGCAGCATTCCTGGGCCTGGCACTCACCAGTGCAGAGAGACTCACTGAAGAGGTTATAGCTGGAAGCAGCAGGCACAGCCTGGTCTCAAGGAATATGAGGCAGCAAAGAGAAACTCCAGACCCTAAAATTTGGAAGAGTGAATTTTGAGATGTTTAAAGGGTTAGCGGATGAGATCACCTGGGAAACTCCTTAAAGACAGAGAGGCTGATTAGAGCTGGCAATTCTTTAAAGACACTTTTCTTAGAGCACAAGAGCTCTTTACTCCTGTGTGTAGGAAACTGAGCATGGCAGGGTGGAAACTGGCATAGCTGAGCTCAGTTTTCTCCTCAAACTGAGGAGTAAGAAGGAAGTATACACACTGTGGAAGCAGGGGCAGGTAACCTGGCAAGAGCCCCTTCTTCATGATCAGAAGTAAGATACGAAATGACTGTTAGCTTTTGCTCTTTTGTGTAGGGATAGTGGAATATGCTTAACTGAGATATTTACACCTGGGAAATCAACATTAATTTTAATGTTTCATCAAATGAATACCTTCATCAAGCTTGATCTTCTAGGGATAGTAAGACAAATAGCACAAAAGTTTTTAACAGCTGACTTTTAACAGCTGACTTTATGCTTTAAGGCAAGAAGGAAAAATGAAAAAATATGTATCATTTTTTATAACTGGATTTTAAGGAGAAGAATATTCCACTTATATAATAACATTTAAAAATGAGTCAAACTGTCTGTATTTAAAATTAATCCCTATCCCAGAGAAGATGAATAATATGATTTTTTTTTACATTTGTTTTTTTAATATGTTCACTGGAACATACTCTTTTACTCATGATTTATTTAACATTCAAGATATTAGATATATTAGCAATATAAGAACTTATCTGCTCCCAAAAACCCACAGATGATTGAAGTATTTACAACAATAAGTTACTGATCTGTAAGAAAGCAGTTTTACATGTAAAGTTAAGACTAACATTAAAAAAATCACATTTTGAATTTTTAATGTCTAATTTTTAGATGGGAAATTTGAGTGTTTCATGTCAACTTTGTGCTCTCTGATGAACAACGTTTACCAGTTTATGTTTTCAGAATATGTGGCCATTTTGTGAAGTTCAAGTTGTTAATCTAGTAGTCATCCCAGCAAATAGCTTCAATTTGCCCAGTCCAGGTGTTAGAAAGTGCTTTTAGTGCTAAGTGACATGTCATTTTTTAAAAAAAGCAGGGTAGTTATGTGCTTCTTACTGTTTCTTTTGGAAAGGAAATGTGACGTGCACAGATGTGAGTTGGCTGAGAAAAGTGTGGGTCTGGATTGCATGTGCTTGGGTTTGTGTGATGCTCTATTCAAGATAATAAGCCCAGCTGAGACAGGAGGTCAAATGTCAGACCTGAAATCCTGCAGAGGCTTACCTGGCTATAAGCAATGAAGATAAAATGCCTCTTTTCACAAAGGAGTGCTTCTGACAACAGTGTGTGAGTGGCTCAGGTCAAAGCAGTTCTGGCTGGTTTCTCTCACTTTTCAGTTCAAGTAGGTGCACTCTGCATTGTCTAGGAGCTTTTAATTGCTCTCTTATAGAGTTAATTGGGTATTTCAGTGGATGTACTCATGTTTGCTGCCCTTTCATGCTTTGCATTAACGAATTCCTAAGCAAGATCTCAGATCAATAGTTCAGAAATTTTCATTACTGTGGAGTAGGCTGTCCAAGCAGAAACAATGAGATGAAGTGGATTACAGTCTTTGCAGCAAGTGTGCTCAGGGGGAAGGATGTACCACTCACCTTGCACCTTGGAGACAACCCTTTCCAATCAGCCAACATCAGCAGCTGCTTATTAGCAAGCGTTTGCTGTAATTCAGGGAGGAGTAACCCTGTCCCTTTTGCAGCCCATTCCTGTTGGGTTCCAGGCATGGTACAAATCCAGATGATTGTCTACCAAATGTCAGGATACTGTAATTGAAACAAAATCCAGACAGCGTTTTGTTTTGTAAGAGTCCTACACCAAAGAGGTCAACAAGGAAACTCTGACAAACAGCTTTGCATTTCTGAGAGACCAAAAAATGATAGATGGGCACAAAGATTGTTGTCTGTATTGCTGCTTGTGTGCAGCTGATTCGGAGGCTTCCTCGTGCTGTCCTCTTGCCTAATGTCTGCCTCACCCTTAATAGCCATTTCTCAAGATTGATGTGACCCTTCCACTTGACTTCATTAGGCTTTGAATTAAACTTCTAGCAGTAATAAGGAGAGAAAAGGAAAATGCCCTGACAATCTTAAAAAACAAGAAAATATCTCTGTTTATTCTGTTTATATTGTTTTGCTTATAAGCCATAACTTGCTATATGTACAGGATGTCAATACTGTTCCCTGCAGTTGTATTTTCTAATCAGACTTTAACCAATTTTTTGATTAGAACCTTTGACAATAAGCAGTCTTAATTAATGGCAGTCATTAGGCAGCACTGTTTTTAATGAGTTATATTAATCTGCTCACAGGTTTCTTAAAGGATTTCACTGGTTTGCATCTTAACAAATTGCACAAGCACTTTACTTTAGGCAACTTCATTTCTTTTACTCACACTATCTCAGTTACAGATATTTTATGAGCATAGTGTGACTCATGTTCCTGCAATGGGATTTTAATAGATAGTTTAATTATTAGTGTTACATCTCCAGTAGAGAATACAGTTTTCTTTAAACAAAGAGAAGGAGAAGCCAGAGGTGAACAAATGAAAGCAGCTCGACTTCCATGCAACATAAAATTTCTGCAGTTGTCAATATAAGTCAATTGTGTTGTTACAAAAAAAGGAAAAATAAAAAACAATCCAAATCTGCCATTGAAATGTGCTTCATGTTTGGATATCTATTACAGCAGTAATCACAGTGAAGTGGTGTCTTGCAAGGTACTGCACTAAATTGGTGATTCTTTTGGAGTCAGTTCATCCCTGCCCTTTCCAGGCCCTGAGCAGATGTGTTGAACATTTTAAGTATTATGAATTCCCTCATTCTGTTTCAATGTGTTTCCTAAATAAGAAAGTTAATTGCAGGTATTTATTGGGAAAAAAAATTATATAGAGAGCAAACAAAGCTGTAGCAGTCAAAAAACCAAAATTTGCTTAAAAATATAAATTAATGTATCTGAGATTATTCATAAATTTGGGGGTTTTTTTCATAGTCTTAAGAAAACATAAGGTTGGGATAGATTTGACCTCACAGAACTGCTTTATTTTCACTATTAAGGAGGATCTTCTCCATTCCTTTGTCAGATTAATTTGACTTTATTCATCATAACTAAATCAAAATATAAATACAAGGTGAAGGGGAAAAAAAAGCACATGCATTAAACTTTGGTAAGGCACACTCTATGAAGTTGAAAGTATAGAAAATACTGTATTGGCCGTTCTGTCATGCGAAATTGTATCAAGAGCTACAACCGTTGTCTTGAGAAAAATCAAGAAAATTCAAAGATCTCTTAAGTAAATTTCTGTAAAACCAAGTTACACTTTTCTTCAGGTATTTTGAGCAAAAAAAGCTTCCCAATTGCTTTTACTTTTGTACAGTAAGAAGCACTTCCTCTTGAGTTTTTTCAATTGAGTATTGCCCAAATAAGCCAAATAAGCTCAAGTAAGCCCAAATACTTTAACAAAATGAGTTACTAATTAAAATTTAGTTACTACTTAAAATTCAAAAATACAGTTAGGAAAGAAGTTACTCACAGGAGTCAGACAGCAGGAGCTTAGACCATGCACTTTATCTGAGTTATGATACAGACAGCTCTTGTGTCATCTGAAACAGAATTTGCTGTTAGTGCTGCTTCCGTGCAGGTACGATTGTGGCTTTTAGAATATTCCAGTGCTTGGGTTATGAGCTCACAAGAAGGGAGGTGCTTACTGAGAATACTGAAATGAGAAGAAGTTAGATAGAGCTACAGTTTTCTTTTATTTGTTTTTGGGTTTATAGCAGGGGGCTATTTTGTTGTGCCATAAGTTTTTCTCCCTTTTACATTTGAGGAAATTCTTTACTGTGAGGGTGGTGAGGTGCTGAACAGGCTGCCCAGAGGAGCAGTCCTTTGCCCCATCCCTGGAGGTGTTCAGTGCCAGGTTGGATGGAGCTCTGAACAACCTGGTCTAGTGGAAGGTATCCTTGCCCATGGTGGGGAGATTAGAACTAGATGATCTTTAAGGTCCCTTCTAACCCAAACCATTCTATGATTCTATCATTTTTCCAGAATTCGTTCTCTTATTATTGGGACCTGGCAGCCAGGTCAGTTAGTACTACTACTGTAGTACAAGACTTCTTAAATCAAAATTTCATTTTCTCCCCCAAAGAAGAAATAGTCTGATTTTGCCCAATTAGCAACAAAGCCTTCCCTTCTCCAAACCCTTTCTTCTTCTATACTTCAGTTTTACTCTTGTGCCCTATTTAGTTTAACAGTCTGCTGCTTGGGAAGCTGCACTGTGATAAGATCTACAGTAGAGTGTTCTTTCTGAGCTGGGTATCCTTTTTCTTGTCTAACTTTGAAAACACGTTCCTAGAGCTGAGCCTGAACCCTTGTGCCTGGTCTTGTTAAAGGTGTCTTCTACTGCAATTCCATTTTGTGCATCGTAGGATAGATACAACTTGTAAAATGAAAAGCATATATTGTCAGTCTCTTAGTATATTTATCTGATTTAATCAATATTACTTTCACAGCAAATGACAAAGCAAATATGGAAAACACACAAGTGTCTGCTGCTGCCTTGAGTTTATGAGCATGTATTTATGTACAGTTTGCAGTCCTCTTGGGAGTGAGGTTGGCACATTTAGGATTGAAAGAAGAGTGCAAAATATCTTGTTTCCTGTCTAATAGGTTTTGCCAAAAATTATCTCCAAACAAAATAAAATTTGCAGATGGAACTTCAGTTAGAAGGGAAAGGCTTTGTGTCCTCCCTTGGTAGAGTCACTCTTGGCTCCCTGTTCATGGCTGCTTTTTGTTATTTTAAATTTTCCACAAAGAATTAAGCATTAGCCAACACTCAAGTAAGTTCACAAAGAATGCAAAATAAGTCTCTCTAGGGAAAGATGGGATGGAGGAGGAGCATCCCTCTCTTAACCAAAGATGCATGTGTTTTGCAGATGCTGATTAAAGTATGTGTTTGTTTAAGTGAAACTGGGTTTCAATAAGCAGTGTGGTATCTTGTTTAAATATCTTGCTGGGGAAATAAAAATATTTACAGTTTCGTTTCAACATGGATTTTAATTTAGGTAGGATGGAGCTGCCATTGAGAATTGATGCCACTAATACTTTGATTTTTGGATAATATCAAAGAGACTTTTTACAAGTGTTGGTGATTTTGGGGACCTGGGAATTTGACAACTGCTCATTTATAATTTAATTGCCTTCAGGCTTTGTTTAAGGAAGATAGTATCTTCCAGTTGTTTAGAAATGAACTTAATGGTAAAATAAATGAAAGAAATTGTATTGGGTCTCGCTGAGGTGGAGTTCATTTTGCCACAGCAGCCCTCATAGTGCTTTTCTTTGCATTAGTAGCTGGAAGGGTATTGACAGCACAGCAGTGGCTTGGCTGAGCAGTGCTGGCACAGCACTAGCCTCTCTCTCCAACATTTTCCCCCCATCAGTATTCTGGGGTGGGCAAGATCCTGGGAGGGGACACAACTAGGCCTGCTGACGCAAATAAACCAAAGGGATATTCCATAGCATATGACTTCAGCTCAGTTCCAAAAGCTAAGGAAAGGAGGAGGAAGATTGAACATTGGTTATTTACAGTGTTTGCTTTCCCAAGCAAATGCCATACTGAAGCCCTGCTTCCTGGGAAGTGACTGGACATCGAACATCACTTGCTGATGAGAAGTAGAGAATAAAGTTGTTAACGTCTTTTTTTTTCACATGGTGCACATGCAAACTTTCACTTTAGCTTTAGTAAACTGTCTTATCTCAACCTATTGTTTTCCATCTTATTTTCTCTCCTCTGTCCAGCTGGGAAGGGAGAGAGATAGAGCGGCCCCGTGGGCACCTGGAATCCAACAAAGGTCAACCCACCATAGAAATTCTGAAAATACTTGAAATTTCTTCTTGCTTTTTAATGATGAAGGAATAAACACTGTATCATCCTCATCTGGCAGTTGAATTAACCTTAATAGTGTAAATAATGATATGACATAATCCTTGAAGTGCAAGCATTCTTAATAGAATTAGATAGGTCATTGACAGATGGTCGTTCTCCACATGAACATTAACAAGCAAAGAGAGCTTTTTTTCCTGAAAGAGATGATTAAGTATGAAGAATCTACTTAAAATATGTAGGTCTGACATTCTTCACTTTACCTAAAATGTAAGCATTGTTCAAGAAGACAAATACCATGGAGTAATGCACAGCAGTCTATTGCATTGATGAACAGCGTGAATTTGACTCCATTGTTTTTAGTATTATTTAGCTCTTTACTCCTCTTTCTTTTTCTGAAGCATTTCAAATTTCATGGGTTTGAAAGTATACCAGTTGTATATGTTGATTTCCTTTCATTATTAAAAGTTTTGGTTTGTTATGTTTTTGGCTTTTGTCTAGATTATGGGATGATGGAATTATTGATCCAGCTGACACAAGACTGGTTTTGGGCCTCAGTCTCAGCGCAGCACTAAATGCACCCACAAAGAAGACAGAATTTGGAATTTTCAGAATGTAAACTTAAACATGTGATCATCAGAATTACCTCTGTGTATTTTATTTGGGGATGGACAGCATATTAGCTACAATATTATGGTGATTAAAAATAAAGATTTGTAAGATGCTATTTTTAATGAAACTTTCATCATTATTTTCACTGACTGTAATTGTCACACAGTGCTTCAGTTTTTTGATAGTGATTTGATATTTGTCATTTAAGTGCTTATATAACTGGATTGCATGAATAAATTGCAAGTTCTTGCATTGTACTTTATGTTAAAAGAAACTATTGATACTATCTCTCATATAAATAAATGTACAAAATAAGCTACATTGGTGCTTATCAGCTCTTGTGTTTCTTTTAATTCTCTTTTGTATGTCTCCTATAAATGCAAAGTCCTTTTGCAGTCCAACAAAGAAAAACATTTGCTAATAAATAATTTTTGTGAAAGGGAAGTGCTGTAAGGCTAGCCAGGGATTTCAACACAGCATGAAATTTTAGATTTCATGCATTTGTTGTCATCTTGTTCTGTCTCTGGCTTTCATCCAAAAAGCATTGCTTTTCTGTGTGGTTCCCTGAAGTCAAAACAACTATTGAACCCGATGGATGCATAATGTTTTCTGGAAGAGATGGGAGGTGTGTGCTGGTATCTATGAAATCAGCAGGTTGCTGACAGCATGTATGAGGACAGACTGGCTGCAAAAGTGTTTAAACATCTTGGTGTGTGGTCCTTCTGGTAATTTTGGTTTCACAAAGACAGAGTGTTCTCTCCACAAGGATCAATGCTTTGCTCAGAGCAGAAGCCTGAAATCCACTGACTTAAAGAGTTCTGCGATGCTGGAGTGCTTTCTGATTATTCTGATTTATTAAGGATAGCTTGTTGGAGTGTAAAGTTTTCAAGAACTCAGTGTCTGTCATTTAATTTGTTCTCTTCAGAAACATTGTGTGCCTTGAAGAAAATACATACTGTTCTAGCTAAGAGGTGATTTCACTTTGTCTGGCTTTGCTCTACAGGTGTGGGGAGAGGAAAGACTGCTAAGAGGAGTGATCACCCAGGGAAAGGTACTAGCTGTAATCTTCCTAGGCCTGTGTGGAAAGGAGTTCTCCTTGGATCCAGGAGGAGGATGGAAGGTCTGCTGTCTACCAGGCTTTCCAGTTGGGTCTCAGACAGATGCAAAAAAAGAAAATGAAATAATTCCTTGGAATCAGGATCTTCAGTGTAGGAAACAGACAATATAGACAGTCTAGCGTATGTTTAGCTTTGTGGTCTCTGGCACACTTGCCAAAAATTGCACTAAAAGAGCAATTTTCCCTCTCTTTTTACCAAGATGAAATGTATCCAAAACCTGGTGTGTTCTGCACTACTAGAAAGATTACTTCTGTGGGTCTGCATTCTCATGCTTACTCTTAGTAGATTAAATAAATATTTAACAGAGAATAATAAACTAGGCACAGAGCTGTGCATTTTTGCCACTTGCCACATTTGTGAACATGTCTGGCATAGACCCAAGATTTCTTGATCCTGAAAGCAAAGTGAAATTATTTATGATTAGTAGGCTTCTGAAATGCATTTTAAAAAACCTACTTTTAAATACAGATTTTATATGTAAATATAAAAGTAAATATAAATATAAATATGAAATATATGCAAGGGGAAAAAGAGTTCCAGGCCCAGAAATGCCGTTAGTGGCTTTCCATAAGAAGAAACGCACTGTATTTTCTCCTACTCCAGCTGAATAATCAGTTCCAGCACTTGACTTTGTGTTCTTAATTATGGGGGTCAATTTTGCCTGTCACTTCCAAAGCCATGAGGACTGCGTAGCCTGTTTCTGCTAAGAAATCGGATCTCTTCTGAATAATATTTTTATTTTGAATGCATTCTTTCAATTACACTGGTAATTAAGTCATGCCAAGTTGGAGACAGTAACAGATGATCCTGGAATACAGGAGACAGATATGTTTGGAAAGATGCTTCTGAGAATGGTAATTGCCTGTTGCTTGTTACATCTGAAAAGACAGTTCTTTACACTTGACAAAATTTCTTCCTCTGAATATGTATACAAGTAAAGTCAAAACACACATCTGATTAAATAGGAGTGTTCTTGCCTTAATAATACTTAGCTTTGGAAACATGTTAAGCAAATGAAATTAATCATCACAGGCTTAGCATCCTATCAGCATGATCTGGTTAGTGGTCACTACCAAGCAGGATCTTCAGTGCAGAGCAGCAATTCAGAGAGCCACTAGTGGTTATCACTCCTCCACTACATGGCTATTTTGGAAATGCTTTTGCATGTTACCATGCTGTATTCTGTATGGGGCACTGCCCGCAGTGCCCCTCGTGTGTGATGGTGTTCTGATTGCTGAGATGGTCTCTTGCTGCCCAGAGGTTTGCTGAAAAACATTGTTTTCTGTGGAGTCAGCAGGAGCGAGGAACTGGACCCCATGCTTGTACTACATTTGATGATGTTGGTAGATCTCTTCATGCTGTCTCAATCACCCAGAGCTCTCACATTTTGTCTGCCACCAGGACTCTCATGCTTTTGCAGTAGCAGCTCCTTTTTAGGTTTAACATGGATGCTATTATAACAGTAATTTTCAGTTTTCATTGGCACTGTGCTACCAGTAGGATCTCTTTTGGAGTGAAAAGACATTTTAAATAAACTTAGATTAAAGGTAGCTGCCACTGTAAGGGCATAATATTTGTGATGGCAGAGGCAAAGTAAAAGCTGTGTGTGACTATTTCAAGACTTCTCCTACTTGTCTCTGGTACTTGTAACCTCTTCACTGTGGTATTGAAGCAGCTCACAACCACTAATCTATTTCCTTACTGGAAAGGGTGGTGCTTGGGATTACGCTGATTTTTCAAATGAACGTTGAGGAACAAGGGAAATAGCTGTGTTATATCAAGCTGTGCTATATCAAGCACACAAACTGTGGTGGACCAGAACATCACACCAGGTGCTCTAGACTTCTGGGCACCTTTGCTTCTATCTAGTCTTGCCATGGGCCTAAGCTGTTCTGAGCTATGTGCCTCCATCCAGCCCCTGAGAAGAGGTGAGGCCAAGAGATTTCTGTTCCTCCATGATAGTTAGACATGGTTTCTTTAAGAGGTTAACACTTAACTGCAAGGAGTTTGAAAGAGTCGATGCTGTGACCTTGAGGGTGTTTTCAAGCACCTCTACAGAAGGAAATGGGAAACCATGAATGAGGTGTGCTAAGCTTCTTTTCATGTCCCTAGAGACTGTTGCAGTAACCAAGGGTTTCATTTTCATATTACCTGGACTGAGGTGGTGAATTCAGGATGGATATAAAAATGGACCCATTGCCATTTTCCTTTTTATTTTCATAGCAGCTAGGAAGGTGCTGGGAACCTGGGAGCTACAATTTGGTCTTCAATCAAAATTGGTGACAGTTTGTTCAACAAACATCAAGGTAGAGCCTCTGGAACACAATCATTACAAGCCTGCTTCCAGGGCTGAAATGAGATGTGGATAGTGCACAGCCTCTGTGATAGCTCAGCCTGCAGAAATGGAGAAGCCACTGGGGACCTGTTCCCCCTGCTCTTCCACCCGTGTGGGGTTTGTTTATTGGGGAGTTCGTAGCTTCACTGTTTGTGTGGCCATTGGTATATGTACTGTTGTTCTGAGAACCCATCTTTTATTTAAGTGACTTTTTTCCAATCTATTACTCATCAAGATGAATTGCTATCTCCTGCTGAAATAGATGTCTTTCAAGTATGCCTCTGGACTCTTATTACTTCAAGAGTAACTCTGATTTGTCTTAGATTTTCCTCACTTTTCAAGGGTTCAGTAAAAAAAAAGTCTTGATTCAGAAAACCAATGATGGTATATTATTTTTTTAACTGTGGTTTATAAATTAAGGCAATTTAACAAGGCAGTTATAAAAGCCTGCTACTTTCCTGCAAAGCCTTAAAGCATCCACTTAAAGCCAGATGTCCATTTTTGTGTCTCTGATTCAGTAGAATACTTGTTCAAATGCTTGACAGTAATCTCTGCAGTCTAGTAGTCCTAAAATCCGTCCAACTCTATGTCTGTGCAAAGCCAAAACTAGAACACACAAAAATGCCGCAGAACTGCTCCCCAGCATCAACATAAACCTCCATTATTTTCACACTTTTCGAAGTACACTTAATTGATCATGATGGAAGAGTGTGATTATGAAAAGCATGTGTGACTTTCAAAGTTATCCATTTGATGTACAGATGCTAATGCACATTGGTAGTTGTTCTGTTTGTACCTTGTGTGCAATAATATTTGCATGGAGAAAGTAAGCTTTGAGAAACTTGGATTAGTACTTTGGTACAACAGAGCTGTCTATCCCCAAGGTCTGGTTGCATTTCATGTGGATTACCCAGAGCTAAGCGCTTAGGTGCCACAGGCTCCATAGCCAACAGTCTTTTGACTGGCTACTCATGCTATTGGAAAGTACCTGCCTTTTTGTCATTGTAAACAGTGATTTTCTGGGTTTGTATCTTGACCCCTTCCTCTGACACTCTGGTAGCCTCTGATGCTCTGATTTAATATTCAGCTATTCTGCTGATGTTAATCCTGCTGATTTTTTATCCCCTAGTGCTGGAGACAAAGTGTACAAAAATGGCTGAATGGGGAACAAGGGACAGTCTGCAGAGACAGTATGATACCTTCAGTAACAGGCACAGAAACTTGTATAGTTCTGTGGGTGTCTGTAGCCAGACAGACAAAATGATTTTTGGAAACAGAAATTTGTAATTGTCTCCACATTCAACAATAATTTTACTGGAGTAGCTAACATTAAATTCTGCTTTTTACTGGAAGTGTAAGTTGGAAAGAAAACAGTGATGTTTTCTGAGCATCTCTGGTGTGTTCAACACTGCATGAGTAATCCTCATACTATAAAATATGGTTTGAAATTTTGGACAGGCTTCACAGATGCTGCCTTTAAAGTTGAATAGGCCATATATCTGCCTCTCTGTATGAAGTGTTGCATTTTTCATAGCCTGGATTATTTCTCTGTTCTAAGAAATTTTGTTTTGGCATACCCATCATTTTCAGTATTGCATGTGGTTTTGGTTTTGCCCCAGGCTGGAAACAAAGCCTGGACTTTGCTATGAGTGGTTTACCACCAGCCTGACATTGGAAATCTTAACCTTCCCTGTGGCTAGATGAAGCTGGAGGATCCATGGAGACAGACAGAGGATCTCTACTCTGACCAGCAATTACAAATGAGACCTTTGCTGGATGTGATAATCAATAGGAGTGTGTGGGAGGAGGTAACAGCAAGAGGTGAACACACAGTACCGGAGGCAAGCAATGTGATAGAGAGATCAGAACCTCAAACAAAATGCTGCTGTTGAAAATTACTTGTTGAACCACACTTCTTTTGTTCCCTTGAAAAAATGCCCATCTGCTTGGAAAAATACATGCCTGGACCCATTTAACTTTTCTTTAAACAAACTTGTGTGTGTGCTCACATTGCATTGCCTTTTCAAGCTGTTCCTAACTCCCCTTCCTAGCTTCCCTACAAATTACCAGTTGTTAAGAGTTTTGTTAACAAGGTTTTCCAGTTTCCTCCTTCTCCAAATGATCCTCCCTTCACCTAAGGAGACACAGCCCAGTTCCTGCTGCTGTTGACTTGCAGGCAGGAACATCCCTGTAGCCACTTCAGAGCCACGAGCTTGAAGTGAAACCTCCTCACAGGCAGACCCAGCATGTTGCCTCCTTGTCCCAGCAACCAGATGGCCAAATGTCTCATTCCAGCAAACTGGTGCTCAGCAACCCTGTTTTACCCAGCCTTGGCCCAGAGGAGGCTGGAGAAAGGCTGAGCACTGGCTGTCCTTTCTGCTCTTCCTGGCACACCACTGCTTTTGTTAATGGGAAGAGCTGCCCCTGCCACTGCTGTGGCCATGAGGCCTGGGCAGGCTTGACTTGCCAACGATCTTTTTAGTGAGAATATTCATGGACACGAGGCCACTGGGCTGGTAGAACCAAACGTCAGTGGGAAGGTCTGAATGACCTGTCTGATGCTAGGTGTCCTTTTGGCAACTGCACTTTTTCTTTCCCAAAACAGAGGTGGCTCCATTCCACACACAGGGCGTATAATGCTCCCCAAGAACCTGCTCAGTGTTATATTTGACCTCAAGCACCATTCACAGTTCTGCTTGATATATTAGCAGTTACTTTTATCCTGGGCCTTTTGATGCTGCTTCTTGCCTTGCTCTCGGTGGCCCTGAACCTCCCCACACTCTTGGTTCCCACCTGTCCTTATTCAAGTACTCACATCCTCATCAGCTTATTGCTCATCACCACTATCTACTACCCTCCTACCTCCCCCACTCCTTTAGGCTAATTCTCCCACATGGCTCTTCCTTCCTTCTAGCACATCGTGTTTTTCCTTAGCCCACGGGTACTTACCTTCCCTCCTGTCAGATCCCTGTGTTGACTTCCAAGCCTAGTCTCCCCAGTCTGCAAGCCCAACTTCCACTTTCTTCTCTGTGTGTCCAATGTCCACCCTCTCCCTCAACCATCCCAGCCCCCAGGAGCAAGGCAATAGTTTCCCACTCTGCCCACAGCTCTCGACTGTGGACAAGCACAGGGAGCGCGGGCAGGGTGCGGCTGGGCCGGCCGCCTTCCTGCGGCCGCCCTCAGAGATGGATCCGCTGTTTGGCCCGAGGGCCAGGGACGGCCGGCGCTTTGGGGCGCCGACCGGGGCGCTCGGGCGGTGGGGGCGCGGAGCCGTGCCGTGCCGTGCCGGCACTCGGGGCGCGGCGGCGGTGGGCGCTGACGCACGGCGGGGCGGGCGCGGCGCTATAAAGGCGGCGGCGGCGGCGGCGGCGGCGGGGCGGCAGCACCATGGAGAGCTGCCGGGCGCTGGCGCTGTGCGCCGTGGCGGCCGCGCTGCTGCTGAGCGCCCGCGGGCACGGATCGACCCCGCCGCGCCGCGACCTGGGACCGCCCGGCGGCGGCGGCGCCTCCCGGGAGAAGGAGCTGGTGCGGCGGGGGCCGGGAACGGGCGGGGGGCGGCGGTGGGGCGGGCGCGGTCTGACAGCGGCTCTGTGGTCTCTCGGCAGATCGAGGCGCTGCAGGAGGTGCTGGAGAAGCTCAAGAGCAAGAGGGGACCGCACTACGAGAAGAAGTTCGGGCAGGTGCCCATGGTGGGTGTCCAGGCGGGACGGGTCGGGACGGGACAGGAAAGGGAATAAAAAGGAAGGGGAAGGGGGTAGAACAGAACGAGGCGGGACGGGACGGAATGGTAGAGGAACGGGAAGGGACGGAATGGGGACGGGGTGGGAAGGGAAGGGATAGAACAGGACTTGGTCTAGACGGGACGGGACGACACGGGAGAGAATGGGACTAGGCTACACGGCACGGGACGGGACGAGACAGAACTGGGCGGCGGCTGGTAGCGGTCCCACTCACCGCCGGCCGCTGCCCGCAGTGCGACGCCGGGGAGCAGTGCGCCGTGAGGAAAGGGGCTCGCATCGGGAAGCTCTGCGACTGCCCCCGGGGGACGTCGTGCAACTCCTTCCTCCTCAAGTGCCTGTAAGCAGAGGCGTCCCGGGACAAGCCGCCGGGAGCGCAGGCACTGAGGTCTGGCCGCCCCGACGTGCCGGCGACTTCCCGCAGCTCCTCCTCCCGAGAAACGCGGCGAGAAGTCCCCGCGTCGCCCTTGTAACGCCGTCCGTGACATCCGACATCCGTGGAGCTGTTTTCTTTCTCTCTCCCGCCCCACCCCGTCCTCTCCCTCCCCTCCTTCCCCGCTTGTTTTTGTCCGTCCAGGAAAATCCTGGGCCGTGCCTTGGGAGTAGAGGTGCCTGTCCCGGGAGCTGCAGTGCCGTCCCAGTGCAGACCAAGTAGTGCCGGGCCATGCCGGGAAGCCGTACTGGCCCCGTGCCGTGCCCCGGGCTGTTCGGCTCCTTCCTCGGGCGGAAAATATTTGCCCACTGCCGGCTGGAGGAGCCGGGGCCGGGGGACTCCCCTGAGGTGGCTGAGGGTAGCGGGGGCAGGCGGGATGCGGGTGTGTCCAAAGCACCCTGGCCTCCTCTCTCTTGCCGCTACGCGGAGAGGACCCAGTCCGGCACCCCCCGGAGCCAGCAGCCTGCAGTCCTCGATGGGGTTCACTCGCACCGCTGGCCTAAGGCCAAATCCAGCTGTGCTCACCCTGTGCTGTAGAAGTCTGGCATGAGAGAGACACTGATGTTGCGGGGAGTCCGGCACTAGCCTGGCTAGGGTGGGGCTGGGGGGATATCGGCTACTTTACCAGGGCCACCACGGAGAGAAAGCTGTCTGGATTCATTGCAAACTACCTGGGGATATCCTACTCATGTTTCTACAATGAACTGATGTATATAAATATATCTGTCCTCCACAGGTACGCTGTGTATTTCAGCAAACTCATAACGTGTTTTAATCCTTTGTCTCTGTTAATAAAGTTAGTGTTCTGATGACCGTATTTTGGGTGTTTTAATTCACACATAGGAATTAAATCCCATCCCTAGCACTCAGAGGAAGAGGCTAAGGGTATCTCCAAAACTACTGCAAGTGTTACTGCGTGCTTTAGCCAGGCTATCAGCCAGGTCAGGACAGGACTAGAAATAAAGGTTCATGTGTTCTGGCGCTGCTCAGCTGATGTCTGCTCCCTCCCCACAAGCACCCAGGGGGACTGTGACAAATACAGAGGCTTAGGACCTCAGATTTTTCTTTGGGAGAGGACAGGGTGTATCCTGGCTGCAGGGACTTGTATGGGAAGGCAGTGTATGAGAGGCAACTACCATGAGCTGGATGTCTGTGTTACTTTGTGTTAGATTCCAATAAATGATGGATGCCTGAAGGAACCTCCTGCCTCTCCTTTGTCACAATTCATCTTCTGGTGTCTTTGTGAGAACCAGCTCTTCATTCTATCAGCATGGAGATGAGGGGCTGCATGGGCCAAGGCAGACACCAGGCAACGACATCACAAGGGAATCTCATATTTCATGCTGAAGAGAGCACAAATATAGGTGAGAAACCCAGAGTTTTGTGAGAAAAAGGTCTCTGTAAGGCATTTGCTTTACTTCTAAACAGTAAGAGCACATAAGGAATTCTGACTGAAACAAGTACAGAGGAGCTGACTTCAAAAAGAGACCCACCACTGCTCATTTTGCTACAGGCATCGCTACTATTATTATTGCAGGTATTGTAGTTGCTGGGGTTTATTGTTGTTATTAGTTATTATTTTTCAGGACTGGAATGAGCTCTTCTTAGCCTGGAGAAGGACAAAATAAAGGGTAGCTGAAAACAGCCAGAGTGTGAAGGCTGTTTTAACAGGTGGGGCCACAAGACTGAGGTATGCCATTCTGGCCTGGGGGAATGTGTCTGTGGGGGCATCAGGAGGGGAGGGTGAAATTGAAGCAGGAGCCATGGTGCACTTGGTGGGAACACTGTGAGGGAGGACTTGACAAAGAGAAATGGATATGTTGTGACCAGGGCAAGAACAGTCAGGAGCAGCAGCCAGCTCTGCCTGCAACTTCTGTGACTGTGGGGGAGTAAGGCTTCTGGGGGAGGGGTGTGATAGTGCATTTCCAGGGCTGGAGCCAAGCGCCAGGTTTTGTAAACTTGTAACTGCGTGTGGATGTTTTTTATGGTATTTCCCAGATCTACTGTAGAAATCCTTATTTTCTCAATGAAGAATGAAACAATTTTTGTGGCATCTCTAGTTCCATACAAACAAAAACAAGGTCTTATATTTCAGTGGTTTTTATATTCTGGCGGTTTGATGGTCCTGTCAGTATTTGTTGTGGTTCAGAGCACTGCTAGTAAGTGTCCATACAACTCTATCCTTTAAATACAGACTTTTACTTACAGTAGCTAACAGACAGAGTGTTTTTTTGTGCGTATATAGGTATTTATAACTTATATTTAAAATCCAGGATGTAAGCTAAGCCACCCAGCTTCACTCCTTGGCACCAATTTCTGGATGCATTTAATTTTCCCATACAGGATAATTTCTCCATGCTTCCCTCATCTGACACATCCCCTTTTGCTACCTTATGTGGTACAATGTTATTACTTCAGGATCATTCAGAGGTGAATTATTAAGATTATTAAGGGGTTTAATAATCAATGGCTGTGTCCAGCCCCAAGTACCACAAGAATCTCAATGAACTGCTTGTGTAGACTGACTCTACATGTAGCATTTATTGGAGGTGTATTTACATAGAATTGGACTGAAACATGAAATATTGGACTAAAATATATCAAGAACTATTCAGCTTATGTGTTGATTTTATAGTTATTTTTTTGCCAGATTATAGTGCTCAAAATTATAAACGTGGCTTACATAAAGATCAAAATCACAAATCTAAAACCTTACTTAAGGAATCAGGATTTGGGGATTGCTTTCATGATACTGACACTATGACAATACTCCCTGCAATATTGTGTGCACTAACCTGAGGGCTCTTATCTTGTTGATTATACATGACCACTTACATGACATGACAGATATTTCTATTGTAGAGATAAAAATATTAGTCAGGAGAGAAACTTGTGCTGTAGGAGTCAGGATAGACTTGGCATTTGCATATTTTTCACTCGAAATCAATAGCATGAAATGACACAAATTTTTAATTTAAAATATCTCCTGATTTCACCTTACTAACACTTCCAAGGTGGGCCCTGCAAACGACATGTCCAAAACAAGAAGCACAGATTTTGCGGGTTCATCTTGGATTTAGACACCAGAGAGGATTTTAAGAAAGTCTGGATTAAATAAATGTGGTTCAGAATTAATGTGTTTACTGAGTATGAAGTAGAAAAACCCAACTGCTTCAAGTCCTATTGTATTAGGAGTCAACCACAGTAAATCTGCTTGTCTCCTGCCAACTCCATCTGAAAAACAAATTTTTCTTTTTGACTGGATCTTTCAGCTAGAAAGAGCTGTGAAAACTGCCCCTGACAGGCTGGTTGTCAGGTTATTTCCTTCTGAGTGGTGGGTTGATCTGCAGTTTCAGCTGGCCCCACAGCCCAGGGGATCCGTGCTGTGTGCCTGGGTGATTCATCCATTTCAGAGGCTTCTGGCAGCTCCCAGGTACTTGGGTTTGGCTAAAACGTTACCCCTCTTTTCAGCTACTCTGCACATGAAGACTGAAACATAGAGAGATATCATGAAAAAGTCTAGCAAAAAGGTGTTAATTCAAGAGAGAGTTTTATATAACTGATATCTGAAGTAATTAAATATAGCGCTAACAATCAAGGAATCCATGCAGAAGCCCCATGTCTGTCAGCAGTCAAACCCCAATGAAGAACTAGTTGAACATCAAGCAGCTGGACAAAGAGGCCCAGCCAGTCTGTCTCTTTTCCTTGCCATCTGTGGGCTTTCCCCATGTCATACCCACTAGCAGAGTGTGATCCTCCTCCTTCTAGAACAAACTTCTTCCCAGAGACCACCTAGTCAAAACTGAAAGACAATCAACTTACATTATTTATCTGCAGCCAAGTCTTCTCCAGGAGACTCTACGTAATTCTTGGTGCTCCTGGTGGAGGCAGGCACTGCTCTTTAACCAGCATTTGGAAAATGTATGCCTATGGGTGGCAGCCCCTGGGTAACAGATTGCACAAGTACTGAGAGGGAAACTGAGATTCACATTGGAAGTCACAGAGTTTGAAGGTAACATTGCATGGATAAAATGTATTTCACATATACTGGACAAACCCCATGACATTTTCTCCTGAGGTGGATTTTGCTGCTTCTCAGATTCTAGGGTGTTCTTTTGTTGTTGTGGTAGGTTTGCTTTGTTCCCCCCTCTTTCCCCACCCCATTTCTTTCAGTCTCTCCTTCTCTGAGTTAGCAGGGAAAATAGCTACACACTAATCAACACTGATTGATAAAATATGTGGCTCTTTTCAAGGGCTCTACTTTTTTGCAACTTGTATAGAAGTACATGACATTGCATCCAGCCAGTTGCTCTTCCTTGTAAGATTTCAGTTTAACAAAAATAGTGGAGAGTTTATGCCTTTCTGTTGGTGGTGGATCCACCACAGATTTGAGCTGGCCAAAAATGAAACCAGCAGAAGAACAAGAGGTGGCAGTGTTGTAATGGAATGACATTGTCGGCATGCAGCTGTCTCTTGTCTAAATGAGTGTGTTAGCTTAACAGTGATGAATGGAATTTTGGGAAATGGATTTTTTTTTCCTTACTGTAGAGCAATCTGGAACACACGGCCATACCTTGCCTGTGAATCTGTGACCTCTTACAACTCCCAGCAAGTCACCCTTCAGATCTAGGTCCCTAGAAGATGCGGTAACACCCCTTGTTGGGAAGGAAGGCTGCACAAAAAGAGACTCAGGAACCCGAGCAGCCTTCCTTCACCTCCCCAGTCCCTCATCCATCTGTGTGAGCCTTTTTTCAGCTCAGGTCTGGGCCTTCAGATTTTGGCAAGATTGTGCAGAAGGGACCTGTGGGACCTGCCTGGAGCCCTTCCACAGTCTGCAATAGCAGCCATAATGAGATTGGAAATGAAAACATAAATACTGATTAAGCATTCAAGGGTGGCTTTTTTAATTCCTCCCAAGTAAATGGCAAATACTCTTTTGTATGTGGTAATTGACTTGATTGTAATTTGGAGATCCTGCCTGTTTTGCCTGGGAGGCAGAATGTATTCTCACTTGTAGGCACTGCATTAACAGAACAACCACAAAAACATGCGAGCTAGACTTTGTCCCAGAAGTAATTCCCATCCTCCAGTCTCCTGTTATTGTCTTGCAGGATCCTACAGGATTCACAGAAATGATCACACTGAGGCAAATAACCAGCTGCTGGGTTCTAGCTGTGAACCACAAATTACATTTTGGAGTCTGGCACACAGAGAGTGGATGGTGGTGAGGGCTCACTTCTATGTCTGGGAAGACAGATCCTCCTGTAAGCTGTGCTAAGGCACACAGAGAACAGGGGGATTATCTGAAACAGCCAGCACAGCTTCACCAAGGGCAAGTCCTACCTGGCCAACCCAGTGGCCTTCTGTGGTGGAGTGACAAGAGAAGAGCCACAGATATCTATCTGGACTTTGGTAATGCCTTTGACACAGTCCCCCCACCACATCCTCCTGCCTGAACTGGAGAGAGATGGATTGGATGGGTGAGGAATTGAGTTAAATGTCTTCAACAAAGACACAGACAGTGGTTGCAGGTTTGCAGATGACACCAAGCTGTGTGGTGCAGCTGACATGCCTAAAGGACAGGATGCTGTCCAGAGGGATCTGCACAAGCTCAAGAAGKGACCCAYAGGAATCCCATGGGGTTTAACAAGGCCAAGTTCAAGGTGCTGCACCTGGGCCAGGACAACCCCCAGTATCAGGGGGCAGGCTGGGCATGAACAGATGGAGAGCAGCCCTGTGAGAAGGACTTGGGGCTGCTGCTGGGTGAGAGGCTGGACAYGACCCAGCCACGGGCACTCCCAGCCCAGAGAGCCAAACGTGTCCTGGGCTGCATCCAAAGCAGCGTGGGCAGCAGGGGAGGGAGGGGATTCTGCCCCTCTGCTCTGCTCTGGTGAGAGCCCACCTGGAACCCTGCATCAGCTCTGGGGTCCCAGCACAGGGAGGACATGGAACTGTTGTAGTGAATCCAGAGGATGGCTATGGAAATGATCAGAGGGATGGAAAACCTCACCTGGGAAGAAAGACTGAGATAGTTGAGGTTGTTCAGGGATCAGAAGGCTACAGGAAGATCTTACTGCAGTCTTTCAATACTCACAGAGGGCTTATAATAAAGATGGGCACCACTCTTGGCAGGGCAGTGACAATATGACAGAGGGCGGTGGTTTTAAACTGAAAAAGGGTAAATTTAAGTTGGAAGTAATTTTATGATGAGGGTGGCAAAAAGTAATTTTATGATGAGGGTGGCAAAAAAAAGGCACAGGTGTCCCAGAGATGTAGTATGTGCCCCAAGTTGGACAGGACTCTGGAAATACTCAAGGTCAGGTTGGGCAGGACTCTGAGCAACCATATGTAGTGGAAGATGTCCCTGCTCATTGCAGGGAGGTATTGGACCAGATGGATGCTAAAGGTCCCTTCCACCCCAAAGGATTCCATGACTCTATAAAAAAGACACCATACCCTGCCATTCCTCACAATAGACTTAGTAACTCTAGTTAGTGTTAATACTAATGTTGCTAGATGTGCTGATTTTCTCCCTTATGGAGCTGGAGCTCCAGTATGTCTATTTGCACTGATCAGGTTAAAGTACATTTCCCTTGACTAACCTTCCAGACTATTTAGAACTTGACCATATAGAATAACATTACTCCAGAAGGCTGCAAGGATCTGCCCTTCTTGTCCTTTAGCCCAACCCTTTACACCCCTCACGTTCATGCCCTGCACCTGTGTGCCCTCTGTTCCCTTTGGTGCCCCTGGGCACTCCATGGCTCACTGCTGTCAATGCTGCTCACCTGCTTCTCACAGCTGTACCCACTGGGAATGACGCTAGGCCAGCCCCACTCCCAGCTACCACAAACTGTGTACCTACAGTCAGGTACACTCTTCTTGGTTGTATCAGCTAGAAATTCATCTGCTTTTCCCAAAAAGTTCCGAAGAGCAAGCATGCATTTGTTCACCTTTTTTTTAAATAGCCTGTCAGGAGTTGGGGTTTTTTCTTTCCTTTTCTTTCCTGTTTCCTTGTGGAATTTTTTCCCATTGAGTTGCTAGGAAGCACTGATGGCTGGGTGTTTGAGAAGGTACTCCTCTGGTTTTTGGGAGTTTTATCTCGGGGGGGAAAAGAGATACTGCAAGAACAGAGGCAGGAAAAAGATGGGGCTGGGGATTTGGGGGGCGCTCTCTCTCTCTCACTGGGCTTTGGAGGAAGATGATCAGACTTGCAGCTTGGGGAAGGGAATTTGCTGCCACCTCCATAACCCAGCCGGGAGCTGCTTTTACTTCTGCTGCTGGGTCCCGCACCCTCCTCTGCCCTGCCCAGACACCCAGCGGATCCCAGCTATGGCTAAGGAGTTTCTGATACATCTCGTCCACTACCCCTGGGTTTCTGCTCATCCCTGCGGTCCCAGCCTGGTGCCCCCGAGAGTCCCGCTGGGCCCCGGGATCGGTGCCATGAGGTTTGCGGAGCAAGGCTTCTCGCCATCCCTGCCCGTCTCGGCCGAGCCGCCATCGCCACAGCGCCCCCTGCAGGCGCGGGGGAGGCACCGCCCCCGCCCCGCCCCCGGGAGCAGCAGCGCCCCTGCCGGCCGAGCCCGGAACTGCAGCAGGGGGAAAGCGCCGCGGCCGAGCGGGCCGGGACTGGGCTCCAGGGCCTGTTTGTTGCTAATGCCGTAGTTGTTCTTGGTTTGTTCTCCTCGTTACACATACTACTAAAGAACTGTTAATCCTACTCCAATATCTTTGCCTGAGAGCCCCTTAATTTCAAACATGTAGCAATTTGGAGGGAGAGGATTTACATTCTCCATTCCAAGGGAGGTTCCTGCCTTCCCTAGCCGACCCCTGTCTTTAAACTGAGACAGATTTTGGTGCCCAAGCATGGGGCCCAAGAGAATTGACAGAAAAAGGGTAAAAAAAGGGAACAATGGTTCTTGAGTAACCTATTAATTTTTTCTTTTTGTGTGTTGGATATAGAAACCTCGTTACATGTCACTATGTGGTCTTGCTTACCCTGGTTTGGGTGGCATGTAGTCGTGGCTGTTTCTCCCATTTGCAGGCCCTTATGTAAACATGGGTCCTATAATCAGGGCTACTGTGCTACTGTGGCTGTTTTCCAGTTTGCTTTATAGGTTAATAAGGGGAGGAACACATGGATCTTTTACTTCCTCTGGAAGGTGGGCACATGGATTCAGAGCTATCACACACTACCCGTATATATTAAACTGCAGCTATTAAGTAGTTTCTACAGAGAACTGTATAGAAACTATATGCAATTCTGAATTTCTGTACAAATTAAGCCAAACAGGAAAACAACATAAACAAGAAAACACTTCAGGGACAGTTTAGTGGCTGGAGAACTGATCCACTGGTGCTTGCATCAGTTTTTCTTTTATTTAGATACCAGTACTGTACCTAGCCAAACTGCATATTTGTTCTGATTTGGATTTACTTATGCCATTTCATTCCTATTACTTTATTTATACGGCTATTTCTATCTCATAAATCCTTAACTGAGTAAGGCATGGGAGATCAGAAGAGCCATAGAAAACTTCCTGGCTTCTGTTGAAGACATTGTGTAAATTCTATTTTGAGAAACACCCAAGCTTCTTGGAAAGCTTCTTTGAGTTTTTTGGTAGCTCAAAAGAAAGACTTGGGGCAAAAATTGTTCAGATTATTTATTATCGGAATATTTCTGATGGTGTTTGAGAAAATTAAGGTAAATAAAGCCGTGCTAATTACTGCTTTCCTGTCTGGGCAATAGCCAGCAGCTATTGGAGAAACATGTATAAGGCTTCAGGCTCCTGCTGTTATGTCAGGTTTGGGGCTGTGGAAGGTGCTGCAGGATGAAGCTCCGGAGTGATCCGGAGTTTCTTGGCACGGGGTTTGGCCTCTGCTCGCCGTGAACACAAGAGGGTGCTAGTTACTGTGCAGAGACTCTCCCTTAGGAAATAACTTTTTTTTCCTGGTTCTAGAATGGAAAAGAGAGAGGGAAGTCTGCTGCCCTGAAGACCCATATGTCATGTACTGAAGAGATATGATGTCACCAGTATGCATGAAATTACAATTATTCAAGTAAACTTCCTTAACAGTATTGAAATTACAGGTATTTATTGTTTGCATCCTTCTTCATCCATTCTTTACTCTTCCTGAAGTCAAAAAGTAGTACTAAGAAAGAATGCAACCTCATGCCATCATTTCAGCAAGTCGAAGCACTTGGATAAAGCAACTGTGTAGCTCTCCCACATGAGAGTTTAGCAAGGTTACACCTGGGCTCAGAAGGCATGCTGCACTGGAAACTTTTCATGCCATCCAAACTCCCGAAAGGCTTTTTTAGTCAATTTTGACTTGTTTATGGCTCCATGACAAGAATATGTTCATCCAAACACTGTTAAATATGTACACAGATTAGTTATTAGACCATGTTCTACAAATTCAGCAGAAGATGGAGGCAGAGGAGTATGCACAGTGTTCCTTGGGATATTGCTGGAAAACAGTTTAGCAGTTCATAGACGAATAATCACATCAGTTTGCTGGATTATGTATATTGTGCCTGGAATTAAGACATCTGCATAAATGAGTGGCCAGGAGCCCAGTTTGACCATCCAGCTAATGGTCACCTGAGCAAATCTGGTACATTGCCTGAGGAGGTACCACTTGAATTAAAATTAGTTCAGATACACACTCAGAGAAGAACAAGAGATATTTGAAGATAGACATGAGAGATTTCCTATGCTTTGATTTACAGTATCTTATGAATGTTGGGAATTTATTAACCAGCTTCTTGACTGTAAGGCAGGGGTTTAAGAAACATGGAATTTATTCAGAGAAACAGTAGTTTTGGTTAGGGGTGGTGGGGTTTATGTTGTGTAAGTAAGACCCTTATTCACGCTTGTGTGCTTTATTTGGTGTTTATTGTGGTTCAGGAAAGACCAATGTTGAGGTGGGAAAGATAGTCCAAAAATGACATGGTGCTGTGTTAATTTTAAAATACCTTAAGTAGATTCTTAACAATGCATTTCAGAATTGCTGTTGTGGGCACACACACTTACCTATCTATGAATCAACCAATAAATCTCGTTGTATGCACACAGGTCAGCAGAAGATGTAAGCAAGTTTCATCATGTGACGGAAAAGGAGGAAATAGCTTTGCAATAGTTTTCCTTTTGTATATGCCAACTTTTATCCAGTCTCTTCTTGTTCTTGAGCAAGCAGAATTACTTTTTTAGTACCATTATTAACTTTGTATCGTCTTTCTTAAGTAAGCCTAACTTCTTCTCCTTGAAATGGCAGTAAGTAAACACTTTCATCCCATTTCCTATTCAATTATGTCCCTTTTCCTTTTTCCTACTCTGCAGTCAGGCATGTACTTCAGCACTGGAAAACCTTTTAGCTCTGAAAGAATGCAAATGCAGCAGTGAACACAAAAAGTGACCTCCCACAACTTAAATAGGTACCCCATCTTAATAATGATTTAATAGGGTAGAAACCAGCTAACAAAAATAATGCAATTTACCCTTGAATTACTGAAGAAATGCTCTACAGAGATGGCAGACACCATGAATGAAACTACTTCTAAGTACATCCAAAATACTTCATGCCAGGGACATTTGTGAATGGAGCTATCAAAAATTGGGTATTCATCAAGTAGTTGCTTGAGCATACTCTTGGAAAATAATCTAAGAAATTACTTATGAAAGAGATTATGAAAGAGAATATTTTAAGGAACTTTTCCCAGCAGTCAACCTAGATTCAAATTCATTTTTTGAATTGAGATGTGGCTTCGCCTTTTTGTGTTCTATCCTTCCAATCTCATTCTTTATGTCAGATCAGCAAAGTCTCTGTTATTTACTGAAAAAAATTCCAAAGTAAGAAGCAAACAATGCTGTTGACAAACAGCTTCCAATACTGTGCATCATCTGAGGACTACTTCTTGTTTTGACTTATGCACTGTGAGTGAACAGTTATAATCTCCCTCTGGAAAAGACGTTTTGCAGTTGGTCTGGATGAGGATAGGCCTTTGTCTTCCAGAAGAGTTCTGACTGCTACTCTCCAGACAAGTCAACACACTGAAACAAGCAGTTTGTTTTTACTTGTGCTATGATCACAAAAATATGAAACAAGAGAAACCTTTGTTCTGTGTTTTGTCTTGCCTCACTGCATGTCTCAATTGTGTTAGCAATTATCAGGTAGCAGGGCAGAGTAAAGTCAGTGCTATACAGAACATGTAGTCACATGAAATCAGGCAGAGATTCTAAGTACCGGATCCAGAGTAGAGAATAATGGAATCACTGGAAAAATCGAGTCTGTTTGCTTCCTCTTTTACAGAAGATACTTTGTGTTACTAGTTTTCAGTTACTTTTGCCTCTCCTGCCTTCCCTCTCCCCAGTTCATGGTATTTTCTTATTTTGGACATGTGTTATACTCACAGTATATTTCCATGGTCACAGGAGCCAAGTTGGCCAGCTGCTGTTGAATGTTGATGACTAATGAAGAACATCCACTGGGCTGGCTGGCGGAGTTCTTCTGTATTCCATTGCCCAGCTCCCTCCTGGACTAATTCTCTTCTGTTTTTTATCAGCACAAAGAGGCCTCCAAGTTCCCTCTACTCCTGTGTCATAAAGCAGGAGCACAGTATGGAAGTGCTAGTGTTAGGATGGTAAATGAAGCACAACAACTGAGCATTGTTAAGGATTGAGGTTCATAGAAGATGTTCTAAACCAGACCTTGCTAACAAAGAACTCAACTCCATGTCTGTATCCTCATCCTAAACAAAGACGGAACAATAGTTGTGCTCACACCAGCAAGGTCAGAATCTCACCCCAGGCCCTTGCTTTCCCCTTCCTTGTAATTCTGCCGAGTCTTGTATTTAGCAAGAAAGATATGGAAAATTTTTCTTGTTCTTGTTCAGCTCTTTCATGCACCATTTATCATTCTTCTCAACAGGTCACCTTCAACAAAAATATTAAGTTTATATTCACAAAACAAGTAAATCAGTTACACTTTACTTGAGGTACGTCCTATTGAGTGTGCGTCCTATGATGTAGTAGACAGTGTGCGTCCTATGATGTAGTAGACAGTTTACAGTCTAGAGTATCTAGAGTATCATAGATATATTGTTCCTAAAGCATAGCTGTTTCCTACAGAAATTGTAAGATTTTGCCATAACTTCTGTCTCATCATAGAATATGCTTATGCTATGTAGTTTGTTGAGCATAAGGCCAGTACTGTTTAGGGTCTACATGTGTACTACTAAAACATTGCCCTATGTAATTAATATGTTTAAAAAGAAATTTCTTCACTCTGGGTTCTTCACAGGAGAGTTTCTGTCATCCAGCTGCAGGAAAAAAATAACCAAATAACTGAATGGGACACCAACAGGACAGCTAGAGCCCAGTTAATCTATTGAGGGACCCTGTACCAAGACCCATGGGCCTTAATTGCCTCAGAATTTATGCATTTGTTCCTCATGTGTCTTGCACATGCCTCTTGGTGCAATGGCAACTTTTGGTCTGGGGCCTCCTAATAGCTTTTAGGATTCTTTTCCCATGACCCCACAGACAGGCCAGTAACTGTTCTTATCTTGTTGAAACTCAGCTTCTGCTGAGAACTGCAGCCTCCTCATCTTCTGGTTTGTGCTTCTGATGAACTAGTTTAGTTGGTAGAGAATGGAAAATTTAGAAACCCTTGGTTTAAAGTAAGGACTGCTAGGCAATAACTTAAACACTGGATTGTAATCAACATTATTCTCACTGTATATGCTAGTAGGAAAATTACTAAGAAAATTATTCCAGCCAGAAACATCTCTAGATGAAAGTTTGCAACCAGCGGCATACAACTCCAGAAAATTCAGCTACTTGTGCTAAAGTAAGTAAATTCAAGGCAAACTTCAGACTATATCACACTGTGTTGTAACTCTAAGTGCCTTATTCTTACCTGAAACTTGCTTATCATGCCAAACATTAATATCTCTCCACAAGGACCAGACCATAATCATTGTTTTCCAATATCAAATCTCTGTCTCCATTTTTCCTTAATTCATTTTAACAGGTTAAGTATCTTCTCACCATCATTTTCCTTTCAGAAAACCATGTAATATTTATTTTGCTTATTAGAACAGTAGCACAAGGTTCAGTATCACAGGCAAGGTGCTCAAATAAGGGGACACTACTTGTTTGAGAGCAAGAATTCACCCTGCCACAAGAAAGATGATAGCTGCTCTCTGGATCTGTGGTAGGTTTGACACAATAGGGGAGCTGAATTTTCAGCTCTGTCTCTATCCTGCTTTTAAAACAAAGGTGATGTGTTTTAGCCTTCAGACCTTGTTATCTAAATATTAAATTAATTTCAACATCAATCAGGAGAGGAGCATTCTCTATGTTTGCTAGAATGATGGATTTTTTTACAACTATATTTGCTGTGCTACTTCAAGTTTGTCATCATGAGTGCATTAAAATACTAAAATGTGTTATATTCAATAAACATATACATATATAAAAGTTTAGGCATCACTTGAAAGATTTCCCACTACAGATACATACCTGGCTTAAGTGTAGAGGCTATAAAAAACTGAATATTACAAAGCTGAAAGCAGTAAGAACATTTGATTAGAATATTTTTGTTATGGTGGATGCAGATAGTAACCCAAAGTTAGGTTTGGCAATGACATAGCCTAATCATAATAAACTTCTTTTTTTTAATATATATACAGATCAAATGCAGTGCTTCAGTGACAAGAACGAGTTAGAAGTGTAAAAGGACTACTTTTATGTGAACTTCCATAGAATTTTGTGTATGCAATGTTCTGCTTATATCAAGTAATATATCAAGTTCTGCTTCATTATGTTTGTTTTAGGTAGCACTACTACTCATGATCCAGCCTCTAATTTTAGATTCTCAAAGCAAAAATTCTAGTTGTGTGAAGGAACACCTTATATAGAATAAGTATACAAATGACAGAATTGCTACATAGAATTTATATTTTTCATGGGGTTCCCCGTTTAGTAATCAGAGACCTTATAGATCAAATTCTACTGCTTTATTTTTTGTAATTATGTATTGAAAACAGATCAATGAAATGCAGCTCCAACACTTCATTAGCAGATGCTTGTTCATTTTATGACTAGTACTGTATTCTCATTGCCCAATACCCTACTAGATGGCTCTTACAGAAAGTACAAACATGAAAAGTACACAGGAATGGAGAATACAATTAGAAAAGTAAAAAAATATGTAAACAGAAATACTCATATGCAAATATGAAATACTCTTTGCAAATATGTAGAGGTCAGACAGAAAAAACAATCAATTCTTGTCCTGTCCCCCAATGGCCCACTCAAGCCCCTTTGTTTCTGCATCTCCACACTAACTTTTTCAGAGCACATTAAGCTGTTTGTTAAGTAATTAAAAAACCCAAGTCCAGTTCTGTCCCTCTTTTGCTTGTTAGGTAACTAACAAACACCTGCCTCATTGACTGAAAAGCAGGGCTAGAAAAATGACAGTTCAAGTTATCTATAAAGACTAAAGCTGTTCCAAATGCCCATTACAATGTATAACTTCCCTCTGCCGCAAACAGACAGGAAAGATGACAATATGTTGGCATAGCAGGTTTTTAGGTCAACAGCTATGCCAACATCTTGCCTCCTCTCCAGCTCTGCATAAAGGAACTGCTTGGAAAGGTGTCTGTGGGAATTGTACAGTCTTTAAGTGTGATTTGTTTGGTCTAAAACAGAAAACCGAAATTTATGTAAAAACTTCACACTGTTATGTAAAACATTTGATTATCAGTCTCACTATACAGTAATGCCAATGTGAGTGGATTTTTACCCCTTAGGCTATAAGAGCTAAAAAACAATCTGACAAAAGCCAAGTTTGTAGTTCTGTGTCTATAACAGCTGCAAGAGCAGAGACAGTGTTTCTTAACTATTTTTCACAAAGCAATAATGTATTCAGGACATTTCTTACCAAAGCATCAATAAAATCCAAGAGACGGGGTGGATGATCTAGAGCTGTATCTTATCCACCACAGTGAAAGCGTATTCTCAAGTGACTTCATTTAAAACTCATTCTGTTTGGTTTCTCTTTTTTTTCCACATTCACCTAAACAAAGATGTGATTACAAAGGAAGAGATTTAAACATACACATTTGCTGTTTTAAAAATACATCAGCAGCTTCATTCATACTTAGAAATCACACTGCCACCTTCTTGTAATCTATTTCCATTCACACAAACATTTGCAGACAGTATTTTTGGGGACAGTGGATTTGCCAAGGAGACAGATTTTCAGAAGGAAAGTGGTAGTCATTACAAAACTGGAGACAGACTCCTCCAATTTACCTTGCCCACAGTGCACACTTCCACTGTTTGCTGGTTGTTTGGTGTTTTCTTTTCACTTATTTTAAACAAACAGGGAGAGATATTTTAATTTATTTCTCTAATCATGTAGCTGGTCCTATAAAGTATTCAGAATGGCAAGAGTGAAATATAAGTCTAATGAATGTAAAGAGTGTTGATAGCTATCTGGAGCACATTGACTAGGTCAGTCATTCACAACACCAAATGTGCTTTACTGAACAGATGACATTGTCAGCTGTAGTTGCCAAATGTATCTTTAATTTTCATTTCCAAACTCTGTATTCAAACCTGACACCTTGAGTTCATATTAACATTGCGGAGTTTTGGTAGTTTTGGGGTTTTTCCCTCCAGATTTTTAAGAATGAGGAGAAAAGCAAAGGAAAAGCTGTTTGCATTTGTTACAACATTTTTAACATAAGTGCATTCATTGACACCAGACACTCTGGTATTTTAAAATTTTGTAGGCAATCTTCAAAGAAGCTGGGGTTCAGTAAAATCTTTCAAAGCTGAGGCTGCACAATGAAGCCTCCTTCAGGTATTACCTTGCTATCAATGATCAAGCCGCTTAAAAATACACAACCTAGAACCCTCCAAAAAAGGGAGTGAACATAGAAAAGCACATTTTTCCATATTACATAAATAGAATAGAAAATATTCTGGAGCCAAGCACTTAGTCACATTGCAAAATACCATAAGAGAGCATCTTTTGTTGTCCTTGTAAATACTTGTGTTTTTAATGAACATTACAACCAGCATGTGAGCTGTCTCACACAAATGAAAGCCTGTTTTCCACCAATTACTCTCACCTAAGAAAACTGCCAAGTTGAAGACATGTGAATGACACTACATTTCAAAGACTCCTTTTGGAATTATATTTAAGGAAAAGTACTTAAATCTACCATTTGGGAATATTATCAGTGAATTCTATTAGAATTTTCCATTTACGTATCTCAGGATGGGAAGAAGTTTAAATTCTTCAAAATGGAAAGTAAATTGTAAGTTTCAAATGCTTATTTCATAAAAATTAATGGACCTACAGAAAAAAACGTATTTCCTTGCCTGTTCTGTATTTGCTAAACCTTTCTTTCTGCCTTTAGAATTTAGTTTATAAATCTGTATGATTGTATGTTCATATATAACTTGTATGTTCATATATAGCTTTATAACCTATAAGCTTTATAAGCTTTATATAAGCTTGTATGTTCATATATAACTTTACCATTATCTAACAGATCTCTTATAAGTCAGTGTGGTTATTTTAAAACTTTTGCTATAATCTCTGAATTTGCTTAAGATAACAACTTTTGCAATATTTTTCCCTGAACTGAAAACTGTTTATATTTGGGATCATATTCTACAGAATGTTTGCATGCATGTGTACTCGCATCAGTAGAGGGTTTTCATACTCTGACATGACATAAAATAAACAAGATTTAGATTAAACAGCTGTGTCAGCAGACAAGATCAGGGTGTGTTAACATCAATGCTCTCTGACCTGCCAATCTGATGTCTCATACAATCACTTCTGTCCTAACAAAGCCTTTTTTTTGGAGGGCAGTGTATGAAATGCAGCGTAGTCTGGACTTAGGCCAGGTAGGCATTATTTCAAAGCTTCATATCCTGGTTGTGCCACTAACCCAAAGAGCCTGGACTTGGCATGCTGTGATGACCCAAAATCTAATCAGTTCAAACACAGGCAAGACTATGCTTTGCAGCAGTAACAGGCTGCTGCTGGAAGTTAACATCCCATTTGAGAAATCCACCACTGAAACTGAAAGCAGAGATGTGTACAGCTTGCAGAACTAACATGATGAACTTGCAGCACAAGATTCTGATAATCTGGTGATAAAGTACCTTCGATGTCACAGCTCATTTAGACTAAGTTTACTTTGAAAGAAAAAAATAAGCTGAAAGTAAGAAAAATTAATATAATTAATATTTTTTTGAATATTTTATAGATTTTTCCACAGACCCTATGAGCTAAAAAACCAACAGGTTAAGTATCTGGCAATACATCAAATGCTACCAAACACATGGAAAAGCATGTAATTGTAACTGATAAAACCAGAGGTAGAATAAAGCATTTTTCTAAATACCTTGCCAACTTCATCTGTTCTCCCTGCTAAAAAGTTCAGTAGCAGAACACAACTTATCTTCAGTACAGTCAAGTCAGAATATGAAAGGGGAGAAAGCAAGCAGACTACAGGGGTATTCATTTGATGCATTAAAGCATCTCCCACTCTAAGACTGCTCTTCACAATTTTCAAACATGCTGCAACAAGGGAGCAGGGAAGAGAGAGAGCAAAATGTAACACACACAGAAGGAAGGAGGGGTGATAACACAGGAGAATGGGAAGCTTGCAACAGCAAGGACCCACAGAAAGAAGGGAATTCCCCAAAGCCTGAGATGGCCTGGCAGAATCACTTCAACACCCTGCGGACTGAGAAGAAAGACCTGCCAGATCAGGAGAAGCACCAGGGCTGAGTAAGGCAGCCCCATCTGGTCCCTGTATGACAACCAGTAAGGCAGCCCCATCTGGTCCCACATCACAGCCAGCACAACTAAGAAAAGGCAAGGGGTGGTAGCAGTAGTGACTTCTGGGAGGTTCAGAGGTACTGAGAGACCTGACACAGTCTCTGGAGAGGTGCTGCTTACTGGGGAGTTGTAGCAGGGATGTCACTGATAGGCTGCTGAGCCTTGTGCAGTCCACTATCACACACTGCTGTTGTTGCACATGATACAGCAGCAGTGACACAGCCAGAAGACTGAGGACTTAGATGAGAGGCAACGTTTTGTCCTCCGTGGAGGAAGTTAGTTATGCTTAGGTGGTGGATTAAAGGGTTAAAGTATCCTAGGGATGTGGAGAAGTTTGAGAGAGGGGTTTGTTTTGTGAGGATGAGTGTTTTGTGAGGATTACAGAGGCCTGGCCACAGAATAACCAGCAGGGAAAGATGCTATCCTGGAGCTTGTTCTCACCAACAAGGAATCACTGGTGTGGAATGGGAAGCTCCAGGACAGCCTTGGCTGCAGTGATCATGAAGTGGTGAACTTCAAGATCCTTAGGCCACAAGGAAGGGGCAGAAAAGCTCCTTACCCTCAACTTCAGGAGAGCAGATTTTGCCCTCTTGAAGGATCTGTTTGGTAGAGTACTATGGGATAAAATCCTGGAGGGGAGAGAGAGAGAGAGAAATAGAGAGAGAGAGAGAGAGAGGGAGTGAGAGAGAGAGAATTCAAAATTCACCTTCTCCAGATTCAGGAGTGATCCAAACAAAGATCATGCGAGACAAAATTGCCAGGAGACCTGTATGGATGAAGAGCACCTAGACAAACTCAAACACAAAAAGAAAGCCTAAAGAGCATTGAAAGAAGGAGAGACAGACCCTGAGGAATACAGAGAGATTGTCTGAGCAGACAGATTGTATGATTCTATGAAAACTAAATCCCTGACAGCATTAAATCTGGGCTGTTTTTAAAGGGATGTCAAGAGCAACAAGAAAGCCTTCTATAGGTACATCAGTGATAAAAGGAAGACTAAACCAAATATGTATCCTCTTCAGACAGAAACAGAAGATCTGACTACCCAGAACACACAGAAAGCTGAGGTACCCAATTACTCTTTTGCCTCAGTCTTTACCAGCAAGTGCTCCAGCTAAGATGCAGAAGGTAAAGGCAGGGACTGGGGAGAATGAAGAGCCAATCCCTGTGGAGAGGATCTGGTCTGAGACCATCTAAGGAGACTGAAGGTGCACAAGTCCATGGGACATGATGAGGCGCACCTGAGGGAACGGGCAGATGAAAGGCAAACTATCCATCCAATTAGAGAAGTTGTGACAATCTAAAGAAATTCTCACTAAACCAAAAAACATTATCCCTATTTTTAAAAGAGGGGAAAAAAAGAAGGCCTACTGAACTGCAGGGAAGTTAGTCTCACCTCTGTGTCTGGCAAGATCATGGAATAGATTCTTCTGGAAATTGTGCAAAGGCAGTGGAAAATAAAGAGGGGATTAATGACAATCAACATGGTTTCACTAAAGACCAACTGTGACTGACAAATCTGGTGGCCTTCTATAGTGGGGTTACAGCAGTGGGGGACAAGGGAAGGGCAACCGACATTACCTGCCTGAACTTATTCAAAGCATTTGACACTGTCACACATGGTATTTTAGTCCCTAAACTGGAGAGACACAGATTAATTAGATAGATGGACCACTCAGTCTATAAAGAATTGGACGGTTGCACTTAAAAGAGTTGTGTTCAATGTCCAAATGGAGACCAGTGACAAGTGCTGTCCCTCAGGGGTCAGTACTGGCAGTGGTGCTGTTCAAGATTTGTCAGTGACACAGACAGTGGGATCAAGAGCACCTTCAGCAGGTTTGCCACAGACACCATGCTGTGTGGGGCAGCCATGTGCTGCAGAGAAGGGATGCCATCCAGAGGGGCCTGGACAGGCTGGAGAGGTGGGGCTGTGCAAACCCCATGAAGGTCAGAAAGGCCAAGTGCAAGGCCAAGTACCTGAGGCAGGGCAATCCCAAGCATAAGTATAGGCTGGGGAGAGAACAGAATGAGAGCAGCCCTGGAAAGGAGCACTTAGAGGTGTTGGTGTACAAGAAGCTGGGTGTGATCTGTCAATGTGTGCTCACAGCTCAGAAGCCCATGTCTCAGGCTGCATCAAAAGCAGCGTGGCCAGCAGAGGAGGGAAGGGATTCTATCCCTCTCCTTTGCTCTGGTGAGAGCCCACCAAGATTACTGTGTCCAGTTCTGAGGCCTCCAGCATAAACATGATGTGGACCTGCTGGAGAGAGTCCAGTGGAGTGACAGAAACATTAAAGGGCTGGAGCATCTCTTCTATAAAACAGGCTGAGACAGGTAGGATTGTTCAGCTTGAAGAGAATGCTGCTCTGAGGAGACCTTATAGCAGCCTTCCAGCACCCCAAAGGTGCTGGAGAGGGACTTTTGAACAAGAATATGTAGTGATAGGGCAAGGGGTAATGGCTTTAAGTTGAAAGGGGGAAGGTTCAGATTAGCTATCACGTAGAAATTCTTCACTGTGAGAGTGGTGAGGCCCTGGCACAGGTTGCCCAGAGAAGCTGTGGCCGCTCCATCTCTGGAAGTGTTCAGTGCCAGGTTGGATGGAGCTCTGAGCAATCTGGTCTAGTGGAAGGTGTCCCTGCCTATGACAGAGGGGTTGGAACTAGATGATCTTTAAGGTCCCTTCCAACCTAATCCATTCTATGATTCTGTGATTCTATGAAAAGTGCTTGAATCAGACACTGAATCAGCACTTCACTGAAGCAAAGCTGTAGCTTTAAAAGAATCTTGAAACAAAGGGAAAACTCCACATGGACAAGGGAGATTAGGCTTTTGGGAGGGAAGAAATGAAGGGAGAAATAATGATTGTTGATACTGATTCACTGGGATGAACCTTGCAGTAGAGAATGCAAAGTTATCGTCCAAACCCCAGCATTACATGGTTATTGTGTATAGACCTGCTTGGAGCAGGTTTAGACAGCCAGTATTCAAAGCACTGGCAGCTGCCTGGAGCTTCTTGTATTATAGGACTCCCACTGCCAGAACCAGGAGCTGCATTGGCATTAGCAGTATCAGAGTATGTGTGAGGGAAGGCACTAGGAGAAAATAGGCAGCCTTATGGGCATAGTTTAATCCCTGTAATTATGCTGACCTGGTAGCGTAAAGATTTACAAACAAATTCTGAAGTTTCATAAAACTGGGAGTTTGGGACATTCTCTCAAGGATCTCTGTTTTTAAACCGAGTATTTTGGCAGCCTCTGACATGCATGATCCATTTCAATATATTTTTTCAATAATTACAGAGAGACTATGCCTAATTTCCTCAGAATAATAGCCTGAATTTTTTAAAGATAAGAGTCTGTCATAAATTGACTTAATTGTATTTTAATTAACTTTCATTTATTGCACTGGCTAAAGTATTTTCTCCCATTAAATGCAGAATAAGCACATTTTTGAAGGAAAGAGATACTTCAAGGAGACCAATCCAACATATGCATGCACAATTCTGCTGAGGAATAACACTCTTAATCCTACAAGAATGGGGAACAACCAAGAGGAGCTCCAAGTTGTAGGGAGACTAAGACCAAAGACATGTCAAGTCTCCTAAGGACTGGGTTCCCAAAGAACATTTGGTAGATTTCTGAAAATATGAAAGCATTCTGCACCAGGAAGAAGATGGAAGAAATGAGCAAACAGTTTCTAGAAGATTCTGCAAAGCTAGCTCCCATGCAACTTTTCAGCTGGGAATGTATCAACAACAGAGAAGCAGCAGCTGGAAACAGAAGAACATACAGCTGCTTGAAATACTCACTGAGGAAAACCTTGTCATATTTTTTTTATAAAGGCTCACATATATTCCTCCCTCACACCAAATTATTTGGCCATGGGGAATTTGACAAATTTTTAATCCAGAAATATTTATTCACTTATTACAGTATAAACCATTATTCATTCTAACTGCATTTGACTGAATAGAACTGCTCTCTTCCATCAACTGAAGGATTCTTCCATACTATGTTTTCCATGGGTTTTCTTCTAGTTAAATTAGAAAAAAATTTTCTTCCCTCCTTTGTTTTTAAAATCTATGAGCCTAATGCACATAAATTTTCCTGCGTGGCCTCAAAAGACACACTCTTGTCAAAGAGATTCCCGTTAATTTCTGTGGGTTTTTAATTGAGCCTATTGGGTATATGTATGCTGCTTTTTTTTTCCTTTCCATTTTCTTTTCGGACATGTCTTGTGTTGGCATTTAAAACATTTTTTAAAAAATGGTTGTGCAAATTTTTGTGAATCTTTGTATCTCCGTGTTAAAGTTAGCTACGGTATGACTGATTCTCATCTACCTTCACAAATGGCAATGTTTAGGTTCAAGCGGAAAAATAATTTTAAATTACTTTGAACAAAATTAGCCTGTGAGCTCCTTTGATCTTTGCATTGGATGTTACTTCCATCACTGAAGTAATCATTTCTTTAAACTGGGATTTTTCTCCTTTAAAATAATCTAATTTTGCAGATGGCTGTGGGAATAACAGACATATAGGGCAGACTATGTCTTTTGAGGACTGATACATCATCTGTCTTTCTCTGGATGTTGAAAGAAAGTGGGGTTTCAAAATGAAAGATTATTGAGAAGATTCCAGAATTAATCCTATGGGGGCCTAGTTTCTCAGATTTAGTTGAATTCCAAGTCTCTGGAATACTCAACAATATCTAAGGTGGCCCCAGTGCCAAGGAACTGAGGTGTGTGATTGAACGGGTTTGTCTCAGTATTTAATGATGCATCACTCAACCCTGACCCACTAATACCCCTGACTTCACCTGATGATGGAAAAGCTGTCACCCTTAGGCAGATGTTTGATTCTAATAACTCACTTTCAAAAAATTATGGCCTGTGAGTTTGTTTAAAGACCATGTAGCTTCAGTATAATTTCATTCACTTACATTCATGTTTATGCAGATATAAATAAAATAGACATTTTATCAATATTTGAATTAAGCAATACATTTTGCATGTTCCAGTGGTGAAGTCTGCAACATGAATAACAACTTCAAACCCTGTTGCTTATGAGTTAGGTGGAAACAAAACCAATGGAAGTGGAATCCGATAAAAGCAGATGGCAACACACAACACATAAAACTTGCCAAGATATCTCATGCTACAGATCCACTAATATTCCTGTTGTTCTTATATATGAAAGAAATTCCTGTGATTTTAATGTCAGCCCCTGTACTAAAAACTTAACTGGACAAAAGCTCCAGGTTTTAAACTTCACTGCAGGTGATAGATGCATTTCCTCAGCTAACTCTTCAACTTATCTAGATGGTCTGCTCATTATGCCAATTTGTAAAAGTTAAAAGTGATACTACACTTTTAGATAATTAATTTTAATTAGCTAGAAGGTCATAATATCTGTTATCCAAAACTGAATCCAAACTTGCATGAGATACCAGTAAAGTAAGTCACTAAGTAAGTGACTAAGCAGGAAAGTAAGCACATTTTTCGAAAATCAAACCAGTAATTTTTTAAGATCAAGCACAACAATGACTGACATCAGTACATCTGATAAAGGTGCTTGTCACAACTACATTGGACTTCTTGCCTATCTTTAAGATTTAAGCATTTAGGAAGCTGGTTTTGGAATATGAGCTCCTGAGACTTCTCAACCTTGAATCTGTATTCAAATAGGTGAAACATGAACACCTCTCATCCTTACTGGAAGCAAAAACTCCAAAAATCAAAATTAATTAACAGGAGACAATTCAGTCTCCTGGGTAAATGGGATTTTGCCACTGACTTTGTGAAAACATGGACAGACCAATGCTTACGTTTGGAAGTCAGAATGTGAATGAAACCAGAATGGGGTTAATAGCATTTCCAGTCTCCCGTGTGAATTCTGTCCTTTTAACACATTCCGTAAGGCATTAGTATGCCATGAGAGATAATAGGTTGCCATAAAAAGAAAAAAGAAAAAAAAAGAAAAAGAGACAGAGAGAAGAATCATGAACTAATTCAGGTCTTTTGAATAGTTCTCTTTCTCCAATGACAACTGATGAGATCAGTTAGCTAATATTTTTAGCAAATGCAAAAAATAAATATTAATTGATAGAATAGACATCAGTGATGATAGGAAGTTCTGCAATCTTTAAATAGGAACAGGGCATTCTATAAGCTTACAGGAAATACAGCTTTGTCCCTGGAAGACTAATTTTATCAGTATTTTAATAATGAAAATTATATGTGTTATTTTTTTCTCAGGAGATCTTGTATACTGCTAGTACATACATCCACAGTAAAGGGGATGTAATGGATAGCACCTGAACGCATTGTTCAACAAGATTATCATCCTTCAACTGGAACAAAGTTTGATTTAAATGACAGATAACACTCTTAAGTGGAACAACTATGGTAAATGTTGTTTTGTGCAAATGTAAGCCAACTAATATTTGTATGTTCTCTACTGGCAAAGAGCAGCCTAGGCTTTACTTCCTTTATTTGTCCAAAGAGATTAAGAGAGGCAGATCTCAAAGCACAATTGAAAAATTCAAATGTATTGTAGCAACATGGAAGGGTTGTCCACACTGTCCTGTTCATATGAATAACTTTTTTACTATAGCTATCCTTTAAGGAGACCCTCACTTTGTATGTGATGGCGTGGGATACACATGCTGAAAGGTCATGGGACATGGTAATGACAATTAAAATTGCATTTAAGTGCACTGTGATACACTGACCTAAGGGCGCAGCTCGGTCTAAACAAATATGTAACAAATATGTAACAAACCCTCTCTCTCATCAATAGGTCATGGTAAATAGCAAAGGATGTAAGGAGCCAAAAGCAGAACAACAGTAATCTGTTAAGAGTCTTTAAGCCTTTTGTTATTTCTACCCTGTGTATTTCACTTGGACTGCAGGGTAAGATGGATATAAAGGACTTGCAGGCATATAGTGGCATTAGTTACTGACCTGCTGTTCCTCCCCAGTCTACCAAATGAACCACTAAGTCTAGAAAAATAAATCACAACAACATGAGGTATAAAGTGCCCTGCAGCCCACAGGCTGTCAGTTGTCCAAATTATTCAGCCCATTTTTTCCACTCCGTGTAGAAATAAGACACTGATTTGTCAACAGGAAAGCTCAGAAGTTATAAGGCAAGTTACTGCACTATAGTCCTCAGAGAGGCATACAATATCCATCCTTACCTCTGCACTACGGTTACTTCATATTAGCCATAACATTAGGGAAATATGTTTGTTTTACCCACAAACTGTTGTCTGTTACTGTTGACACAATTATAATTTATTAGTTTATAGGTTAGGACTTCTACAACTACACCTGGTTACAAATTAATAAAACATTGGTATAGACATTTGCCATAAAAGTAAGAGTTGGAGAGTTGAAAACACATCATTATTCCTTCAAAATTTTGAAAAAAAAATCTATTTATGAAATCAACAATTCTGTGCTATTTTCTGTTTCATTTTACTGCTTCTGACCCTATCTATATGAAATTCTCTGTTGCACTTTAGAGCAAGGTGTTAATTACTATTCCTGGGTAACTTCTTACAGGGGCAGGTGTCTTGCAAATATGTTCATGCAATTTAAGATGTTCTTAAAATAGCTTGCTGTGAGCAGCATGTTCCTAAGTAGGTCTAAGAAACACTGATTAAGTAAAGCTCCCTACTGTGTCAAGAACATCTTTATTGGAAAGAAATTTGCAAATTAACCATGGTTATCTGAATTTCTGACTTTTAAGTATGGCTTAATCCTGCTTCAGGCCAAACCAAGAGAGTTCTGGTTTTCAGTTTTGGGCTCAGACATTTTCAGTTCACTGCATAGAACGCTGTCTAAGGTCTACTACAGTGCTGCCTTTCTTCCCCTTCATGTCATGACCTACATTGCAGACACTGCCAATAGAGATACAACTTATTGCAAGTTAAGGTGCATCAGTGATGAAATGCCGGGGACACAGAAATTGTGGACGGAATTTTGCACTTTCTTGTATTTTCTGTTTTCTAATGTGGAGTTTTAAAATATAGTAGATTGGCAATTCTAAAGAACAATCATAGGAAAAAGGAAAGGTTCACCATGATTAGCCAATAAAAGTTATGTGAACAGCACATAGTAATTACTCTTCCTCATGCAGAACAGGTTAAAGGACACATCCCTCTGTACAACTAGTTAAACCCAACAGCCTCTAGAGAATTAGGTTTCCAGGGTCTACAAGTAGTGTGGCTGGTAGATACATATTGAATCCCATCTAAGGACACAAAAGGCATCACTACAGAAGACTCAGAGTGGCTGGTCACTTCTGATGGAGGATTCCTTCGGCAGTCATGGAGAAGACCTGCTGAACTGGTCTCTGAGGGGTGGCACACTAAGACCAACACAGTAACAGAGAAAAAGTAACTTTTTTTTTCCTGTCCTGTTTATAAACACGCAAAGATTTTTCTATTCAATAAGTGTCTGCCAATATCTGAGCATGACTTAATTTAGCCAGAAAAATGAATTACATTATTTGTTGCACACAGTAAGAGAAAGATCTCCCTAAAACAGCATCAGAATGGAGAACATCTACACAGCTACTGCCAGGCAAGCTAACCTCTAAGTGGATTTTGAAAATAATCCCATTATGTTATATTGCTTATATGAAGCTACCTTCTCTTTTAAGATCTACCTGAGAAAATCTACAGAAAACATATTGACTTAGTCTTTGTTCAGTTTTGGTTTGTTTGTTTGGGGTTTTTTAAATAATTAAATTATTTACCATTATTTTAATTCTTAAACTATAAGATAAAAGTATGAAACCTATATAAGAGTTAGTTTAGGCATAGATTTTGTATTTAAAAAGTGCAATGGATTGAAAATGTCTCATTAATTTTATAATATATTGAAGTGGGTTATGCACATGTACACAGTAAAAGGAAGAAATATCTTTTTTGCAACCCGTAAACCGTAACAGTTAATTAAAACAAGATTTTGTGACCATAAGGTCTCCATCCACAGATTTTTAAACACACCTTTTGCGTTGAAGTCAAGAAAAAAAGGCATCCTATTAGTAGCAAATAATGTTGTATCTATTTAAAACAGTACAAATATTGAAATTGGACTCCAGCTGTATGAGTTTGATCTTTTTCTTTTTTTATACTAATTATAAAGAAGCTTTAAAATGCATTCAGAGCATAACAGGTCACTGCTTATTTGCTCTGTTTTTAAAATCTTACATATTTTAGCCCCTGATTTTCATCGTCTGGTTATCTTGAAAATTTGTGAATACTATTTATAAGGACAACTGCTTCTTGTATTTTTCTGCAGGAAGTACTGGCTCAATTTCTCTGAATGTAAGGGCTAATTCTGCTAAGCAAATCTGTGGAAATGACTGGTGCACTGCACCCTACCAGATCAAATCTCAACAGAAAACTATTTACTGCCAAACACAAATGTAGTTTTTTATTTCACTGACTTTCTTAAAGAAATTTGATTTTGTATTAACAGCATTTACTAGCTACATGCTCAAAAGGTTTTCTTCTCACAAGTTTTTAAAATCTTCTACCTTATGCTGTCAGTTCAAAAGACTATGATCTGGGAAATCAGTAATTGTAGTACATGAAAGGACAGACTTTGTACTGCCTGTTGCAGATGTGACAGGACATATTAATTATTGAATTAATAATAGAGGCGGGAGAGATGAAAAGAGTTATTTTGATGAAAGACCTCCTAGAAAGCTGACTTCCTTCTCAAGCCTATATTTCCTAAGGAAAGCAGGTACCGGACGTCTTTCAAAGTTTTTACCAATGCCTACTAGTTGCTAGCACCTTGTTTTCTGAATAGCCAGGATGAAATACACAAAGACAGAACAGGTGTGATGAGAAGCTCCCTGCTATGCTGCAGAAATAGTCACTGAAAGGATATCCAACTGAGCCGGGATATCCAGAACATGCATCTGGACTGTATTAACCCTACTATTTACCCAAGTTTTGCAGGTTTTTTGAAATTTAATTAGGTTGTTATGAGACACAGAAATCATACACAACACTTGAACTAAAGGCACATTTAGAAAAAAATTTAAGAAATTATCTTTAGTCTGCAATAGATAAAATTAAATAAAATCAAAGACTCATTAAATAAATGAGGTGAAAGGTATTAATTACTTTTTTTTTAAGAGAGAGACAATAATTATTTCACAAAATGAAGATAGGACTCTACTAGGTGAAAAATAGTCAGTAAATCTTCCTTCTCTGAATTTTGTCTTTTGCTGCCTGCTTTCAAGTTTAGTAGATGTGTTGATACTAATTTTACAATAAAGTTAGCCATTGTCTTTTAAAAAAAAATACATCTCTCTGTTGTGGCCAAAAAAAAGGGAAGAAACCAAGAAGTGTACAACTTGTAAAGGCCAGAAGCCTTTGCTTAGAAACAACAATGCTGGTGCCACAGGCAGACTCATTTCATTGCTGCCTTGGATCCATGGACATGCATTCTAAGCCTGTATATGATTAGACAAAATGGACGTTGCTATAAACTGACTTTTTTTGGTCAAAACAGAAAGATGTAACTTCTTTTAAAAGACAACAGACAATAGAACGGTAAAATTTGTATCAACATATCCACTAATATAGAAAACAGACAGCAAAAGATGAAATCCAGAGTAGGAAGATCTACAGACTGTACAGTAGGACGGTACTATCCTATCATTTAGCATCAGGTCTCTCTTTAAAAACAAATGTCAAATTTAAGAACTAATTCATCTGCCCTATTCTCAAACTTGTCAAAGCTCATTCCCATAAAGACATTCCTTCTAGCACTAACCTTCTCTCTGATGGAAAGCTCTCACAGGATCTGTTCATCTGACAACTGGACAGCATCACCAATAAGCAAGGGAAGACCAAGGTACAGAAGAAACAGCCAGAGCTATTCTGAGCTGAGCCCAACATTAAATTCACCTATACTATAGAGGCAAATTCCTTTACCTTCTGCTCTCAACCTCCTCAAAGAACAACCAAATCCCCAGTACTATTCTTCACTGAACTTTACTTTTATTGGAGGTTTTGAACTACCAAGAATAAAACGGTGCTTCAATTCCTTAATTTTGCCCATCCTGTAATTCCTCCCGCCCTCTAGACATTTTACTGCTCATACTATGTGAGGGAATGCTGTGCCTTCTTTTTCTGGACAGAACCTGACTGTCCTCTCTATTGGTTTTCAAGGAGAAATCGTATTGCTTAACTACTGGTTTCCTGAGGAGACACAACAGCCACATGGGTTGCTGAAATAAATGGAAATAACATGAAGAATCACCAGCTAAGACCACAATTAGAATTTAGACAAGGATTTATTTTTTACTTGTAATTTCTTTACTTTCTTCCAGCCCTGCACTTTCTCCTTCTGTTCACAGTTCTTTCATGCAATACTCTTGCGCTAAGAAATAAAAAACAACCCAAACATCTGCACATAGTAGAAAAAATGTCATTCCCATATCTGAGATTTTAGAATTCTGGGAAGTCAAGATGACAGCTGGCTTAATTTCTTGGAACAACTTGGTCAAACAAAAACTGCAAGATAAGGGATCACTCAAAACTAGCCAGGGAATGGGCTTCCTCCTGTAGCTAAGGACAATACTGGCTTGTTCTTTTGCCAAGCATCGCAATACAATGACATACATCACCTCAAAGCAAAATCCCAATTCTATTCCCAGGACAGAAACTCTCCCGTAACTGCAGAGTGTTCTGCAAATATTTAAAGGAGCCTGTTTGCTTTACAAAATCCAAAAAAAGGCACCAACCTGCTGCCACCACTACTTGCACAAAGTCCAAAATCTGAGGTCAATCATAGTGCTAATGCATTAGTAATCAGCCTTTACAGCTACAAAGATACTTTAAGAGATTTCTTTCCCTACATACTGTTATGCTATTGTCTGCAAGTAGTAGTCTGCTACCTTGAAAACAACACTTACCTTGTGTCACTTAATAGGAAAAATCTTGTCTTGATTTTAAAGGTTTAAAACTCATTCCGTATGAAGAAAAGTTTTATTTACATTGAGAATTCAATAATATACTGGGCTAATTATACTGGGCTAACTGGCTATCTAACTTTTCTTTACTCCTCTCCAGACCAGATGCAGGAAGCATTAAAAAAATAATGGCTACGCACAACTGTGACATTTATAGAGTCCAGATGTAAAATACCGAAGAATAAAATAAAGGTTATGACTGTTCAGCATATGACTTGGGCTATTCAGATGGTATAGAAGGATGATTTTTTTTCTCCTGTTTTCAATCAGCCCTACTGCACATAGATTCAGACTAGCTGAGAGGGTGTTTTACTTCTCATAGTAAAAGTTTTGTCTTGAAATAATCTAGAAAAAAAATCCCCTCTTCAAACTATGTGTCTCTGAATACACATACAGGGTAAATACCTTTGTCTTAGTTCTACTATATAAAGAAGTTTCCTGAAGAAACTAAGTTAAGTGGGTTTAAACTGAAGCACTGTGAAAGGGAAATGTGACTTGCAGTGTAGCCCCACTGAGCTCATGGGTTCCTTCTAAATAAAGAAAATTAAAATCACAAGATTCCAGCAAGCCATGGGCTGCAAGTCCATAGTGTCTGGCACCTTTTTGCTGAATTAAAGACAAAGGTGTCAATAGTGGTCTGTATCATAAAGGTCTAAAACTCACTAGCACAGAATAATTACCAGCTTGCAAAACAAACAACAACAACAACAAACCCCCCCCAAACAACAACAACAACATCACTAAAGTAGCTCAGAGACTAAATAAAGAAGTGAAAAATTTAAAATGTTGTATTGTTTATAAGTTTTTGCTCAGTGAGAGCACAAATTTCAGAAAATTTTTGTACTATGGCCCAACTCCTGTCATAGGAATGAAAGGATCCAGTTAAATACTGTGAAGAAGCCACTAGTACAAGTAAAAAGCAGCATGTTTGACAGTATCTTCAGGAAGAGATATTTCAGAGATCTGCACAGGGCTAAACATAACTAAGTTTGTAATCAAACAGTACGTCTTACCAACGGCCAGCTGTAAAACGCAGTAGTTGCGCTATGAAAGCATATACCTTACACTACATCTCAGCACCACGGCAGGGTCTGCCTGTGGCTTGGTCCCATTTCCCATTATGTGAAATTTGTTCTGTGATCCTTACCGTTCACTCACTCCTCAAACACATTCCACCTAACACGACACCTGTTTCGCCCTAGAGCAACTACTGTTTTAAGAGCAAAGTGACTTTCAGTACTTCGACTCTCCGGCCGGCAAGCAGAACCATCCTCTCGTCCGGGGACGCCGGCGGGAGGGAGCCTGGCGCCGCCGAGCGCCGCCGGCGGGCCCGGGAGATCCGCGTCCCTCTCCATGTACCTGCGTCCCGCCGGAGACGCCGGTTCCGAGCACGGCCTGCTGCCGGCCCGCGCCGCTCCGGGGGCTGCGGGACACCCACACCTCCATGCGCGTCACCTGCGGCCACAGGTCTGGCGAGGGGCGCCCCGGTTCCTTCAGCCCGAGCTCGGCCGAGACGGCCGCTCCTACGGAGATACCGCGCTCCCCTTCCTCCAAAAGGAAGGGGATACCTCCTTCCCCTTCCTAAGCCCGTCCCGACGGGAGGGCTCCCTGCCGCGGCTCGCCTGCAGCCGCGGGAAGCGAGGGCGGTCTCGCCCGCCACGGCTTCGGGCTCCGCGGAGCCCCCGGCCCCCACAGGGGACCAGCAGGGTCGTCCTGCGCCAGCACATCCGCCAGCCACGGCTCCGCAGAGCGACTCCGTCCGTACCTGCAGTGGCGGACGGGAGAGCCGGGAGAGCGGCGGCTCGGCTGTCCCCGCTCCGTGCCCGTCCCCACCGCCGCACACCTGCCGCTGCCGCTGCCGGGCAGGAGCGGCCGCCGCCGGCCCCGAGCGCTGCCCTCGCCCGCGGGGGACACGCCTCGCCTGCCGGGGCGGGGGGAGCACGCTGGGCCGGCGCCAGCCCTGACGGCTGCCGCCTACGGCCTCCCCCGCTCCCCTCCCTCCGTTCCGCCGGGCCCGCGGGCGCGGTGTTTGCCCTGCGCTCCTGCGCCGCGCCCCAGGTGTTGCCCCCTGCGCGCTGGGCCGAGACCCGCGAGCTACCCCGGGCTCCGCTGGGCAGCCGCGCCCGAAACACCTTCTCCGAGAGCCAGCCGCCGAATGGCATCCGGCTCCTGGCCCGGAGCGTGTCCGCCCGCAGGTCCCGGGCCCAGACCCGCCCCTCGGTCCCGGAGCTGCCGGCAGGCCCCAGCGGGGCCGGCGCAGTGCTGTCCTGCCCGCCAGCTGGGCTAAAACCCCGCAGCGGGCGCTGGGACCTCCGGGCTGCGCCCCGTCGCGACCGCAGCCGGCGACAGGGGAGAGCTGATCTCCTGGTGTGGGTTTACAGACTGTTCACATAGGCGGTGTACGAATCTTGACGCAGAGAAATCTGTGCAACGTCTACCATTTCAAAACCATACATATCAAACACCAGCCTTCCAGTGCTGAGTGTTCAGTAGCTTTTGCCACTTTCTGTTCATTTTAGAGCAACCATCAAGATATTGTACCATACCCAAAGTGTCAACACCACCTGATACTTCCTGCAGTTCTTATGGTAGTAGGACAACCACATCTTAATTTAATATTTTTTTTAATCAAATGTCTTATTTTTCGTGTGCACAGAGAAAATGATGATTATCCAACCTGACAGTACAGTTGGGAAACACAGTCAAACTTTTCGACCTAATTTCTTGTGTCGGTAAAGAAGCAGTAAAATGCCAGATTAAAAGTGAAGTGAAGTTTAGGTACAGTTTTTAAAGTAATCTGTTGGGTTGGTTTGGAATAGAGGTAGGGAACATTGTTGTAGCAGAGCAGGGCGATGGGTTTGTTTGGTATCCTGTTTCTCATGGAAGGTGAACCCTCACGATTTCCCTCCGGTGGTGTTTTACTCACAATCTGAGTTTATGCTAAGAAGCTGCAATACAGAAAAGCTAAAAGCGCATTTAAAATGTGACCTTTAAAATAGCATTTCCATATGAGATAGTCAACTCTGAACTTTTGTTCCAAAAAGTGCGTAGGTATGCACCATAGAGAAGCATGCTGCTAATTAAAAATTGTGCTAATTTCTAAATTCAGCTACATTTACTTCCAATACATTTCTTATAAAGCAGTGATTAGACAGATATATTTTTCTTTGTTCCTGTTCTGGTTTGTTCTCTTATCAAAAATCTTTGTATACAGAGTAATTTTCAGTCTTTCCTTCTGTGCTCTGTTAATTGCATAGTGCCATGTTCTTTTATGGAGTGTTCTCGCAGCAATTTGAAACATTCTTTTGAAATTAAAAGAAGGCAATTGTAAACCCACAAAACTGACAGAGCAGCTAGTGAGATAAAATCTTCAGGTGCCTAGCTAAGAGGATTTTTAGTTATGCACATGTGGACTGTTTTTCCTTAATGTCTTCTCTAAGAGATAGCTCAACTGTGTTCCAGGATAAAGTTTGCTGACTTGAGATAGCCATGAGTTCTCTGCTTTTTGCATTGGAAATCTGGCTGCAGATTTTTTACTAGCTACAAAACTTATGTCAGTTTTAATCACCTTTCTCTTGATGTGAGAGGAAAGCAATATGTGCTACAAAAGCAGTCCCTCACCAATTTGCTGCACAACCAAGCAAAGCTTGAATAAACCTCCAGCACGCATGAAATCCCTTTCTGCCGGTGCCGTGCATTACAATTCAGTTCATTTCTGGTGGTGAGAGCTGTTACTCAGGTGTTTTTCATGGCATAGACAATATTCACATGTGTTGAGCAGGCTTCCTCTGCTTCTAGTCACGATTAATACAGGCTAACTTTGTGAAAAACACAGAAATTTCTTACTTCAAAAATAACATTAGTGAAGCAGTCTAGAAGTGTCTTAGTCGCAAGGCTGCTACTGTAGTGTCCCTTAGCAAAATCTTTTGAAATGGAGGAAAGAACCTGGATTATTAGAAGAACTGGATTATTACAAGAGAAAAGCAACAACAGCCACACAAGGCTGAAAGATGTGTGTTATCAAGTTGGTCATATAATTTCCCAGAGATTTGTGTATGCTTTGGTTTACTTTTCTTTACATTAAAAGCTGAATGACTTCAGTGAAAAGCAAGAGTTTTGACTTCACAACTAATAGCTGATTCTTCATTAAGAGTTTAAACCCCTCATAAATATGTACTTTATTGCACTACTACAGAAGCATTATGAGATACTGCAGACATGTCAAATATAGTAACAGTATGTTTGAGCTTGACCGCTACATAGGAAATTCACCCAGACGCAAGGCTACACTGTGTATTAGCTTCCTTACACACATAAGTGAGGAACTTGTGAGTTACCCTTTCCACAAGCTTAGCTAATTTGAAGAGCTCCATCTCTATCCTTTCTCTTTTTTTTTTTCAGACCATAGTTTGACAAGTTCTTGGTGATTTGCTTGTAGAAGAGATTTATATATTAGAGCACATTTTATCATGAAAGAAAGATACATGGAAGATAGCATGAAAGAAAGAGATGTACATATATGTTTGTAAATATCTGTTCATATGGGCTTGACATAAACAGTTATCAAAGTGAAGTATTGGGCTGATAATCAAATAGATCCATCCACATAAGTTTTCATTATCCATGTAACTGTAAAATTCTGGTATTCATTTTATGCTGTTTTGAAAAATTAAGTTGCTGTAAGCTCCAGTGCCCAGAATATGAAGGTACAAATCAGAAGGAACAAGATTTCTCCTCCAGCTGTGTTAGCCTTAGTACTTTTCACCTACAAAGTGCTAGATAAAGGACGTTAAGTAGGTAGGTATTATGGCCTCATTTTACTGGTGAGGAGGTTTGGGATCAGACAACACAGGTAATTTGTGAGAGTATATGCAGTGTCATAAAAAGACCTCTTTTGTTTTCTACATTAAAACATAGATCCCAAGAGAGCTGCTTCTGTCTTAGGGGACAGAAGTTTTGTGGGGGGGTGTGCCAGAGTGTGCCTTTCACAACTGCTCTGAGCTCCTATCTGCACTTAATGACCACTGAAGATGAGCAAGAGCGACACCTGAGTAACACTGATAGGCCAATGATTTTTGGTATTGTATGGCACTGAAACTGAAGGTAAGAAACCGTGTCCCTTACTTAAAGCGGCATAGTTGGGTGGGTTACAGACATGCAGAGGCAGTTTTAGAAGAACCCTATTAGTGTTAGGAAAACCATAATACAGGAATCCTCTGATTTGAGAAAAAAAGAATGCTAGACTTTCAGCGAAGTCACTTGGTTTAACTGCTTGGATTTTGTCAACCTGTCAGTACCACTGATTTGGAAATTCCTGTTCACTTTTAATCAGGAAAGTGCTGCTTAGGGGGATATAATGCAAGATTCACCTGTTTCTTGAACCAAATCAGTTACAGAGCAAATTTACCATCTTCGCTTATGTTGGGCTTTGTCTGCTAGTAAGGCTCTAAGCACAGTATCCATGCTTTATTGATCTCCTTTTCCCTCCAAACCTGCACAGCAAGTGTCTGACAGGCTAAAAACTGCTCATCTTTCTTTGGAGGTCATGGTTGTCTCTCCTTGTGGGCTTTATACACATGGTGTTGCAGGAAGCAGTGAAGTCAGAAACAAATTAAAAGATCCAGGCTTTACAGCACAGCTGCTACTGATCTGCTGGAATGATGAATCTTGCCGTCTATGGGATCCACGTGTTGTAGAGAGAAAGGAGCAGAAAGGCGGCACAGCAGTTGGAACTGGGGAATGGTTGCCCGTGGGTGCTCCCTTCTGGGGATCCCCACAGTTTGTACAGCTGTCAGTGTTGGTGCCTTCTGTCAGCTCTGCCCTCAAAGCAGCAATGAGAGGGGATGCCCATGAAAAGTAACATGCAGGATTGCATTAGTCTCTGTGTTTTGTGGGTTGTACGAAAGCAGATGAAATACTGGAAAAAAAAACTTTGTTGTGTTATGACAGTGTGTGTGCTTCTAGGGATGGCCTTTTCAGCTCTTCTCTTGTTATCTCTGGTAGATTCAGAGTGGTAACTTTTTCATCCCTAAACTTTTAATGGAGAGCTTGTATAGTTCTGCCCTATTGTTTTTGAGCTTACATCTGTTTCCTTGAACTCTTGCTTTAAGACATCTATTTAATTCTTATATTATGATAAGTATTTTCTTTGTCTAGTCAGGTACTAGTCATTCAAAGTGAAGCTTAGGTGCTTTACTGTAGCATGGGAAGGTTGTGCAAACCGAAAACATCCAATGAGAATGTATTCAGAAATTGTATTTATTTTCTATGACTGAAATAAATTCACACAGAGATGGACATTTGAAGACCAGTTGCTACAATAACCAAAATCTTCACTTTGTATGCATAAATGTACTAAATTTATCTGTCTTATTTATTTATTATACATGTGCACACTCAATTTTTACGCTGCTTTTGAAAGTTGAGTCTAAATTATGTAAGTCTAATACAGGTAGTGCATCTGATAAAACGTGTTGAGATACATGAAGTTTCTAGTTAGAAACTCTCCACAGAGCCTCTGGGGAGTAGCTAAAACACACTTTTTTGAGAACAACACTCTGTAAGAGGCAAATAATCCAACAGCAGTCAGAAAGTGGATTTGATACACAATACCTCCAGGTGTTGGGGAGAGGGATTTTACGGTGTTGTCATGATGTGAAACCAATACACCAGTTGAATTTAACTGAATGTGGATTAGGCTTTTGGGAAGTAATTAATGACTATTTATAAGTCATCATTTCAGTAAATGTTGAGCTGTCCCTTTTTGCCTCAAAATTTTTTTTATTGCTGTTGATAAATGATTATGGAATGATAAATTCCAAATGACTGAAGCATCTTTGCTTTGTCCTAAATGAAGAAAACACAGAAGCTCTGGGGTGTTCCAGGTCTCTATGTCAGTAATGAGCTGTTCAGCATCTAGACATCTATTCTCAGGCAAACTCTGTCAGGCAGAAATGAAAGGAAGAAAACTTTGTATGTGTTCGGAGATTTTCCTGGATAGTTTGTTTTGGTTGTTTTTTTAAAATAGAAGTAAAATTTTTATATTTTGAGACAACTTATTATCTTGTGTATTTTGAACATTGCATATAGAAACAAGAAAAGGATAAAGAATTTGTTTGTTTGAGAAAATTATATTCACTTCAAACTAATGACAGGCTGGTCTATAAGAATGAAAAAAAAGAAAAATAGAGTGAGTGCTTTGCAGTGGGACATCTGAGCAGTTCCTTTTTTGTCAGTGGAAAAATGTGATGTGCATGAATGAACAGGATTAGTCTCAAGAGCATCTCCATATGTCTGTAAATTATATAATATGTATGAGTACATATTACATAATATGTATGAAGTATATATACATATGTATATATATACATAAATTTTGTTGATGATTTAGCAGGTCTGCAAAGAATCTCAGGACCAAAGCTCTCAAAACTCCATGGAATAAAATTCTGACACTTAAAATATGATAGAACCCTTTTCTTCAGGCAGGAGTGTTGTGTCAGATCACCTTACCTTATTTGCACTGCTTTAGGATTCTTCCTTTATTTTTTCTACAGGGTGTTGGTTTTGCTTGAGAGCTCAGACTGTCACATCTCATTGAGAATATTTTCGACCTGATGTATTATTTTTGTAGCCAACATGTATTAAAAGAAAAAGAAAAAAAGGAAAGCAAAACAAAACCCTAACAACAACAAGAAAACTAGGACAGTTAAGATTGCATTATTGAGGTAGAATTTCCCTCTCTTTTCTATGTTATCTCATGTATTTTTTATAAAAACTCATGTATCTTTAATGGAAACTTGCAGAGTGCTATTGACTGAAATGAGGTTGCAGATCTCATAAACTGAGTTTTAATTTGGATATTAGTAATTGGGGGTTTAATAATTTTATTTTTTTTTCTAAGGAGTTCATCATATTTGTTCATGATTCCTGGTCATAACTGCCCTGATCTCAGGCGTCCCTGCTTTGAGAAGGGTGTCATAACAGATATGTCCAGCTAGAGTCCAGCTAGAGATATGTCCAGTTAGAGTTTTCTGTTTGTGCAGAAACAGGAAAAAACACATCTGGCAACAACGTAAAGGGCTGTGCAGCCAAATCTGAGATTTCTTGTGAAGGCTGAGGAAGCTCACTTAGCAGTTTGTTATGCAGATGTGGCAGTCTGAGGTGGCAGAATCATCCTCATGACCATATTTACTCCTGAAGTAACCTCAGGGACTTCAACCATGGTGATGCTCAATCAGCTTTGCTAGTTTCTTGTGTGTACTCATAGACTTCCTGATAACGTATTTATTAAAATTGCATGTGCACAACAGAACAGGTGTTGGATGACACCCTTTTGCTGCTTGGAGAGTCAGAGAATCCTGTTTTCCTCTTGTTTTTGCTTTCTAATCTTTCAATAGGGGCACAATATTAAAAATATGATTCTTAAGAAAGCAAGAAATTAGAAAAAAGTCCATACTTTTTGGTTTATTTTCACAGAACAGAAGCCAGATTAATTCCCTCTTCTTCCTTTCACTTTTGGTTCTTGTCCTGAAATCTTTGTTTGGCATCTAGAGCAGTAGACCTTTACTAGTTCTGATACATTTTCTGTGCATTTACTTTGGCTTTTTGGAGAGTTAGGATTTTGCCAAATACTGTGGAGTTTCTTACTCTACAGCAGTTCAGTCATACATTTAAATTCTAAAATGGGACTTGAAATGAGAGCTGTGAATGCAGAAAGGTGTAGAGTAACAGTGCAGAGGCTCTTCATCACTTTGTGCTGTACCATATGGAGCCATCTAGCACAGAAAGGCTTTTGAAATATAGAGCGGCATGAGATCCTCTAGTATGGCTGTAATAAATCACTAATGAGAGAAGTAGACATAAAAAGAATTCTTTCATATTAAATGCCTTCTTAAAAAATGCCTGTATTATTTAATATTCTGTATCTGGATGCTCAAGAACAGAAGTAGTGCTGCTGTGTATATTCATGCTATTCAAGGGTTCCTTTTATGGATAATATATCTCAAAATTGTATTGTCTTAAGAGACATTTAATTTACTTGAACTACGCACATACATGTAGCTGGTCACACATATACAGACTTCAAGAAAACGTAAAAATAAGGTAATATAAATGACCAGAATAAGTAGTGGATTTTTTCTTCATTATGGAGGGTAAGCTTTCACCATTATCTATGAAGGAAGTTTTTTATTTCAATTATATAACTTTTTGGGGACAGGAGGACTGCATTTATAGGGCAATACAAGTGTTGAATCTGTTTAGATTATTCTGTAAAGTCTTAAAAGAAGCAGATGTTTGAAAAACTGTCAGTAGCAGTTTCAATAATATTGCCTTAAAGAGCTAGGTCTCTGTTTTAAGAGGTCTAGATTAGAGAGGCAAGGCCTGAACTTTATGTGCATATGTATGCAGAATGCAACTGGAACCTGCATCCTTAAGAGAGCTGCCTAGCTTACAATAAACGCAGTTGTCTTATGCATCAGTATGGAACTTGGTTTGAGCTTGATTGCGCTTGTCACTTAGTTCAGTGGAAGTGGACTTTTTGGAAGGGCTGATGGGTGTGTTTACACTGTGGTCACTCCAACAGACACACCTGAGTTAAGCTATTGAAATGGATGGTGCTGGCAGAGTTGCAGCACTGAATGCAGTGCAGGCCACTGCATGAATGTTTACTCAGCTGATGGAGTGGAGGGTTTGCAATCTGCTGAGTTTCATGCTACCACTGCCACTGGTAGGCAAATATTTTAAGGGATGTGGATGCACAAACAGTGTCCAAAACTGGTTTTGGTCTCCTTTGGAGGATGTGGAGATGCTGAAACTGCGTTAAAATGAGTTGCAAAGTGTGGGAACTCAGGATATCCCTCTGGCTGTCCAGAAGAGCCAAGACCCCTGCCAGGAGGCTCAGAAGCCCTGGCATGAAGCCCAAAACACCTGTGGTTTTGATTATGACCCATGGAGCAAATTACCAACCTTATATGAAGATCAGCAAGTTTAAATAGAATAATAGTGAAGCTATCATGGTGTAGAAAAGTAGATTTTGGGATTTCTGGAATGGGGGTTTGGGAGGCAAGATGGAGGGATCTGAGCGTGTCCAGCCTTTCTCCTTCTTCTTAGCGTCCATCTTCTGCTGCGATGTTGGCACTTTTAGATTGGTTTAGAGTAGAAGCTCACTGTCTAACATAGGTGATAGGTGTTGGAAAGCAATTGTAAACATTTTGTATGTAGTTTTTAGTAAAAAGATATAACACTGCCCCAGGGGCAGGCAGTGTGCCTGAAACTGTCCTGCTGGACAGACCTCAGCAGGGCAGGAGAAAATTTTTTATAGATAAGATGCAATAAACAACCTTGAGACCAAGAAATTAAGAGCTCCGACTCATTCTTCAAGCGCTCGGGCTGGGAAAAGAGACTTTTAACATCCCCCGGGGTCACAGCAACCAGCAAAAGATCCTGAGAGCAAAGATTCTCCATGCAGCACTGAATGAGCAAGTTTCAGAACTGAAACGATGAACTATGTCAGTCGGACATAGAGCTATAGCTGTGGAACCTTTAGACAATCACTCTGAGAGATGGAACCTGCTAGCTGGAGGTAACAGCAGCAAACAGAGTAATGTGGCTTCTGAGATCTGAGCTAGAGGCTAATCTCAAGAAGTTGCTATACTATTGACCTGACTGGTTATCTTGTTTCCTCTGACAGATTGAAATGTAATCTCATGCATAGCCTCAAACTAGCTGAGTGCTCCTGTAAATGCTGACTTTATAACTTTTTGAAGGCAGCTACTCCTTCCATAATGTTAATATGAGTCAAGCAGAATTTAAATCCTAATGCAACCTACCAGATTTAAATTTTACAGTGAAACTTACTGAAAATTCTCCCACTTTCTCATGATCTTCAATGTGACTCTAAAAGTCAGAAAATAGTATTTTGCAATCTCTTTTGACAGGAATCTGCTGGTCTCATGATGCCCACACCCATCATGGGAGCCAGTAATTCAGTTTTTCATTATCAATGTGGCTTCCACAGTTGGATGCCAAAACAAACATTTATGGAGTTGTATCACTAAATGGAGAGATTACATCTGTAGGATTGTAACCACTCCCAAGTTTGGTGCTAGAAATCATTTCTAGGGTCCCACATATGCACATCCTATTCTTTGAGGGATTTTGGGCGTGGGTTTTAAAACATTGTAGGGGCCTCAGGAGAACAGAAATACCATAGGAGACTTGTCCTGGAATCACTGACATTTGGGTAAAGTGTATCCTCTTTCTTAACCTGTTGTCTTAACAAAATCTGAGATCACCATTCACTGATTGAGGTGTTGCTTTATTCTGAAAAGTTCTTTTGGGACAGCATGTTGTTATACAATGTTATATTGGATTCTCCACTGCAGTATGGAAGAAATGCAAGAAAACATTCACTGTGGAGTCCATTCCAACAGTACATATTTGATGAAGGTCTGGTGCATAAAGATCAGCCAGCTTGCTTTTGGGACCTGTTTCAAACAGTGGCCCAGGACTGACACAAAAGCGTTTGTCATTTTAAGACTATAATAAATAAACTGTTTCAATAGCAGTCAACATCAATCTCAAATATGAGTATGTTGGACACAATCAGGTAAGCATTTTATAAGCCAGAAAATATTTTGTTGTTTCATAGTACCTATGAGAATTTATTAGCTAGACTTCACAGATCATTGGAATATGATAAATATAAATGCAGGATGATTGTGGGGAACATAGCTTTTCCTTTTGGAATAATTTTTATTTGTAAATATTGGAAAAATGGGGGTATCTGGTGGCTAGTTCCTTGCACATGTCACACCTTTAGAAGCCAAAGTATCTTTGATTAATATGCTCATGATTTGTCCTAGTTTCAGTAAATCTGTGAGACCCTTTAGAAAACACTGCAGTCTGACTGCATTCAATGTATTTGTCACCAATGGCCACCATTAATTTAAATATAGATTAAAGGAACCCTTATCAAGTCTCATATTTATCTTGAATAAGCAGAATTAAAGTACTGAGAATTTTCTTTGGAGAAGAACTTTATTTTCCATTCTTGGAAATAAAAAATCTTTTCCATTCTTGCTGTAGTAAGTGTTCAAGAACAATTAGAGAAACAAATTCATCATGAGCATTGTTTAACTTGTGTAAACTACTTCTGCACATACATGCATGTACATGTGTGTAACAAAGAAACCCCTGGGTTTCTTTCAAATAAATTGTAGAGAAAAGTAGTTTCTTTCATCAATTTGTTTCATAAGAAAGCCAACACAGTATATTTCAAATTATCTCAAAAAAGAGAGCCAGAAGTATTACATGAAAGCACAAAGACAGCATTAATAGATATTACATGTGCATTTCACATTATCTCAGTAATCACTCATGGTTCCTGGGACATGTTCACTGTTTGCAATAACCTGATTTTTCTGTCTTACCTAACTTTCTTGTATTTTTAACCAACCACTAGCTCTGATGCTAATCATATATGATGTTTCCTTCATTCATGATAGAGATCCTCTTTTAGTTGAAATGAGATTAAATATTCAGGAATGCCTCCTTCTCAGTGTCTTGTCCTTATCTTAAAATCCCACTGTAAACTTTCAATCATTTATATATTTGCTCTGTTTTATCTTGAAAATGTCTCATGGTCTCCTTTAATTTGAGATTCAAATGAAAAGTAAACACAGTTTTCTACTATCAGTAGCACTTAAGGTGTGATGGGTTACCAATTAGAGAAAATAAATTAAAATAATTAATTCACAATTTATTGTAATGTATTAACAGCATGCTGTGATAAGCAGATGGTGGGTGTGAGCAAGATCAGGAGCTGAAATAAATAGCTGATGCCTGATACTGAATTTTAAATATTTATTTCTTCGTGTATTTCAGGACTTGCAATTTTCTATATAGAGCAGAAGGTAAGAAAAAGTCAATTTTGTAGTTTTGGAGACCTAGGGACTTGAACAATGCTACTTTGTTTACTCTTAGTGTGTTTTCTAGGCATTCCTGCAATTTGGAGAGTCAGTGATGGAAGTGGAGAAAAAGTTGTGAAAGGCTTTGAGAATCACTCATTAAGAGTGATTCTAAAAGAAATAGTGGGGATCCCTCTGGTTCCTCTCACTCTGGCTTTTTTCTACTTTTTCTAAGCAGATGGACAAAGGTCAGACACTATTTCTTTCAAAACCAGGGGTAAAAATCTCTTAACACTTTTCTCCTTATGCAATCATTAAGATCCATAAAGAGGTTTGAAGAAGCTTTGGAGAGCAGAGTCAAGAAGCAAAGGAAAGGAGTAAAGCAGAGCAGTCTGGAGCTGAAGAAGAGTTTGTCATTCAGCAGCAGATAGAGTGTGTGTCAGAAAGGCAGCTGGCTTCTTCAGTCCTTTCCTTGGAGACCACAAATTAGACTAAACCAGGTCAGGAGTCTAGTTGTGACCTCCTGTGGAATATTTTTTCCCCACTAACTGCTCATGGGGGCACCAATCAGTTTCCTGCTGTAAGCCCGCTGTAATGGTGACCTTACTGGGACCCAGTATGGAGTAAATTGGTAGGAGAAGGATTTAACACATTCAGAGGGCAGACTACTTCATTTTGTAATAGGTTCCCACATAGACAAACTATTACTTGCAGCTCAAAACAGCACATGCAGCCAAGTCCTCTAGGTGACTTCAGCTGGTGACAGCCTCCATGGTTTATTCTCTCAACAGTGTGGTTCTGCTCTTGCAATCCTCTGTGTGGAGGAATGGAGTTGCCTCATTTTACTATTTTTTCTGCTCTTTGTAGTCAGACCTTTCTGACAGTTAGCTAATAAAAAAGTTCACTGTCTTTCTTCTGGTAATGCTGGACTATCAGACACAATTAGAGGTAATAAGCCAAGTGTTCTATGCTTCTGGGGAATAGGTTTTCCTGTGAATACTTTAAATACATACTCAGTGATTATTCAAGTATCAGTTGTCTCCACTCTCATTTAGACTCTTCTATAAAATGTGGTAATTAGTAGGAAGACCAGATTCTCTAGTGCACCTTATTTAAGTCTTCACTTTTGCATTCTGTAGACTGAGTGATACAAAGACCTATCAGGTTTGTGTTATATATAGAGCACAGACACACTTTCTTATTACTGAAAGCATGGCATAGTTCTTGGCGTTTTTCTTTTATGATGCAGATTTTATTTCTCTTGTGGATAAAAAATATGATCCAAAGTATTTTAAATTCTTTTGAAGAACATAATCATTCTTTCATTTATGGGACTGATGAGAAAAGTATTGTTTAGACATGATTATTTTAATTAATTAAATTTATGCTTAGAATCTTCTGGAAAATATTTATTTGCCCATCTGTTGATTTGTTTGCCTTTTATAATAATTAACATTTTGCACTTGATAACTGGCTATCAAATTGGGCATTTCCTGCTCTCTAGAGGCAAGCTAATCTGAGATTTAAGGTTACCATTAATATCATATCCCATGGGAAGTGTTCTTAAGAATGTTATCAAGAATGTCTTAAAGATTTCTGCATCAGAAAGGCAGAACAAGTCTTGCATTTTTACCCTGTAATTACTTATTCATAGACTCTTTTGAGCTGGCAATGCATGATAAGAAATATTCTCATTAAAATTATTAAATTATTGTCTGTATGTTTTAAGTGTTGTAGCTACCCTTTAAAGTTATTTTAAACTACTTGAAGGAGGTGGATGATTTTTTCCAACCCATGAAACAGTCATGCATTTTCTTACTAATACAAATAATGCAAAACATGAGCTGCTATTGATGCTAGCTCGATCCGTCCTTATCTTTTTTTTCCCTGAAAGACCTGTTTCAGTTTGGGTGGCTTGTTATGTCATTTGATTCATCTGTGTGAACATTTCCAGCTGAAGGCCTCATCTTGAGGAACTTCAATACAGCAGCTTTTATTTGCAGCTCATTTGCTGTCATGTTCAACGAAATTCAACATATTTCTAAATTAGGATCAGGCCCACAGTTTATTCCAAATATTTTTCTTATAATCTGGCATTTGTGGGTCTTGGTGGAAATGCATACATTTTAACCACCACCTGAAAAGAAAAATATACTCCACAGAGCTGCAGTCCTCATCACCATGTCTTGGTTGTTAACAGCTTATTATGTATACCTGCAGAAAGCTTTCATTGCACAGTCCATGAAATAGTTTCCAGAGCTGAAAGATAGTAACTGCTTTTTGAATGGATATTGAACACCTTCAATCCTTAGCAATTTTCCCAGGACAAAAGAAGGTATAAGACATACAGGATATGCTTAATGTTTTACGAGGCCAAACTGAATGAAATTAAAATAAAAGAAGTATCTTACACAAATCCATCTTGACATGCAGTACCTCTTAGACATATTTTTGTCTATTTAATGAATTCTAAGAATGTCAAACAAGTCAACGTTATCCCAGTCGGAATTGAGATCATTGATTCCTCTGTTACACGTTTCTTTTACTTGTGGCCAGAATTTACCCTGCGTGTCAATGAATGTTTTGAGTTTTGCAGAGTCAGTGCCATATCATAGGTATGTCCTGTAGAAATGGCACAAGCCCTACAATGTGAACAGCCATTGATGGATCAATAGTAGGGCTGTCTTTGCTGCTCACTGTAGCTTTTAGTCTCAACAATAATTCTCAGCAGTAAATTCCTTTATGTAGCATCTAACAAAAGGGTTTGGTAGTGATTTTCCAAATCACTGTAGACAGACATTTTCAAAGCTGTCCAGATAAACTTGGTCTGAAAAAAAGGAGTCCATCCAGTGTGGTCTTTTCATTAAGGGTAGTTTGTCTAAATCATTGAGATTACCCTGAAAATCATACTAAATTTGATTCATTTTTGGCTTTTAAAAAGTTTACTCCTTATTTTAGTTGGTTGTTGGTTTGCTTCTATCTACAACAAAATTCTTTAGCATCTCTCTGAACACAGAAAAGGACCTTACAGTAACTGCAAATTAATGCTGTGAAAACTCCCTTTAACTGTGTACTGTGCTTTAACTCCCCTTAATGTGAAAAGCAGAAATGGATTTATAGAGGTCTTGGTGATTACATTTGACAGGTCTTTTATAACAAGTGCCTTTACCAAGTCTTTTAGGCTCTTAAGCTTCAGAGGAAACACAATAGGGAGCAACAGGTTTTCAGTGTTTTTACATTTCTTCAAAAAACAATACTTGCTACCAGATATCACCTAATAATTAATCTGTACTTCAGGAGTTTTTTACCACTAGCATGGAGTTGCAACATGTTTTTTCGTCAGAAAGCCTAGACCAGATACAGAGGCCATCTAATCTTCTGAAGAAAGGGCTTCATCTGAGAAATTCATCCAGTGGGATTTTTTTTCTGAAACAGTCTATTAAACCAGTGCTGTCCACTTGGAAAAAAAAAAACATGGAAAGTCACCTGTCATGTGTGAACCATGTCTGAGTTTGCAAGGATTTTTGGCCATCAGAAGGTCCCTTTTTCTGTACAGAAGTGGCATTCTATAAAAAAGCAAGACTTGCTTTTATGAACATCTTACTGAAAGTATGTTTAAGAGACAAAGTCATACAATTTCATGTACTAGATTACTAACACTTATCATTCCTCTACTGTCCCAAAAAGTGGTGTTTTGCTTTAAATGGCTTAGAAGACAAAACTAATATTTTACCACATATTTTTCAGAAAGTAACTTGAGTGGCCAAATATTTTAAAAACATTTCTTCTTGTGTCAGCAGTCTGATTAAAAGCAGTTGTACTGGTGTGAAGCTGCTGAGATTGATCAGTGAGTGATAAAATTCTATCAAAATACATCAGTAAAGACACTGCTAAGCAGGAGAAGCTTCCTCCTAAAGAGATATGCTTCTTTTTTGGCTTCTCCTAATGCTGATCACAGGCTACACTTGAATTATCTTTGTGGAACCAAGTTAAAATCTAGGATTAAACTGCAGTTTGCATTGTCTGTGGCAAAAAAGTCATCCTATCTTGAATATTTTTGAACATTTTTTCTGTTTGTACTCCTATACAAGGCTCTGGTTTGTTTTTTCATACTCTTATCAGCAGGTCCTGGATTAAGCTATCTATTGCCTGCAAGTAATCAAAGATTTTCTAGTTTTAGCCGTGGAGGAAGCAAGGCTTCTGCTATAGCTGGCTCTCTTGTTTTCCAATACACTTTGATAAGATGGCTTTCTGATGAAAGTCCCATCTGGTTTTAACTGTATGGCTGCAAGGCAAAAGTCAAGTTTTCTTTCTTTTTTTTTTTTATTCATTTCCCTCTCATATGCCATTTTGTGTTAACTAGATAATAATCCTGGTATGAATAATTATCCTTTCACCCTGCAGCAGGAGAAACACACTTTAGAGGCAGTGATGTACTGAAGGCAGATTTTTCTTCATATTAACACTTTAAGATCCTGACTTTGGCAGAAATTTGGAAAGTACCACGTTCTTGGTGGGGTTAGAGGAGACCGGGTGGGGTTTCTTCAGCTGCAAAGTGATTGACACTCATGCTGTGTGAGCAATTACCACAGTGAGTTACCCTAGGGTTGAGCACTTGACCTCCTAAACAAAAAAGTGTTCTATGAAGGTCTTCTGCTTGTAGATACAGGTTAGATTGGTCTATTTATCTATTTTAAAAATCTCTATGCTGTAGTGAACATGTATTGCTTAGTTCCAGTTTTAAGCTTGCTTTGAGCTGCTAATCATTGTGGCTTTCCATTGCAGATATCTGTTTTGATTTCTACATATTTCATAAAATTATTATTATTAATTCACTCAGCTGCCATCTGCTTCTAATATCTGCCTATTCAGTAAGGTTAAATTCATTGGGGTGCAAGTGAGGCATCTGCAGGGTGTTTTTAAAAGTGAAGAGTAACAAGGTGTCCCTGTTTCAACTGACTTAACATTTATTGCACTGATGTGCTGTTGTTATATATGTGACTGTCATAAGAAGAATCCCCTTAAGACTAAAGGTGTCTGCAGACCATGTGGAGTCACTAAATATATCTTTTATTTAATCTCTACTGGTTTCCTGATTACTGCTATCTGGAGCATAAGAAGTGACCCAACCTGTCTGACATTTCGCTGGTAAAGCCTGACAGATGAGATCAGGTGGCACATTTGTGCATCCACCACAAAAGGCCAAGAAAATCCTGCATTACATATTCCTAGGTCTATTGTGCAGACACTGTACAGCCAATTGTACAGAGGAATGGGATCGTCTCCTGAATTTGAAAGCTGCAGTCTACAGCAGTACACTTACTACACTTACCGTAGGACACTTATCAACATCTAAGATGTTGAATAAAAGTGTTTTTCAAATTACCTGAAGTAGTTTGAAAAATACCATTTGCTGAACTGATAAATCAGAGTGTAACTTAGCTCAAGTAAAAGTACTGCATTAGCAAAGAAAGAACTTTTGCTATTTTACTTACTGAATATAAAAACAGCTTTTTTTGAGCAACTTTTTTAAATGTTTGCATTCTCTTGTGTTATTTTTGTAGAAAAAAAACCTTCATATATTTAGAGTATTTTTTGCATTTCTATACAAAGTTGTGAAGTTAAGCTTTTCAGAGTATGTGGCATACTGCAGCGTAGTCTTCCTTTGTGAGCACTAAAATGTTTGTTCCAAACTTGAAAGTAAATAATTAATAAAAATGCAGCACATTAGCAGTTGTGCAGGTTTTCTTTTCATATTTCTTCTCCTCTAGAAAAGGAATCAACTGCCAGATTGAAGATTTTTGTACCGCATGTGTTGCTTAATGTAGAAAAAATGATTGGCTTCTTTCTGGGTAAATTTTTAATTCTTTAGGTGTTGCAGTTAGTTTCTCCGGGACTGTTGATGTTTGTTTATTTGTAGTTTCATTTAAAACCAAGGGGTTTTTTCCTCTTTTATTAAGCAGACATTGTCCATGGAAGGATTTCTGCAGGAATTAGCTTTATATGTGTGATTACTACAGTTGATAAGGAGCAATGTTCATGCTTAATGTAGAGATTTAATTCTTGGAAAAAGGATTCCAGGAATCCATAGTGAGTTTAAATGTACAAATTCATATTATTTGAGACATAAGTTCCAGAGTAATTTCCAAAGCCAGCAGCAAAATGGTGAAAGACCCTGCTGGTACATGTACAAAGTCACCATCCATGACATGAAGGCAAATAGAGCTCAAGCTGAATGAGCATGAAGCACACATCACAACACATACAGTTATGTATTTGCACAAGTGAGATGTTTATATTCAATTGTAAATATGTATTCATATATATTCAGTATGTATTATGTTGAATTTGGTAGGACTTGTCAGAGGCGGACAACAGCAGTAAAAAACACCTATTGTCATTTTAAACCAGAATCACATTTTCTCCAAACCATGGAATATCTCTGAAGAAAATTATCCAACTCTGGGGAGCCTTCTGTTAAAAGTAAGATTACAAAGTAACTACAATTAGAATAGATCACAAAAGATCCTACCTAAAAAAGGGAATATTTTCTATTGTGCATTTTAAACTAAAGTGAGGGTGGGAAATGTGTGAATATTTAATCATTCTGACTTACAAATTTGATGTTTTCTGAATAGCATCCTGGCCTCTGAATGTAAATGTGATTTAAGCTGTAAAAGGGATAGATCTTACATGTTACGGTTAGGAGGGATGAGGAAGGCTAGGAAGTTGTTATCATCCTTTAAAAAAATATTCACAACCAAAGGTATTTGCTATCTGCTCAAACAATATCTGTTTTCACATGAACCTTGTTATTTTTGCAAGTCTCTCCTGTTTAGTTGACGTGTTCAAAGTTTATAAGGACCCACTGGCAAGTAACCTTGGATGTCAAATGAGGATAAAGTGAGAGTGGACTGGTCCTAGTACTGTGTTTTAAAAAAGAACTACCACAAAAGGCATGGAAGGGTAGATAAATGAATGGATATTTAGAAATTAATTCAAAGGTGTGTTTCACAGTATCATAGAAAATTTGAAAGAGATACTATGCTATATATAAAATTTTCTCACGTAAACCAATTTGTCCTAAAATGGCTATAATCTTGGAATGTTTACTAGCACTGCCCTGAATATTTACATTATCAGACATGCTCACATAAATGTAACAGTAATGCCCATATGCAAATACATATTATATCAATTTTAATATTTTAGAATTGCACAGAATGGCCTTCAGTGCTTCACGAAAAAAAGAAAAATACTGAAATGTTGCCCTTACCTTTTAGTGACTGTTGTTGGACTGTCTTTCAATCTGGCAGCATTATTAGTGCTAGCTGTTCCCAAAATTTGCAATATACTTATTCTTCAGCTTTATTTCTCTTTCATGCTTTCATTTTGGCTGATCAGACAAATATGAACCACACATAGAATTGTTCAGGTAGGTTTGAAATTGAGCAGAATGAGTCCATCCATCCACAAGGGAGAACTTTTGAGTCATGGTCTTTGGAGACACGTAATTATTAGTCAACAAATAGTCTTCTCACTGGTGATTGATGTACTGTGATCCTTCTCACTAATCCTTTCTGTGATTCTTCTAATTAATTGATGAGGGAGATTAGTAGGAGTGTTTATGGACCAAGGGAAAACCCAGCCTTAAGGGAATATATTTCTGCTGTTTTCTGTTACCCTTTCTTTTTTTCCTCTATTTCATGTAATTACTACGTAGGAAGAAAATATTGACTCATTTCCTGGGTTTGCCAGCTACACCTCACTGCTGTGCTTTTTTTACACCTACACATAAATGCAATCCTAAGAATGACAAATTCTGAGCCTATTGTCCCAGGAAGCAGAGACGTTTTCATGTCAGTTTGCTGCTGGGTCCAGTTGAGGCACAGTCAAACAAGCACAAGGCCAATGACTTTGGAATTACTCGTAAGCCTTTCTTCCTGATCCAAGGTCTTTGGCTGTAATCCTGTTGTCATTCAAATAATCTTGGGCACATATCTTTCTTTTTGTAAAACTGCTACTCAATATAGTGAGCACATCAGCTTTATGTATCATTACTGATATAAAATTAGACAAAATAATAGATATAATAATGAGATATAAATTGATATAACATAAAATTGTAATTGTGTGGATTGACCATACTTGATCTCGACTGCAGCCTTTTAAACAAAATTAAAGCTCCAAAGTTTTCTGAACTAATTTGAACAAGCAGATTTGCTTTATACTACATCAGCTCTTTGCCATGCGTGACTACATTATTTTTCATGTGATAGGAAAAACCCCAAAGACAAATTTATCTCTTTATAAAACCACTGTTTCTTACATGAAATGGCTTTTCTCAAAGAGAATCTTCAGCTTCCAAGACACATAATTTATCACAGTACATATAATGAGCCCACTTCCATGGTCTTTGAACACTATACATATTTGCTTGAAAAAATTGTGGTTAAAACAGCTCTTTTATATCCTGTGAAGGTTCCTCGTAATTTCCTATGCTTGTATCCCGTTTCTAATGTTTCTCATTTTGCAAACTATAAATGGAATATTTTTGGAAAAAAATAGCAGAAGATGTAATTTTTAAACTTAATACCTGGGAAACAACAGCTGAATAGGGAGAACAAGTAATTTTTAATATTAAGTTTCTCTTAAGAAGTAATTTTTTATGTGTTCTAGTATCTCAGTGACGTAGGCCTATTCTACTCAAAGCCGAAGACGATTTTCTGCTTAAGAAAAGCCTTTTCTCCCCTGAAGGACTCTGAGATTTTCTGTTTAGCTTCATATGATTGCGTACTAGCTTTCATATTCCAAATTCAGAGTAATATGAACTAGGTGTCTCCAGCAGCTGGTCTGTATTCCCCAAAGCAACACAACAGGAACAAACTGTCTTAGAGTCGAATTTACTACCATTTTGGCCTTTGCCTGTGAGAAGAGTGCAGGCAATGGCTTCAACAGTGTGATATTCAACTTCTTTGTGCCACCAAGAATCCCTTCAAAGAGAGGTAAATTTAGGCTTCTGTCTCAAAATAACTGGTTATTGAGTGTGGCCTTGAACCCAGTGTTCCCTG